>CM070821.1:23412833-23835333 GCA_036326025.1 Chrosomus eos
TCTGCCCTCCTGCAACCACCCATGACAGATGATGTGACCTCCAAAATGGATTTAAGAGCTCGACTTATTTCAGTGGCTCGGAGAACGCAGAGTTTCTGATCTTTGCTTCTAACTCCTGTAATCTTGCACTCACCAGCCCTTTCAGTGACAAAACCCTGAGGAACCTGTTCTGAAAATTGACCTCCCAGACACCTCTGCGCTTAACTGGAGGTGTCTGGAGAGCGTCCTGCCCCGATCCAGAGTACAGCCAAACCCAGAGCCCAAATCACCACCCTCGACCTCAGAGTATTTGTGTGAGCCACCCTCAGGCTGAGACTAGCACCAGCCACGACGCATCAGCAAGAGCTCGAGGAGAAGATGGCAGAGCTGACCCTCGCCCCGGAAGTGGAGCTCCATCGTGAGTCTGACCAGGGGTGTGAGCCCACGACATCATCAGATGAGGGAGTAGTGAAGATGGACAACGAGGACTGGCTGATAAACTTCAGTGAAGAGTTAGCTACTCCCACCCTATCCCACACGGTACCTTCATCATCTCTGTTTCTAGACAGCACTATAAACTACGACTTATTCATTTAATCGATTTGGGGAGTCCCTGTAACTTCGAGCTGCAGGTCGGGCATCCACCTGTAGCGCCCGTTCGAGACAATCCTGCGTCTCCGCCTCTGTTCTCTTCGCTCCATCTTGGCCTGTCGACTTGTTGGCTCCGTCTTGGCTCCTCCCACCTTCGGCTTCACCGGAGACCCTTGGCCTCTCTGTTTCACCAAGTTCCCTCGTCCCACCAGCTCGGTCAGTCTTCACTCTCCTTCCGCCACTCTCCTTGCGGGCCGTCCTCTGTGCTCTGTCCCTCCTCCCCTGCAGCTGCTGCTGGTTCCTCCTTCCCTTCGGCATCACCTTTGTTCTCTGTCACACTGGCTCAACCTCAGCCCTCGGGTACTCTGGCTTCGCCTACAACATTCGTCGCCGAGGCATCGCCTTGGTCTCCAGTGCCAGCGATGTCACTCCTTTCCATCGGCTCTCTGTCTGCACCTATGGATCCATCGTCCTCGTCTCCTGCTTTCGTCCCTCCAGCTGTCGTCAGCCACTACACCACATTGGCTCCTCCCTCCCTCGAGTCCGCCGTGGGCTGTCGCCACTGGTGAGCTCTGGGTCTGCGCCACCAGGCACACAACATATTCGCCGCAGGGTGGTCGTCGTCATCCACCTACCACCATTCTTTCACCATCTCTTCGTCCACCTCTAAAACCCCCTCAACCCCTCCTTCTGCGCTTTCTTCAATTACGGCACAAGGTGCGCCTTGCCGGAGGGGGTGTACTGTCGCTATTATGTTCACTGTGTTTAGTTTTCATGTTTTAGTTTATGCTCATTCATCTGATGTGTTCCTTTGTTCAATTCCCTCCTCTTCTTGGTCGTCATGGTTTCTGTCATTATGAGTTCTGCTCATGTATCAGCTGTGTATCGTTTATTACTTTGTTTGTATACACTAATTAAGTTTCCTCTTCACCGTCATTCAGTGTGCATTTACGACTATATTAAGTGTGTGTGTTGCAACTTGTTTGCCAGTCATTTTGATTGTTGTCATTAACTTTGTGTTGGAACTCTATCTTCATCTTCGTCTGCGTTTCTGCAACCACCCGTGACAATATCGTGTTTTTACTGTTTTTTTTATTTAAAAAAATTCAGCCTCGCAGCCTTACACCCTGAGTAGTTTTTTGAAAGCAAAAACTCTAGTGTGAGCTTTCATAAATAACGGTGTGTGTGTGTGTGTGTGGGGGGGGTGGGGGTGGGGGGGGGGGGTTCATATATTGACTATGAACTTGTGTTCTATGTGTCTTAGTGTCCGGGGCGAGGCTCTCTGTACCACAATTGGGGACGGCCGGCACGACCCGGTATATGGAGTCGCAGGTCGAGTTGGAACAGCTTGGGTCGATCCTCTAGATGCCTGGGGATGGGGGGTGGAGGTAGTTTACGGTTCGTAGCCCTCACTCTCGTCCCGCTGAGCAGGAGTCCCTGCTGTCTCCTCCGCCCCCTCCTCTGCATCCGCTTCTACTGTCTAGACACTTCGTCCCGCGCAGAGAACGACGGGCTCTCTCTTTGGAGCTTCCGGAGCTGCTGCAGGTACCCGGACCGGCCCTGCCTCCTCTGCACCCCCGACAACGCAAGAAGAGCTTCTCTGGGGGTCTGGGCAGCGTTGGAGAGCACCAGGACTGTAATGGAAAGACACCATCAGTCCAACCACAAATCATCAATGAAGTCTACCCTCAGGTCAATACACGCAAGGATAGGGAGGATCTGGACGATGAGCTGGATTATGTAAGTGCCCAATAAACCTAGTAATGGTTTTAAGGGATAGTTCATCTATAAATAAAAAGTGTCATTATGTTCCAAACCCATTTTAATTTGGTGGACCACAAAAGGAGAAATTAAGTTGAATGTCCTGGTGCTCTTATCCTTGCAGTGAAAGTGAATAATGACGGATGCTGATTACATGTCATATGTCAAGTCTTCTAAATCCATATGAGAGTTTGGGTGAGAATAGCAACTTAAATGTTGATCTGTATTCTGAGCAAAGCTAATTTATACTACCGTGTGTATAGTAATTAATATTTTTATTCAGCAAAGATGCATTAATTTGGTCAAAAGGGACAATAACACACATTTATATTGTTCCAAAAGATTTCTATTTCAAATAAATTGTTCTTTTCCAACTTTCTATTTATCAAAGAGTCCTGAAAAATCACTGTTTCCACAAAAATAGTAAGCTGCACAACTTTTTCAACATTGATAATAAACTATAAAAAAAGTTGTATTTATAAAGCGCCTTTCCCAAGCTAAAGGTCACTGTACAAGAAGAAGATAAAATCACAGCATCAAGCATTAGTATGCATCACACAGTACATATACAAATCTACAGAAACATAACAGCAGAACACTAAACAGGGGAGGGATAGAAATACTGTGAGAAAAGATAGGTTTTTAGTTGAGATTTGAATGAGAATATAGTAGAAGTGTCACGAAGAGTCAGTGGAAGAGAATCCCAGAGTTTCTGAGCCACAGCACTGAATGATTTACCACCCATCGCTAAAAGATGAATATGAGGTACAGTAAGCAGTTTTAAGTCAGATGACCGGAGAGAGCAAGGAGGTGAATAATAGTTCAGAAGTTTAGATAAATAGTTGAGAGCAAGTCCATGAAGAGGTGTAAAAGTTAACAAGAGAATTTTAAACTAAATGTGAACAGTAACAGCCAGGTAAACAATGTAGATTATAGAGAAAAGGGGTAATGTGATCAGATTTCTTGACGTGATCGATGACTCTGGCAGCAGAATTCTGAACATATATTGCAGTGGCAGCCCATTAAGAAGCAAGTTAGAGTAGTCGAGACGAGAGGTTATCAAAGCACAAATTAGAGTTCCAGTATCTTAAGTGCTGAGAGCAGCTAACAGTGCGGCAATATTGCAAAGGATGCAGTCTTGGTAATAGAACTTATATGAGTTTGAAATGTAAGCGACGAATCAAATGTTACACCCAGATTTTTAACAGTATGAGGAGTAATGAAGAAATGTTTCTTGATTAACTAGATCAGCATATTATGCTCTGTTTACACCTGGTATTAAGATGTGTTTTGATGCATTCCTGTTCACACTTTGTGTTTTAATCTGTCTCTTTTGTCCTTTTTTAACCACTTTTGTTCGGATTTATTTAACAGAAGGGTCTAATGTATAGATTGCTTCTGATAATGAAACTTGCTTCCCATAATGTTTACGCATATAGGCGGAGAGGCGTTTTTTGTGTCCATTTGAATGCATTCGACCACATGAACGTTTACACTACGAAAGCAATCTGGATAAATGCATTTTCAAATACCTCTGGTCGAAAATGGACAAGCTCAATACATTTTAGACCCATTTAATGCCGTCCACTTGTAATCTGATCGACCAAAAAGCATCTTAATAACAGCTGTAAACAGGGCCTTAGAATGATTTCTGAAGGGTCATGTGACACTAAAGACTGGAGTAATTTCTGCTAAAAATGCAGCTTTGCCATCACAGAAATAAACTTTTGAACAGTAGTGTATTGTTTCAGAAATCTGGAATTATGCTTTTTGGAGGTTTTTTTTTTTTTTTTTTGTCATTTATGGAGCTCAAGAAGTTGCTGTTCCATGGAACAAAGAGATTTGAGAAAAATGAAAATTGTCTTTTAAACTGTAATTTTTGATTATCTGAGAATTCTGGAGAGGAGTTAGTATTGTCCCTGTAAAAAGAAAAAAAGCTTCTGCTTACATAAATAAGCAGAGCCAATTGTCCATACAATCAACTACACAATAAAAATCCCCCAATTATTATCTGTTGAGGAGGAACGCTAACAGATGGCTGTAGGATTTTAGATTTTAATTTACAGCCAGACTCTCTTGTTTTGTAAGCAATTAAGAGTAACATGGCAGCTCCAAGGGGACATGAAACATTGGAAAGCTCCATTTCATAACTGCTTCAACTAACTAATGCTTTCCAAGAAAGCTCTCCCACCCTGGATCCTGCAGAATTAATCTCAGTCCTCATCTTTGCCAACAAATTTTCAACTAAATGCCTTTTCTGTCGGCAGAGTTTATGTTTTCGGATCCAGAAGATGATGGAGGTGTACAGACCAGACTGGTGTGAGACCAGAGACGACTGGTCCGTCTTCCTCTTCTCACCTCAAAACAAGTCAGTCCTTTTACGGTCTACTCTCTTTCAATACATACTGTAATAGCCATGAACACTCTTCTTAAGAGCTGTCAGTAGCTGTTTTACCTACTGACCTTATTCACAAACAATTTATTTAAGTAGTTTTACATGTTATGTGGTAATCATGACATGCAAAGAGTTCTCAGTTCATTTTCAATAAAAAAGAAACCGATATGATTGACCCGTCAGGTGATTGTGGTGTTTTTTTAAATTATTTTTGGCATTTAACTTTGTGGTCAAAAATACTGCAGCTAAACCTCTCACTAATAATAAATAAATGCCATTGTATAAATGTTAGGGAGCTGTTTGTGTGTTGATGAAAAGCTTATAAATTATTTTAAAATAAAAACAATCAAATAAAACACTTACTATAAAAAAATATTATTGGCTTACATTATTTACCTGATTATGTTGTGCACCATTAACCAACATCAAAACAAATTATTGTGATTTAACAAATTAAATAAATTATTGAAAAAATAGCAAAATCTCACCGGTTAAATAAATACATATTCTAGGTCAAAGGGGTTTGGCTGACAAAAAAAAAAAAAAGGATACTTGGCTTACAGTAATGTTGTTGCACTCATCATAAGCAAAACCTGTTGGCAATCCTGTTCCTTTGTGCCCTCTTACACATTAAAAATGACTCATGGGTTGTGTCAGATAAGAGTCAAATGTTGTCAGTCTAAGCTAAATTTGAGAATGCAGCTGGATGTTGTCTTTCATGGAGCCTGACCTCATTATAACACAAAACAGATTAGAAGTTGCTCCACGCCCCAGAACAGGTTGAAATTAAGCA
Organism: Chrosomus eos; assembly: GCA_036326025.1. Classification (NCBI taxonomy): domain Eukaryota; kingdom Metazoa; phylum Chordata; class Actinopteri; order Cypriniformes; family Leuciscidae; genus Chrosomus; species Chrosomus eos. The sequence goes on from CM070821.1 coordinate 23,418,353, forward strand.
GATAAAAGGAAGCTTGTGTCACAGGTTGTTTCCTATAGTGCCACTGATTTGATCTCTTTAAGTAATACAGAGGGAAAGATGCCTGCACACCTCTTCTTCTCTCCTGACGGTAACTCGGCCAGCAGTTATTCTGCAATTCTTGCCTGAATCAATAGCACTGATGGGCTGCCAGCTCTTTAGAGGGTGGCTTGATTAGGATATTGATCGGTGTCAGAGAGATAGGAGCCGATTATTCCCACCCTCTGCCTGTCAGTCTGTTTTCTCCAAACCGTCTCGTCTTTGAATGTCCATCTAAAGTTTGTTCTGCAATGGAAAAATTGAGATATTTGACTGTTCCAACACTTAGACTCTGTTCAGACTGCAGGCAAAAGTGGCCCAAATCCGTCAGACTTCTTCAGAAGAAGTGTGAACACTCAAATCTTGCCCAGATCTGATTTTTTTCAAATCTGATTTAGACCACTTCCATATGTAGGTCTGATTTTTTTCAATGCGGCCGCAGTGTGAACAACCAAGGCGGATTTGATGCGACTTTACATCATCTACTTCGACATTTGTCACAAATTATGCGTCTCAAAACAGCGTCTCTGTGAAGTATTCACATCACATTCCCACCATCTTGCTTCGTCTCCGCATCCACACAGACCTCTGTAGTGAATTTGCAGCCATAACCCCGCAAAAAGCCAAATAGCCAATTTGCTCTCTTTCTCTTCATTCTTCTTTTCCTAGCACCTACTCATTAATGTTACGGCTGCCATTACACAAACATTTTGAAATAAAAGCGAAATGCTTACTTACTCTATAAACTTAAACATTAACTTTAGTGCAACAGCGTGCTGCGTCTGATGTCATTGATATTGTTCTTTGCGCATGCGGATCAGTTAGAAACTGCAAACCGCTCACACTGGAATCTGATATAGGTCACAATTTAAAAGATAATGTGAACAGCCAAACAAAAAATCGGATCTGAACAAAAAAAAAAATCCGAATTGAGCATTAAGACTGTTTCTTTTTTGATGAACTTGCATACATTCAAGTGTTGATTAAAAAAAAAATTTATTATATACCACAATAATAAAAAATAACCAAGTACCAATAACCATAGTTTTTTATATATTATAATACATTATGTTATATTTATATATCGGTTTATATAAAATATTCCAAGGCCGGTCTTTGATTCAGTATTGACATACTGAATGACATTTTTTCTTAGTCTTATTAAGTGAAAATGATAAGTGCAACCATAATCAAAATACTCTCATTTTTCAAAGTGCAAAGAGAGACCAGAGCCACAACTACACAGTCCAGAGATAGTTTGATATTGGGAGACAAACTATTGTATTAGCCTAATTTGCTTGCATCAGGTAGCTCGTGTTTTACTTTCATGCAATCGCATGTACTCTGTGTGTATAGGGAGTGAAGGTGCTATATTAGCAGAGCAGACGTTTACAACAGTTTACAATGGTTTGGTTTTTATTTTTATAAAAACAGCAAAACGACAGTGGAGGTGGGACCGCATTGGGCACCGTAATGTGAATGTAGCGGTGGCATGTTCTATGCTAATTTCACCCTCACGCTCCGTCATGGCGATATCGCGAGACAGCTTTTGACTCAACGAGAAATCTCGTCACACTTTAGTCTTACGAGATCTCATCAGACCTCTACTGTCTATATTTGTGCTTATTAGAGTATTGTGCTGTTAGCTTAGCAACATGTAGTCATCAAACATTATTGAAATCAATTGCAAGTCTATTCACGCTTGCAGATTCTAAACAGCTTGCTTGTGAGGTTCTGTTATTGCTTGGCTGGCTGCAGTCTGTAGGCAGTAGGGCAGCTTACTAGGTTTTGGAACAAAGTTGGTTTGACTCTGTATATCTCTTTTCCTTACTTCCCGCTTACTCTTCAGGTTCAGGTTGTTGTGCCAGTCCATCATAGCCCATAAGCTGTTTGACTATGTGGTGCTGGTCTTCATCTTCTCAAACTGCATCACTGTGGCTCTAGAGAGACCCAAGATTCTTCAGGGTAGCCTGGTAAGACCAAGAGGTCATAGACCTTTGGTTCAGTTGTTTAACCTTATTGTTTTAGTTATTGAGGATTTTTGTTTGTTCACAAGCAGTTATTCTCACAGCATTGACAACATTCCAGCTTTTCTCTCTTCTCTTTCCTTTTAAATTCTTTTTTTCTCTTTCTCCCTTCTCCTCCTCTTTCTGCAGGAGAGGCTTTTCCTTACCGTCTCCAATTACATTTTCACAGCCATATTTGTGGGGGAGATGACTCTCAAGGTAAATATTTACATTCACTGCATGATATGTTGTGTTGATATATCTAGTTTTTTTTTTTCACTGCCATACCTCTGTGTCACGATTTGGTCTGGTCTCTGTCACGTTTTGGTCTGTTCATGTCATGTTCCATGTCTGTCATGTGATTCCCTGTTTGTCATGTGATCCTGCCATGTGTCTTGTCATTGGATAATCGCCTGTTCATTGTTCACAGGTGTCCCTTGTCTTGTCATTAGTCTTGTGTATTTTAGCCCTCATGTTTGCCATGTGTCTTGGTCAAGTATTGTTTCCTGTAACCTCTGTTTTGTAAGTCTGTCCACGGTTTTGTTTCATGCCACGTCATGCTTTTGTTTCATGTTATGTTTTGATCTTATGTTAATTTTTGAATAAACTGCACTTGGGTTCGCTACAACTTGCTTCCAGAGGATACTTTACAGAATACTTGACCACAACCATGAACCCAGCAGTTGCCCTCCTAAGCCTGCATCAAGGAGACCTCACAATAGAGGATTATGTGGCAGAATTCTGTGAACTCTCTCACCACTTGGACTTTAATGATGTGGCCTTAAAGGACATATTTAGGGTAGGTTTAAATGAGCCTATCCGGTCATGTATGCCAGGTGGGAAGATTCACTTTTCCCTGGCCCAGTATATTGACTACGCCCTTTTATTAAGCGGCTCGATTTTTACTGTGGGTTTGGTGGACAAGGAGCCCCACAAACCTACAGTACCTGCCAAGCATGAGCCACTTCATGTCATGCCTGCCCAACCTGTGCCTGCACTTCACGTCATGCCAGAGCAGCTTCACGTCAGCCACGTCCAGCCAAAGCTTCACGTCAGCCACGTCCAGCCAGAGCTTCACGTCAGCCACGTCCAGTCAGAGCTTCACGTCCAGTCAGAGCTTCATGTCCAGCCAGAGACCGTCCAGCCAGGTCTGGAAGATACTGTGATCATCGTGGGGTCCATGGCTGTTTTGTGTGTATGGGCAGCACACACATCAGCTACAGCCCAGGAACCCAGCCCAGAGCTTCCTTCGCCGCTGGTCCGGCCCAGCCTAGAGCCTCACGTCACGCCTGCCGAGCCAGAGCCTCACGTCACGCCTGCCGAGCCAGAGCCTCACGTCACGCCTGCTGTTCCAGTGTCTGTTCCTGCCCATAACACCATAGCTGCCCCCAAGAACTTATTGGGGGGGGCAGTAGGGCCCTTGATGGAACCATGAAAGCCTCACCGCCCTGGCCGCCCGAGGGGTCCTCACCGCCCTGGCCGCCCGAGGGGTCCTCACCGCCCTGGCCGCCCGAGGGGTCCTCACCGCCCTGGCCGCCCGAGGGGTCCTCACCGCCCTGGCCGCCCGAGGGGTCCTCACCGCCCTGGCCGCCCGAGGGGTCCTCACCGCCCTGGCCGCCCGAAGGGTCCTCACCGCCCTGGCCGCCCGAAGGGTCCTCACCGCCCTGGCCGCCCGAAGGGTCCTCACCGCCCTGGCCGCCCGAAGGGTCCTCACCGCCCTGGCCGCCCGCACCTCCTGCTCCGCCCTGGCCGTCTGCACCTCCTGCTCCGCCCTGGCCATCTGCACCTCCTGCTCCGCCCTGGCCATCTGAACTGCCAGGTCCGCCCACGCCATGCCACGGCCCAGGTCCGCCCACGCCATGCCACGGCCCAGGTCCGCCCACGCCATGCCACGGCCCAGGTCCGCCCACGCCATGCCACGACCCAGGCCCGTCCACGCCATGCCCCGTCCCGTGTACTGTACCACTGCACGGGCCTGGCCCACCATCCCTCCCCCTAGACCTCCTCCACTCCACCACCCTCCTGTTATGTTTTGTGTTGGTTTTGCTGGGCGCCGGGAGTCGCCCTTAGAGGGGGGGAATCTGTCACGATTTGGTCTGGTCTCTGTCACGTTTTGTTTTGTTCATGTCATGTTCCATGTCTGTCATGTGATTCCCTGTTTGTCATGTGATCCTGCCATGTGTCTTGTCATTGGATAATCGCCTGTTCATTGTTCACAGGTGTCCCTTGTCTTGTCATTAGTCTTGTGTATTTAAGCCCTCATGTTTGCCATGTGTCTTGGTCAAGTATTGTTTCCTGTAACCTCTGTTTTGTAAGTCTGTCCACGGTTTTGTTTCATGCCACGTCATGCTTTTGTTTCATGTTATGTTTTGATCTTATGTTAATTTTGAATAAACTGCACTTGGGTTCGCTACAACTTGCTTCCAGAGGATAATTTACACTCTGATCTATGGTGACAAATATAGTGATCAATAATTTCACAGCAGTTGCAGATACTGTGACTATATCTACTACTTTTTCTGTCTGCTAATAATTAACACTCTTTTTTCCTTTTTTCACGTGTGTTTTAAAGATTTGAGTTCTGCTGGAGTACAATTACTTTTCATTTAGTTATGCATATAACATTCAGTGAGGTCCAAAAAACCACCAGTGAAAATGTTTCTGTTTTTCATCTTTCTAATTTAATGCACATTTTCCATTACAAATTATATTACCAGAATTAAAAATTGAGTGAATAGTTTAATTGAAAAAGTAATTAACATTTTATTATCTTATCATTTGATTCGTCCCTCTTTTGCTTTAATGACAGTTGCACAAACAAGTGTTTGATTGAAACCTGATGATCATGTTCTCCAGCATAATTTGAGATGATCCACAGAGCATCTTGTGCTTCAGTAGAAATGATCTGACCGTCTGTACAAAGACTCACATGATCAATGTAACAAATTTGCTTATTTGTTCTGTGACCTAGAAATAGTGCTGAATATTTAAGTTTTTTTTTTTAAATCCCAAAACGTTTTGTTTTGAGATTTATGTAAAAATAAAAAAGCATAACTTTTAGACCCCACTGTATATATGAAGGAATATTACATAATGTATCATTATATTAAACTTTGATAGATATTAATCAAAATAAAACACAAACACAAATTTGTTGGAGACATTGTTAAGGACTGTCATTTGAATGAGTAATTAGCCAAATATCTTCCAGAAGAGAAAACCGTGTGTGTGTGTGTGTGTATCTCTAATCCATCTCTCATTTCATCATTTTCCTTTCGCTCTATCTGTCTTTCTTACTAGTATTTACTCCTGCTTTCTCCTCTGGACCTCTTGAGAGTGGGGTATTACGTTTGCTAGCCCTCTCATGACAAGCAATTAAGCAAATATTAATTAGAGCCAGTTTCCTCTTTCAGATGCAGTCAATCTCACAGCCTGGCCCATCTATTCAGCTGCTAGCACTTGGCACTTGTAGGTCATCAATTATGTAACTTAATCAATTATTAAGAAATGGAACAAACAAGAGATAGACCTGTCAAAAGTGACACTACATTTTCTTAGTCCAAGACCGTTGTACGTAAGTGAAACTGTTTGAATATTTTATTTCTTTTATTTTATCCAAACCTAATTGAACTCCATATCAACTAACCATACGCAGTCAATATTTAAGATGATGCCGCGAATATCCTTTACTGTGGACATTTTTAAAAGCATTGGTGCAGTGGAGAGACACAAGTCAAACAATAATTCCACCTTTCTCTCTGGAACCAGAAAGTCAACAATTACAGTTCATCCTTGGGAAGGCAGATTCTGCAAGCTACTGCAAAAAATATACCTACCGGTATAACAGCCTGAGGGGCAACGGCTGATTTTACTGTCCCCAACCCACCTACACTCGACTAATAGTAGTTCTGCAAGCAGATCTGCTCTCACTTAAATTGCTAGCTTGAGTGTCACATTACTGTACTAGCCTAGTATACATCACTGATTTATTATTGGCTTCTTTTGGCAGTATTGTAAAGAAACTGTCAGACTAATACAGCCCAAATTGATCCCAAGAAAGAGCAGATACGTGTAGCAGTATGGCATCTCATTTCTTAAAAGTGCATAATTCTCTGTCTATCTCTGTTTTCTTGCTCTTCTCCCTTTTAGACCTCAGCCAATTCTGTTGTCTGGCCGTGTGTTCACGTGTATTTCTTTCCTGTCACTCGTCTTGTTAGTGTCACAAGAATCTGCCTGGGAGGCCTAAGGCTCGGGTCACCTTGGAGCTTTTGTATTTTCGTCACTTTTTCTAGATAAATTTTTTTCTGCTGGGTTTTTTTTTTTCTCTCAAAGTCTTATTTCACTGCCATCAGCAGTTCCATTTAGTACATCTGCATCTCACCACTGACATAATGGTGGATTTTAGATGTACTTGCGCAGAGCTCAGTTAAGTTGCAAAATACAGCTCTACAGGAAGCACTATTTTTGGGCTCCAGTTAGAACAGTTGGTTTTGCTTGACGGTAGATCACAAACTCGAACTTTGCTGTCTGTTAGGGTCTCTGTTTCCCCACTTTAATAAATGTTTCAGTCAATTCCAGCAAAGACTCACTAGTAAAGATCGGAAACAGATTCAGAATCAGATTAGAGGATCAAAACTGTCTATTACATTAAACAGAAAAATACAGTGTCACACCAGAACACCAATGATGTACAATGAAAAAAAAAAAAAATTTACGCGACTACTTCATATTTTATGCTGACCATTTCAAACATTGTGTCTTTGTATATTGTAGGTGGTGTCTATGGGTTTGTATATTGGAGAGCAGGCATACTTGCGCAGCAGCTGGAATGTTTTGGATGGTTTCCTGGTGTTCGTATCTTTGATTGACATTGTTGTGTCAATGGCTGGTGGAGCTAAGATCCTGGGAGTGCTCAGGGTTCTCAGGCTTCTGCGCACACTACGTCCCCTCAGGTACAGCAAGTAATTGCAAGCATTTTTGTGGTGTTGTCCAACGTTGCTTAGTTTATAATGGTTTTCTTTTGTTGTTGTTTTCCCTTGTGACAGGGTTATCAGTCGAGCCCCTGGCCTCAAACTGGTTGTGGAGACTTTGATCACCTCTCTGAAACCTATAGGAAACATAGTTCTCATCTGCTGTGCCTTTTTTATCATCTTTGGCATCCTGGGAGTCCAGGTAAAGAATAAAATGTATCACTGTTTCCACAAAAATATTAAACAAATGTTTTAATTTTAAAAAAATGTTTCAGCAAAAATGTTTGAGCAGCAAATCAGCTTATTAGAATGATTTCTGAAGGATCATGTCACACTGAAGACTGGAGTAATGGCTACTGAAAAAATGGCTGCTTTGTTACTGCATTTTAGTTTAAATAAATGTAGCCCTGGTGAGCAAAAGAACCTTCTTTTTAAAACATTTAACTTATCTTAATAAGTAAGTAGAAACCTTGCGCTGAAGTGGAGATGTGACAGATTTCTCGTTGATAAAGCTGTTCGCGTATCCATGACGAGCTAGTAATTCATGATATGCACTACATTCAATAGTGCAAGTCCACTCCTGTCGTTTTGATTATATGTTTAAGATACCATTTATCATATAATCGGCTTTGATTATCCTTTGCATGTGGAACAAAAAGTTTACCAGTGCAATAGAGAAAGACCAGGCTGAAGCCTGCAGAACAGGGCGGGCTAAAGTGTCACTCCGCCCCATACTTACAGTACTCTGATTGGCTTAGTCGTCTTTCATAGGCATACATGGTAAGGACATGTGGTCGAGTTGTCTTCACTGTAATGCACATACAATACAACATTAGCCTACATCCCACAATGGCAATAGAAATGAATGATCAAATGTTTATTTTTGGTGGACAATTTAGAGAAACACTAATAAAATATATATACTCCAAGTAAAGATCGACCTAAATAGTTTAGAGCTCAGTCTGACATTATTATTATGAATTATTAGGAGCACACTTGATATGAGAATATCATATTACTACCCGGATCTTGGCTCATTTGAGCAGGACAAGGTCCAAATCAAGTGTTTATGTTCACTGACTTGCTTGTTAACTGCTAGTTTAATCTTCTGGATCAGTCAAATTCACAAATGAACCATTTGATGTTATTTGTGAACAAGTTGATTGAAAAGAATGTCTCAAAAGATCTCGATTTCTTCGCTTTAAAATAACGAGGAACACATGTTTTTGAAAAAAGTCTGATTATGCTTTGCGTTGTATGAATGCATTTACCTTTGCCTATTGCAGTGTCACTTATCATGCAACTGCACCCGACATGGCTTATAAAAACCAATACCACCCTCTGTAAGTGTCTTGCCATGTTATTTAAATAAAAATTATACTGATACAGTACATCTTTTTAATTTTTTGTTGGTGATATGAGGTAAGCACATTTTGTGAATTATTTAATTCATAAATAATTCCTTTACCTGACCCTGCTGCTGTGGATAACCGAGCCAATACATGTTTGTGCGTTAGCCTGAAGACCAGCTTAATTTAGCAAAACAATAATTTTAGGGACATTGCGATGATTCAGGGTAATGTTTTTTTCTTCTTCTTCTGTGCATTATAATGAAGGCTTTGTGAAACTGCACTGTTTCATATATTCCATTTCCCACACCAACTACAAACACATTTCCTATCATGTATCCCTTTGAAAGACGATCAAGCCAATCAGAGTAGGTATTGGAAGGGGTGACACGTGCAGCCCCGGCCCATTCTGCAGGCCGCAGCCAGGTGTACTTGGTGCAATAACATTACTTGCCTCTTAAAAATATGCTTTTATTATTATTATTTCTTTATTTCATTTCTGTATTTGTTGATGTCTTATCTTACCTGCCACTGGTGTGATCTAAAAATAAATAGATAAATGATACCCCAGGGGTTCCCAATGCCTTTTGTCTTTTCTCTGCTTAATCTCACTATCACACCCTTTCTGTTTTTACACCATTGCATTGTTTTTTGTTTTGTTTTTTTGTTCATTATTTGTTCACATTTCTTTTTAGTGCTATATCTTGTTCTTTTTTCATAGAGAATGTTTTCCTATTTTCTGCTGGTCTTCTTTCATAACACACTTTTTCTTTTAAATATCCAACAGTGCTCTGACAGTTTTATTAAAAAGATGCTTGAGATGTGTGGCGTTGAGTGACATGAAGTTTGTGCCATTTTCTTTTGATTCAATAGCTTTTCAAAGGCAAGTTCTACTACTGCTTGGGCCTGGATGTCAAGAACATCACCAACAGGTCTGACTGCATCTCGGCCAATTACAAGTGGGTCCATCACAAGTACAACTTTGACAACTTGGGGCAGGTTAGTTTGTTCTCTGACTGGGCCTATCAAATTACGCGACGATGTGCAACTCAATGTGTTGCTTTGTTTGATCTAACTTTATTGATTTATTTACATAGTGTGTTTATTTGTGTGTGCATCTTTATCAGAATGACCTGTCATTGTTTTTGTTGGGGTTTTTTTTTGCACCACATGTGGTTGTCTATCTGTCCTTGCACCTTATTTGTCTGTTCAACCTCCATCTATCTTTGCTTGTCCGGCTTGTCTTTCCATCCATCTCCATACTTCCGTTTGTCCTTGTATGTGCTCATATGAATGTGTGTTTATGTTTTTACAGGCTCTGATGTCCCTGTTTGTGCTGGCATCGAAGGACGGCTGGGTCAATATCATGTATCATGGTCTGGATGCAGTGGCAGTGGACCAGCAGGTAATGTTCCCATGTAACATGTTCGCTGATGTTCCCATCGCCTGAGGGCGAATGCAAATGGTGGTCTTTCAATGTCGGTTGGACTTTGTCATAAATTTGCATATTGATATCACAGTGAACCTTCACAGCCAGCCCTCTCGTATACGGTTTGTGAGCAATTATTAGCCCAAAACGGGCACATTTATACAGACTTTTTAAAAGTACTGTACAGTAAAGTGGCAATACAAATTGAATCACACAGAGCTTATAAAATACACAACTCAATGGTTTTAAAAGTCATCAGATTTTAGTTAAGCAGAAAAATAAAATAAAATTAATTAATTATACGTATTAAAGCTAAATATAAATGCAAATTACCAAACTAGCTTGGTTAGCTAAAGAAAAACTATATTCTATAGCCAAGATACTACAAGTGAGCTTTAACAAGTTATAAAAGTTCATTTACTTTCAGAATTAGGTACCGTGAAAGTGTTTTAAATGTTAAAGGATCTCTGAACCAAACAAAAGTCACTTTCTTTCAACTAAAATAAAGAGCTTTAAGGAATAAGCACTCAGCAGTGGATATTTAATCCTGAATACACACAATTAGATTCATGAATACTAACAGGCTTTTGGCTCTGAAGCTGAAAAGCAATGATTTTCAAGAGTCCTCAATTCAAAAAGCAGTGAGCTTGCATCAGTTAGGGACCAGCCATAATGATTACGTGTAGGCCTGCAGCCAGACTCTCTCCCACTAGAAGAGCCCAACATCTCTAGGTAGTCAAACACAGGGCAGATAAAAAACTCATGGATTAAATGGCATGTGTAATTTCCCCACTGCATCATCTCTGTCACACCAGAGTCCACTGCAGGATGTAATCTATGTGTGGAAGCGGATATAAATGTGCAGAGTACTGTGTGCTTTCTCATCCCATGCTTTAGAATGAGCCAATTTAGACTTTGGCTTCTTTGTTTCGCTCTACGCTGCTGCTAAGCAACCAAACCTAAAAGCTGCACCTAAATTCACTTTACCATAATTTGACCAATTTCCCTCAAGCTTATGAGTTTCTGCATGTTGATTTTTACTCAAGGCTGTGTTGATTATCTTGTTGAATTAAATTTTAGGCAGCTCTGTGTTCTAGCCAATTTCTTGTGTTGTTTTTGTGGTACTTGTGAAGAAAAGCATTGAGTCTCATTCGCTAATAATTCCGTGGATTAATTTGCGTTTCTATGCAAAGGAGAACTTCTCACGCAAAATCTCTGCATAATTCGCAACACGTTCGTACGCACATTAATTTTCTCTTAACATCGTTCTGATCTTAGTGAATTTGGAGTATTCTAAATGAACGGCCGCATGCACAAAGTTAGTCATTCCATATAAGGGCTTTCCGAATATGCTTTCTTTACAGCCTTTGTCACTCTTGTCAAACTTGCCGCTATTTGCGCTATGCCAGAAACTAGCAAGTATGTTTTTCTAGTTTCAGCCCAACGCAGTTATCATTTTCACGACCTGTGCCATGTTGTTTAAATGGCAAATACATTTGCGTCCATTTGTGCATCCATGGGCTTGCTAGTTTGAAAACGAGGTGTGTTTAGGCGCATTGTTGGCACGTTGCTATTTGGAGGCAACTGAAATAGACTGCGCCATTGACCAACTGAAACCTGGTCTAAAGTCAAGGGCTCTTATCTCATTAAAATAGGGCTCATTGAGTAGAGGTGGGCTATATTTGTATTAAGAAATGGCTTTACAATTTTAACCAGGCAGATGACAGGTGAACATCCTTAGCAGCACCCACAACACCTTAGGAACCACAAAGAAAGCCTTAGCAAATGCTTAGAACCTTGAACACCATAGCAAAAGCATAACACTCTAGTGACCACCCTTAACACCACCTCAAATCCAAGCAACATCCTAGCAATCACCTAGAAGGCAAGCGGCATTCACATTTTCTTCAAAATGATTAAAAAAAATCCAGTTTATTTCTGATTTTCCTAACTCTTTCATCCACCGTTCTTTCTGTCTCAGCCCATAACCAATAACAACCCCTGGATGCTGCTGTACTTCATCTCCTTCCTCCTGATTGTCAGTTTCTTCGTGCTGAACATGTTTGTTGGAGTAGTGGTGGAGAACTTCCACAAGTGCCGACAGAACCAGGAGGTGGAAGAGGCCAAGAGGAGAGAGGAGAAGAGACTGAGACGCATGGAGAAAAAGAGACGGAGTAAGGAGAAGAAAAATAAATTTTTGAATGGGTCAATGATTGAATAATAATAACCTCCTGTTCAGTTTAATATTGTCTTCAGTTTAGGAAAAACTATATATTATATTTATATTTAATTCAGACAGGTGGATGAAGGAACAGTGACTGTAAATGAAAAGAGATGATTTGATTTGCACACTAATGCTGAATAACCAGTTTACATCTCATACTAGCGTTAGCCAGATGGAGAGACCGCACAGGTGTGTTCTGTGATGCATCTTTCTCTGCAGAAATTAAATCTAGTTTATGGACCAGAGAGTAGCCTTTTCATTACACATACAGACTTTTTTTGTATACATTTTTTATGGGAAAATATTCTCCTTTGCCAATGAATGTGCTGAGATAACTAAAATTAATCCTTTAGTCGATTGATTTTCAGAAAAGTGTAAGCACTGTGGCTCTGTATCACTATCAAAAAATGTCTCTTTGTTTGAGTGTCACAACAACATTTAGCTTAACTAATTGCATATGTTTGGGGGCGGGACTATATGGCAGATTGAGTAGTAATAAATAAACTTTATTTTATATAGTGCCTTTAAAAGTAGCATCTCAAAGCACTTTACATAAAAATAATGAAATTAGAAAGATGCACAACAGTCTAAGCAGTAAAAACTAAACAAGCAATAAAAATAGAAGGCCAATATAATGACAAACACAGTAATCACACGAATCACATAAAAGCCGCCCTAAAAAAGTAAGTTTTAAGGGACGATTTAAAAACTATAAGGGATTCTGCATTCCTAATCTCTGAGGGCAGGGAATTCCACAATTTAGGAGCCAAAGAAGAAAAAGCCCGATCACCCATAGTTTTTAGCCGTGTTGTTTGGACAGTTAAAAGACCAGCTTCAGAAGATCGTAAAGCACGTGTAGGAGTGTAGGGGGTTAAGAGCTCACATAAATATTGAGGGGCCAAGTTATTCAAGGCCTTATAGGTGAGCATGAGAATTTTAAAATCAATACGAAAACTAACAGGAAGCCAGTGTAATTTTTCCAGGATAGGTGTGATGTGCTCCCTTGCACCGGTCCCAGTCAGAACCCTAGCAGCCGAATTTTGTACCAACTGTAGTTTACTTAGGGTAGCTTTTGAAACCCCAGCCAGCAAAGCATTACAATAATCAATACGTGAAAAAACAAAAGTGTTGATTAACTTTTCAGCCACAGAGAAGGTCAACATAGAGCGTAATTTGGCAATGTTTCTGAGATGAAAAAATGATGTTTTAACTGTGTTACGAACATGATGGTCAAATGTTAAATTGGCGTCAAATATCACCCCCAGATTTTTTATTTTAGTTTGCAATTTCAAAGCAGAGCCATCCACACTTAAGTTTATGGACTCTGCTTTACGCAACTGATGAGGTGAACCAATAAGCATCACTTCTGTCTTATCACTGTTTAGACAGAGAAAATTTTCAGACATCCATTTCTTAATCTCAGTAAAACATTGAGAGAGAAAAGACACAGGCATATTGGCATCAGGTTTTGAATGTATATAGATTTGAGTGTCATCGGCATAAAAGTGAAAGTTAAGACCAAGTGTTCTTAAAAGTTGGCCAAGTGGAAAAATGTAAATATTAAAAAGTAACGGGCCCAAAACTGATCCCTGGGGAACCCCAGAGTGCACCACACCGGCCTGAGACTTGCAATCACCCATCACAACAAACTGCTTGCGACCAGAGAGGTAGGACTTAAACCACTCTAATGCAGAATCAGAAACTCCAAAGATGGTCTCTAAGCGGTTGATTAAAATAGAGTGATCTATAGTGTCAAAAGCGGCACTAAGATCAAGAAGAATCAGTATAGATAGACAGCCCGAATCAGAAGCCATTAACAAATCATTAGTCACTTTGACCAGTGCTGTCTCAGTGCTGTGCAGTTTCCGAAATCCAGATTGAAGTGGCTCAAAAAGATCATTAGAGGAGAGATGAAAAAGTAGTTGAGAAGCCACTGTTTGTTCTAAAATTTTGGCGAGGAATGGAAGATTAGAGATGGGACGAAAATTATTCAGATTATCAAAGTCCATTTTGTTAGTTTTTGGTACAGGGGTGACCGCAGCAATTTTAAGTGCTGCTGGCACAACTCCAGTGCACAGAGAGTTATTGATAATTCTCAAAACCACAGGAGAGAGGGAATCAAAACATGATTTAAAAAGACAAGATGGTATCGGATCAACTCTAGAAGTTGAGGTTTTTAGTTTCGAAACCGTATTACACAGTGACTGGGAGTCATGAATTGCAAAGTTAGAGAGAGAGACACCAGAAAATGCAAAAGCATTAGTAATTAGTAATTAGTAATGAAACTTGTTTGAATTACATTTGTTGAAAATACACACTTTAATATTTGTTGTCAAAAAGTGTGCTTACTCAATTTAAACTAATCTACTCATTTCTCTCAGAGGCCCAGAAGTTGCCCTATTATGCCAGTTACAGTCATGTGCGACTGATGATCCACACTCTGTGCACCAGTCACTACCTGGACATCTTCATCACCTTCATCATCTGTGTGAATGTTGTGACTATGTCACTGGAGCACTACAGCCAGCCTCATGTAAGAAAAAATGCAGGCCTCATCCTCTAAAAAAATCTTTATTTATATATATATTTTTTTCTGATATATTGTGTAGTTATCATTAAAGGCTTTACAGTATATTGCTTGCCTTGTTACTGCTATTGATTTCAGTTAGACATTTTTGTTCACAGTTCAGAAATTTCCCTGTCACCCTGGGATTCCATTAATTTGAGAAAAACACATACAGTGTACAGTACCATTGCATAAACGCATGTGACTTGTCTCAATTTTTGGGCTTTTACACAAACATTCATAGAATACATGATATTGTTATATAGCTAATGTAAAAATGACTTTATGAACCTGAGGCGAAAGTCTTTTAATCATTCACACCTCTCTTGTTCTCTTCCTCTGGCTTCCTCTCCGTCTGTATGTTTCCTTCCCCCCAGTCTCTGGAGATCACTCTCAAGTACTGTAATTATTTCTTCACCAGCACCTTTGTGCTGGAGGCTGTCCTGAAGCTCATCGCGTTTGGCTTCCGACGTTTCTTCAAAGACAGGTATTCAGTTCATTCCCCTCCTCACCTTTCATCTCCTCACGTTTTCTCTCCTACGATCGCTAATTGATTTAATGAATTCATCAGATGTTGATTCCACCTGACCGAATCCTCTCATTTTGTTTTCTGGAGTCACTGGAGGGTGTGCTATTGGCAAAATGTTGCTTCTGTTTTTGCATTTATGACGCAGATAGAAATTAGATTAGCCCTGCGTGGTGTTAATAGGACAAAACGCACCTGACTACAGTGAGTGCGAGAGTGAACATGGTTATTTGTCTCGAGGGTTTAATAAAATCTCTCTCCTGTGTTTGTTTACATAATAGAACTTCTATTTATCATTATGCGGATTACAAGAGCGGTTCCTCTGGCTTATCATAAACTAATACTGGCATGTATCAAGGTGCATAGAGAAAGCACAGGGTCTAAACATCCTGGCATATTGTAGCTTTATTAGAATATATTGTATTGACCCATTTAAAAGAGTAAAAAAACACAGGCTCACGCCGCAATACACTTTGTCTTTTTTATTCACGCATATTTGGGTCTGACACTAGAAAGCTTTCAACAAGCCATTATTTATTGCCGTAGCTCTCCATGCCTCTTAACTAGGTCACAATTACGAGCTGGATGTCAGAGGTGTGTGCGCAGACAGGTGTGCCACGGCTGGTTCCTGCACCGCAGATGTGGGCAACTGTGATTTTTGCTGTAGTGTAAAAACGAGCCGTCCCTCATCCTGCATTAGTGAATGAGGTCTCCTATGCTGTAGTGGGGCCTTAATTCTCCATAATTGGGTGTTATTAAGTGGTCCCCAGCAACAATTCAGGTCCCAAGCCAAGTGTTTGACCAGACCGATCTTCAAATATTACCAGAGTGAAATGAAACTAGACA
This sequence comes from Chrosomus eos, assembly GCA_036326025.1. Taxonomy (NCBI): domain Eukaryota; kingdom Metazoa; phylum Chordata; class Actinopteri; order Cypriniformes; family Leuciscidae; genus Chrosomus; species Chrosomus eos. The sequence goes on from CM070821.1 coordinate 23,434,326, forward strand.
GAAAGGTTGGATTCAGAGTGCATGAATGTTGATATTTTGCATAAGTAAGCAAATCTGTCCCCTGTGTATGTGTGTAGGTGGAACCAGCTGGATTTAGCTATAGTGCTGCTGTCAATCATGGGCATCATACTGGAGGAGATCGAGATCAGTGCAGCTCTGCCCATCAACCCCACCATCATACGCATTATGAGGGTTCTACGCATCGCACGTGGTTAGTCGCGCAAACACAAGATGCTGACCACTGGTTAACACCACTCATCATAGCTGCTGATAGACATTTCAGCTCCCTTAAAATGTCATTAAACTCTTAGAGCTCTTAAAATATGTGATTTATGGGATGATCTTTCCTCATGCTTGCTGAATACAGAAGCTTTTTCTTCCACTCTGAATTCCCTTACCAGCAAGGATGGTCATGATGGTTGACCAATCCAACAACAGACTGGTTGATTAGTGAGGTCCATCTCTAGTTTTTTCCTTTATATAGCCTGTACTTGAAAATATGAAATAAAAATAATATATAATAATAATAAATAATTATATAAAAATAATAAATAAAACTAAAAAGATCAGAAACTATACAAGACAAGAAATAAATTCTAATAAGTTATATATATACTGTATGTACATAATACTGTAGTATAGTATTATTTTATATATATATACACTGTATATATATATATATATATATATATATATATATATATATTCCTCTAACTCACATCAGTTGTGTTCAGATAAGACTGAAATCCTAGAAACACCCCTGTTACACATCCTCCAGCGTAATCTCCACAAGTGCTTAATGTCACACACCACAGCCATTTATCTGACTTTTATCTGAATTATTTATTTTTAGCCCTTTATCACTTTTATTGATTGCCAAGTAGCGAGGGAACAGTGATGATGGGGAGTAAAGTAGTAATGAGTCTAATATTTTGCGAGCTGGATTTGAACTTGATCCCCTACATGAGAACCACAGCGCAATGTGTTATATTGTGTCCCTTAATCTTTCACCTTAATAAATTGCAAAAATATAAATATATATTTCTCCAGATCAGATCAAATTGCCTTATTTCCTTTCTCAGAGTGTGAAAACACAAATGAAACACAACACCAGTCTGAAACCCAAATTAACTCAACTTCATGTAATGAACGAAATGTGGTTTAATTGCTTATCTCCAGTGCCAAATTCTATTTGTCTCCTCAAATCAGTCGTTTTCTCCCCCCATTTCCCTCTAATACCTGATCAGTGACCCATGTGTTGTCCTTAATAGCCGATGAGTCTTACGTTTGCCTCGTTACCCAATACTGAGCCTTAAAAATATCAACTCCATCATACCAAAATGGTATTTTACACAGGTCAGTGATGCTGTATTGTGGATTGATCTGTTTGTCTAGAGTTTAATCTGGTATTTAATCCTGCTGTTGTCCACAGCCATCAATGAGCCAGTGTGCCATCACTCCACATTTGTACTGGGAGAGGGGCGGGAGTGTGAAGGTTTAATTTTAGCCCTGACCTTTTCCTTCTCTCCTCATTAGCCGTTTAGGCTAGAATTAAACCAAGGTGGGTGGGAGGGGGGGGGGGGGGTAACTTGTCTGTTATCGGCCTTTTTGTTTTTCCTCTTCTGAAATGATCAACGCATTGTGGACATGCACACACTCACTGAGCTGTCCTGTTGTTGTAACTCTCTGTAACTCTCTCTCCTCTCTCTCTCTCTCTCTCTCTCTCTCCTCTCTCTCTCTCTCTCTCTCCTCTCTCTCTCTCCTCTCTCTCTCTCTCTCTCTCTCTCTCTCTCTCTCTCTCTCTCTCTCTCTCTCTCTCTCTCTCTCTCTCTGACAGTGTTAAAGCTGTTAAAGATGGCCACTGGAATGAGAGCGCTGCTGGATACGGTAGTCCAAGCCCTGCCACAGGTGATGATACCACTGCAATTGATGAAGCATTGCATTGTTACCCCACCCCCTTTTTAGTCACATTTTGTCTTGAGAAGGGGAGTTATCCAAGCTGTGTTGACAACAAGAACAGGCTGCTCATTGGCCCATGAAAATTGGTGACTCATATGAACCACAAATTGCTAAGGGCGGATAATAACCCAAAAACAAGAATAAAAGTACCTGCTTTTGCGCAAACAACTCACACACACACACACACACACACCTTATTCATGGCTTTTTCAACTAGGATACATTAATAACAAACTTAAATTTTATGTCACAGCTTTAAAGCACAACATAAAATCTTATTAAAAAAAAGATAAAAAAAGGAATGAATCAAATAAAAGTTGAGACTCTGGATAGAAAGATCCTTCTCCCATTACATAGAGCATAGATGAGTTTGAGGAATATTAAAAAAAATATAAGCTTGAAGAAAGAAGTAATGTGAAAAGAAAACAGTTCACACAGACTCCATAAAGCAATCAGAACTCTTCCATAAGCAAACACACGGAGTGTTGTTGTTGTCGTCTAAGTGGTCACAGAGTGGTTACTGCTTCAGTGGAGAACTGCTGGCTAGACATCGCCAGGGTGGAGTAAAGCGTCTCTCCTCTGTGGATATCGATCCCTTGTTCATTACTGCTGGGCCCAATGTCTTATACCCATGGCATCTGTGAGTAATTAACGCTGAAGCTGATTAAAGAGCTACTCAGGCACATTCCTACCACACAGTTCTTATTTAAAGGAGAACTCCGGCGCAAAATAAAATTTGGTCTAATTACACATTGTTACCTAGTCAACTGTTATCTGAGATTTGTTTTCATGATTATCGAATGTAAATACTTTTATCTCAGTTTACAGTTTAGCCTATAACACTAGTATAACGCTAGTATATGGGGCATAGAGTAATGACAAATAAAAATCGCTAGTTAATACCACTAACAAGGCTCAAAATAGCCCAACACTAACACGGTAGCATAATCAGGGTCTTCAATATCTTCTTATTAAACTGTTTGTACACTTACAACGTTCTCAATGCTTCGGTTTGTATGTAGGGACCCTGATTATGCTACCGTGTTAGTGTTGGGCTATTTTGAGCCTTGTTAGTGGTATTAACTAGCGATTTTTATTTGTCATTACTCTATGCCCCATATACTATCGTTATACTAGTGTTATAGGCTAAACTGTTTTTAGAGATAAAACTATTTACATTCGATAATCATGAAAACAAATCTCAGATAACAGTTGACTAGGTAACAAAGTGTAATTAGACCAAATTTCATTTTGCGCCGGAGTTCTCCTTTAATACATCTTTCCAGAAACTCCTGTGCATTTTCCTTTACGACTCCTATACTGCTCATTCCGTATAAGCTTTAAATTGACTTTCACTTATATCCTCATATTGATTTAGTTTTGCAGTAGACATAGTACGATTTTTTAAATGTCTCTTTTGCTCACCAAGGCTGCATTTATGTGATCAAAAATACAGTAAAACAATAAAATTGTGAAATATGATAATAATTTAAAAGTCGTATAATTTAAAAACTGTTTTCTATTTGAATATATTTTAAAATGTACTTTATTCCTGTGATGGTAAAGCTGAATTTTCAGCATCATTACTCCAGTCTTATGTGTATAATTAACGTGTATTATTATCAATATTGAAAACAGTTGTGCTGCTTAATATTTTTGTTGAAACTAATCCTTTTTTCAGGATTATTTGATTAATAGAAAGTTCAAAACAACAGCATTTATTTGAAATAGAAATCCTTTGTGGAATTATAAATGTCTTTACTGTTACTTTTCTTTTGATCAATTGAATGATTCCTTGGTGAATAAAAGTCTTATGGGCGTAGTATCATTGTATTCTTTGAAGCACCTTGGAGTACCTACTGTATGGTGCATGAATATAGTAATCATTTAGTACCACAATATATATCAAATGGTGTGGATTTACCATCTGTGTGAAACCAGTGCTTGTTTCTAAGCTACCTAACCAATATTTTGTGCTTTATAGTGAAAAGCCTTGAAGATGCCTACTATACCTAGACTAATATGTTTGGTAATCATAGGCTCATTCTAGATTGAAACACAGCTAGAGATGCTCACTTTAGGAACAAACAGAAGAATGAAGCAGTGTTGCCTATTGTGCACACATCCTAATTCTGTTAAGTCATAATGTTTCCCTTTGACATCTTGAAGCCAAAGGGACTTTGTCATTTTAGCATTGGTTTGATAGTCCATTACTTCCCATTAAATGGTAATAAAGCTCAGCTGTTGTTTCATCATACCCGCTAGCACGCCACATAAAACAGCACAGCCAACCACATCGTGTAACTATACAAATTACAATAATGTGATGTAAGCTGATTGTTTCATTCACCATTGTACATGTTTATAGCTCTCTATCGCACGGTTTTCATAATGACCAGCTCTTTCGGCTAGCTGTTAGCACTTGTGCCATATTCTTTATCACCTTTTTGTCGGTTTTGTCTCATCTCTTTGTTTTTGTTTTGAGCTGCCTGTGCAGCAGTGGACACACCCTGAACTCCAGTGCTAATATTCTTGACAGGCTTGTGTATTAGCATTAGCGTAGCTAACATGATGCTTGTGCTTTGGCCACATTAAGACACATGTCATTTCCTCCATTAAGAAGTTAATTCTGTTCCCATAGCTGTACCTCTGACATGACCACTGGTACCATCCATCATTTATAAGCTTTTTGTTAAATCACAAATTTGTTCTGCTTTATTTTGCTGCAGGGAAACAGCTACCGCAGTCTCTTAGACTATGACTACAGAGAGACTCGGAGATATTAAAGTGTACATTACATTGCTTTTTGTTATTGTTATGTCTGTTCCAGACACTTCTTCCATCTGTACTAAACCGCAGTGTCATTTTTTGTCTTAGAAACATTGCAAAAAACATTTTCTTACTATTTTTTTCCAAGCCAAAATATATGGACATTCTTATATAATATAATATCTTATATATAAGAAGCAAAATTGCATAACATAATGAGAAAATAATTGAAATAGATGTATTTTTCTTACCCCATTGGTAAATATTTAGTTTTAGCTTAGTTTAGTAAGGTTTAAACATAAAACATGGGGCATTACAGTGGTTTTTAGTAGGTGGTGTAATTCATTAACTTTAAGCTATTAAAATACATTTTTTATGAATATGAATATATGAGGAGCTCTTTTCCAAAACGCGATAAATCCATTTCAATAGTTTTCAGGAAAATTACATTTTTTACCGAGACCCACACATCTTGTGAATATTCAATTTATCTTGTTAAAATGTTTTTTCCCCTCAGTCTGAACATGTTGAACAATGATTATTAAATCAAACAACAATATTGTTGATGATAAATTCAAAGTTAATTTTTTTTTCTTCAAAACGCTATAAATCCACACAAAAAAAATGGATGATTTTGCCCACTTAATTAAGTTTTGTTTTGTAGAAAGCCTTTCTTTAAAGTGAATTTCGTTTTGTATAAATTGTATCTTAATTTTAATAATGTTTTCATTAACCAATTGCCTGGATTTAGTAAATATTAAGCAAACAGACAATATAATCATGACATGGAGGCGCCGCCGCCGTCACTTGCATTGCACGCGAGCTGGAGCGCATCTCATCATAAATTAACCGAAATTCAGCGTAGCCTATGCTTCACAACAGACATGAGAAATATATCTATATAGAAAGCTTGAAATGTCTTTAAACGAAACAATTAAAAACGAAAATAAATAGCCTACTCTCTGATTATGTAATCCATTACACGCATTTCTCTCTATTGGCGCGTTCACTGCAGAGATGCTGATCGTCAATTTCATCTTTGCAGACACTGACACACAGAAAACAGTTGATTAATAAAAAATAAAATAAAAAAATAGATTTTCGATACGATATTCGACTTTTGCTCCTGGATCGTCGAATGCCATTTTTGGCAGAAATTATAAAATAGACAGAAACCTTTGGCAAGCAGAATCTACCCCCAGGTGTAGGTCTCACTGGCTCATCAAGACCATAAAAAGTATTATCACCGTTTAAAGCTCTCATTTTGAGGAATGAATGAACATAAACAAACCTCTGTTCAGCGCGCCGATGTTGGATTGCGTAGAACGCTCACCGAGTTCTGATTGTCGAGAGAGGATTTATCGCGTTTAGGCTAAAAATAGGTTTGGCGCTTATCGCGGTTTGGAAAAGAACTGCATCTTGCAGTACATTTTAAACAAGGAAATATAGCGATTTGGCATGAAACATTTGATGGAGCAGTGAATAGGTTCAGAACACAGCAAAATGACATGACAAGCATTTTTTTTTAAAAATGGCGTTTATCGCGTTTTGGAAAAGAACTCTTCATATATATATATATATATATATAAAAATGAGATATTTAGTGAAAATCTACAAACTTTTGTGCACTAATTTTTGTTCTACTTCAGCTTAATCCAGATTGTGGTACTGTTCATGAATTCTGTATGATAATTGTTATTTGCTGGATAGAATTATCTGCTAAATGATTCAGTGTACATGTAAAATGGTGTGCTTGCCTGTATATTGTGTTAAAGGGATATTCCACCCAAAAATGGCAATTCTGTCATCATTTACTCACCCTCAAGTTATTTAAACTTCTGCTGAACACAAAGGAAGATATTTTGAAGAACGATTGGAACTTTGGCAACATGTGTGCTTGTTTCAGTCTTGATTGGTGTGTTTCAGGTGGGGAACCTTGGCCTCCTCTTCATGCTGCTGTTCTTCATTTATGCTGCACTGGGGGTGGAATTGTTTGGAGAGCTGGGTAAACACATACTATTCCTCTTTAACTCCTATCCTCACTGACTTTCTTGTGGTTCTTCTGAATTTGGCAGGACTGCATAGGTTACATTGAGACAAAGCCTTTAGGTGAAAAGAAGCATTCACAATTGTATGCAACAATACAAACTCTCTCTGCGTCTCTATCTGTTCCCCTCAGTGTGCAACCAGGACTACCCATGTGAGGGCATGAGCCGTCACGCCACCTTTGAGAACTTCGGCATGGCGTTCCTCACCCTCTTTCAGGTCTCCACTGGTGATAACTGGAACGGCATAATGAAGGTACAGCAGAACAAAGATCCATAGTACCATGAACATCCCTTTGTTATAAAAAGAGGTGGGGAAAGTTAGTAAAAAAAACTATTTTAAACTTTGAAGTTGTCAGATTTTTTAAAAGAAGTCTTGCTCACCAAGACTACATGTATGTGATCAAAATTAGTGAAATATTATTACATTTTAAAATAGCTGTTTTTTTTAAATATACATATATATATATATGATTCCTGTGATGGTAAAGCTGAATTTCCAGCATCATTACTCCAGTCTTCAGTGTCACAAGATCCTTTAGAAATCATTTTAATATGCTGCTTCTTGCCGATACGTTTAGTGGTGCTTAATATTATTGTGGAAGCCATAGTGCATATTTTTTTCAGGATTCTTTGATGAAAAGGACAGTATGATATAGAAATATTTTGTAACATTATAAATGTTAACTGTCACTTTTGATCAGTTTAATGTGTCATTGCCTTATAAAAGTATTAATTACTTTAAAAAAAGAATAATCTTACAGAACCCAAACTTTTGAACAGAAGTGTAGGTAACACAGACAACCAGAAATTGCTAATTTAATTGGATATCTTCATCCATACTGTCACGATTCCTGTCTTGTGTTCCCCTTGTCTTGTGTGGACTTTTGTTATTTCCTGTTTTGTGCCATGTGTTTGTAGTCATTTGTAGTTTTTCCTGTTGATTAGTTATGATTGTTCTCAGGTGTGTTTTCAGGTGTGTCTTGTTTCCTCATTACTTAGTTAAGCTTGTTTGTCCCTGTGTATTTATAGCCCTTGTGTTTCACTTGTTACTTTGTCAGTTGTTATACATGTAATGGTTGCTTTTGTTCCTCGTGGTTTTGTTCCCTTGTTCTGTTTTATCTGTTATTTCTTTATTAAATCCTGCATTTAGATCCTCGCCTTCGCCTGCCTTTCTCAGTCCGTTACAGAACAACTGACCAAAACATGGATCTAGCAGGTAGTAGCCGGAGCCCACTGAGCAAACTTTGCGCGATTTATCAGGATAATCGCAGCATAGAGGAGTATGTGGAGGAGTTTCTTGTGCATAGTCACCTCGTTCCTGGTGATGATGCAATGATTAAGGACTGTTTCTGGAGTGGACTTGACCCAGACAATAAAATTAATTTGCCAGAAGAAGACCCCAGCTGGACCCTGGCACAGTATATCGACTTTGTCCTGGAGTTTTGTGGATTCCCCTTCACTGCAGGGAAGGTGGAGGAAGATGTCATCACGACCGCACTGCCTGAGAAACTTCTTGTCACTTCAACCATCAAACTAGTCATGGCTTCAGTCTATGGGCGTCCAGGACTGATGTCCACCGTGGCACAACAACCTCTGATGTCAGTGCAGAAGGTCAAGAAGATTGTTATTCCAGGACTCCGTCTCCCAGAGCCTATCCAGCCAGAGCCTCGTCACGTCTCAGCAGATCTTCCAGAGCCTCGTCACGTCTCAGCAGAGCCTCCAGAGCCTCGTCACGTCCAGCCAGAGACCGCCGTCCAGCCAGAGACCGCCGTCCAGCCAGAGACCGCCGTCCAGCCAGAGACCGCCGTCCAGCCAGAGACCGCCGTCCAGCCAGAGCTTCACATCAGCCACGCCGAGCCCGCCGTCCAGCCAGAGACCGCCATCCAGCCAGAGCTTCACGTCAGCCACGCCGAGCCCGCTGTCCAGCCAGAGACCGCCGTCCAGCCAGAGCTTCACGTCAGCCACGCCGAGCCTGCGCTTCACGTCAGCCGCATCCAGCCAGAGACTGTTCCTGATCCGGTGGTGGTTCTCCCCAAGAAAATTTTGGGGGGGGGCTATACGCCTTCGCCGTGGCCGGCCAAAGATCCACGGAGGCCGGCCAAAAATTCACGGAGGCCCGGAAAAATAACACCGCCATGGCCACCCGAAGGGTCCTCACCGCCATGGCCTCCCGAAGGGTCCTCACCGCCATGGCCACCCGAAGGGTCCTCACCGCCATGGTCACCCGAAGGGTCTTCACCGCCGTGGCCACCCGAAGGGTCTTCACCGCCGTGGCCACCCGAAGGGTCTTCACCGCCGTGGCCACCTGAAGGGTCTTCACCGCCCTGGACGCCCGAGGGTCCCACAGCTCCGCCCTGGACGCCCGAGGGTCCCACAGCTCCGCCCTGGACGCCCGAGGGTCCCACAGCTCCGCCCTGGACGCCCGAGGGTCCCACAGCTCCGCCCTGGACGCCCGAGGGTCCCACAGCTCCGCCCTGGACGCCCGAGGGTCCCACAGCTCCGCCCTGGACGCCCGAGGGTCCCACAGCTCCGCCCTGGCCGCCCGAGGGGTCGTCTCCGCCCTGGCCGCCCGAGGGGTCGTCTCCGCCCTGGCCGCCCGAGGGGTCGTCTCCGCCCTGGCCGCCCGAGGGTCGTCTCCGCCCTGGCCGCCCGAGGGGTCGTCTCCGCCCTGGCCGCCCGAGGGGTCGTCTCCGCCCTGGCCGCCCGAGGGGTCGTGGCCGCCCGAGGGGTCTTCACCGCCGTGGCCGCCCGAGGGGTCTTCACCGCCGTGGCCGCCCGAGGGGTCTTCACCGCCGTGGTCGCCCGAGGGGTCTTCACCGCCGTGGCCGCCCGAGGGGTCTTCACCGCCGTGGCCGCCCGTGGGGTCTTCACCGCCGTGGCCGCCCGAGGGGTCTTCACCGCCGTGGCCGCCCGAGGGGTCTTCACCGCCGTGGCCGCCCGAGGGGTCTTCACCGCCGTGGCCGCCCGAGGGGTCTTCACCGCCGTGGCCGCCCGAGGGGTCTTCACCGCCATGGCCGCCTGCACTGCCTGCTCCGCCCTGGCCTTCCATCCTGCTGCAGTCTCCAGGCCGTCTTCCGCTCCACGGGCCTGGCCCTCCATCCCACCCCCGGGTCCGCCTCCGCTCCACCTCCCTCCTAGACTGTTTACATGAGGAGCGTCTGGAATCCGCTCCTTAAGTGGGGGGCTATGTCACGATTCCTGTCTTGTGTTCCCCTTGTCTTGTGTGGACTTTTGTTATTTCCTGTTTTGTGCCATGTGTTTGTAGTCATTTGTAGTTTTTCCTGTTGATTAGTTATGATTGTTCTCAGGTGTGTTTTCAGGTGTGTCTTGTTTCCTCATTACTTAGTTAAGCTTGTTTGTCCCTGTGTATTTATAGCCCTTGTGTTTCACTTGTTACTTTGTCAGTTGTTATACATGTAATGGTTGCTTTTGTTCCTCGTGGTTTTGTTCCCTTGTTCTGTTTTATCTGTTATTTCTTTATTAAATCCTGCATTTAGATCCTCGCCTTCGCCTGCCTTTCTCAGTCCGTTACACATACATCTGCCACTGTTGTCCCTGGGATTTTGTAGATTAGTGGATAAATGCAGGGATCAGCAGTACCAAACCAAATATGATTTAGATTTGAATATAAGATGTTCAAGACCGTAATAAATAGACCCTAATTGCATTAGGCTTATACTGTACCAGCAACAGGAATACATTTCTTTGTATTTTGTTTTATGATTGCATCCTGGAAAAACAACTTGCAAGTAGAATCGACAAGAGAACATTGCTGTTGTCACTTTCTGGGACTGAAGAGAACAAACACTCAGCAAAATATTAAAAATAACAAATTCCAACGCTGGATCTAAATTCATTATAACACAAAACAGAAATGAGAACTTGCTGCTTCTGCGTTAGGTTCACTGTCATTTCATTTTTTATGCTATATATTCACCTACTCTTATGAATCACATAGTATACATTATATTACGGTGTCAGCCGTAAAAAAAGTTTTCCAAATATCTCCTCTCTCTCCACTCCATGAAAATGGTTTAGTCAGATGGTTATTAATTATAGCAGAGGGACCCAATTTTCTTGTCTTTTGTTTTTATTTTATTAGTTTGTCTTGAATGATTGCTTGATCAACTTTGTATATAAATTTATATAAAATGGCTAAAAGCTATATATATAAAACAACATTTATATTGTTATTGCGTAGGAAATCCCTACTAGGTTACATGGCACCAGATGTGGGCCTCCATGTCTATGTCTTATACCGTATATGATATGAGTGGAGGGCAGTGGGGGCCCAGAATTTACTAGCTACGGGCATCGCCGCAGTAAAAAGTCCGGTTGTTATGCAAAGTGATGTAGTGGCTTAAACATCTCCAGCGTCACAATCTGTTCTCAGCACTTTTCCGCACTTTTCTTGATCTCCTTTTGGTTTGTACATTATTTCATTATAGCCTCTTTCATCATTGTTTCTCTCTCGTGCTCTCTGTGTCTTTCTCGTCTCTAATACACTTGTCTTTGAGGAATGAATTCTTATCTTCCTGTGTAAAGAGAACCTGCCACCTTTCATCTGCTCTCCCTCTAACCTGCCATTTATATGGTTTAGATGAACTACCAGCTCAGCATATTCAGCGCAGTAGTGAAGCACACCTGAATAAATGAGAACACATTGGCACGATATCGATGCATAGCACCCCACACACACCAGAGAGTGTGTTTGATGGAGGGTGACAGTTCCCCCCATTAGACAATCAGTTTTACAGTTGATGGAGGCTTGCAGTGGTTTCCTGGCAGCTAGAGCACAATAATCAAGCTTTAAATTACAACCTAAGTTCCTACATACCTGCAGAGAAGCCATCACCTCCCCAAACCCAAACTGCATGCATGAATGGCCAAGCAAAATTACTGTGAGCGACTCTCAGTTACTGCAGCTTTGAAGGAAAGAAGTAGAGATAGTTTGTTACATCAGAATAAATAAAATTGAAACTGGCAGTATGGGATTTGTTCCTGTAGCTCATGCTACATGCAGCACAAAGTGGTGGTTATCAGCAATCTGTAGGAGATCGAAGCCATGATCAATTTAAATGAAATAAAAGCAAATATTTAGTGCTCATTGTTTGATTGATGTAATCTAATATAGTTTGTTAAGTGTTCAGTGCACAACCCTATTGAAACAAAGTTATTGACATTTCAGATAGAACATAAAAATTAACTTAAAGGTCCTCTAAGCAATGTCGCACTAACCCCCAAATCCTTCTTGTCGGTTATTGGCTGCTACAGTTTGTTATGTTTCGTGGTGCGGGTTAGCCCAGTTTGTTTTTGTTGCCGTTTGTGGGGCCTAGGGTGTCTGCAGAGACCGTGTCTTTTTACAGTGTGTTCAGGGACAGGCGGCTAGCGGATAGTGAGGAGATGTTGCTGTATGTGACGACAATGTTTTGGTTTGGGGCCGTTCACATATCGCGTCTAAAACGTGTGGTTTCGCCGCTGTCTACTTTCTAAAGCTCTTGTGCTCTCGTGGCGTCTGTCGTTGCTATGCAACCATGAACTGCGCTCTCCACAACGACGAGGACGTTTCAGTAATGGATTTCCACCACCGAAAAACACTTGCTGTAGCTCTGCTACAAGATTTATTTAAGGAGAAGAGAAAAATGCTTGCGGCATTCTGAAAATTTTCGATTCTTTCATCTCGCTCTGCCTGAAAAAATCACGACCGCGTCGCTTCTATTATGAGCGTGCCGCGCGCCTACATTTGAAATAACAAACTTGAGCGCGCAGAAGACGCGATATGTGAACAGCCCCTAACTAACTCAAACAGTATTTTTGTCTTGTTTTCAAGTGCAAATACTGTCTAAACATTCTTAAAAAAGATCGATGGTTCAAAACATTTTAAAAAAATTTAAATATTATTACATATATTTATTTTGTGTTTTATTTTATATTAGAACTGCATTGTCTTGAATGAAGTTTGTTTTTCTCATCCTTAAGTTTAAATACCACTTAGGTTATGATTTGAGAGAGAGAGAAAGAGAAAAGATAATGCCAAATTCATTTAATCCGGAGTAGGGGGTTTGTCTTGTTTTCCTGCATAAAATAAAATAAACGGTAGTAAAAATTATTATTGTATTTATTGTAAGGATGTTCAGATATTTTTATTGGAGAACAAGACACAATTGCAGATTAAGAAAATGATCGTATTACAGTGCAACTATTTTACTACAACAAAATTATTTCTAAAAGAAGTGGATCAAGTATTGAAAATCTATGTTGTGAACCTGATTTGTCTAGTCAAATGAACATAACTAACTGTAAAGTTTAAATCTTTCTCTCTTCACTCCTGTAGGACACTCTTCGAGAATGCCCGCAGGGTGAATACGCCTGTAATCCCAGCCTGCAGTTCATCTCTCCTATGTACTTTGTGAGCTTTGTGCTCACAGCCCAGTTTGTGCTCATCAATGTGGTTGTGGCGGTACTGATGAAACACCTGGATGACTCTAACAAAGAAGCCCAGGAGGAGGCAGAGATGGATGCAGAGATAGAGATGGAGCTGGCCCAGGGAGCGCTCTGCTGCATCTTAGGAGGGGTGGCTGGAGCCGATAAGAGCGGTGGGGGGCATCAGGGGGCTGGTCCCAGCTCTACTCCTCTACCTCACTCCCACGAGCCCAACACCGGCAGGAAACACAACTCACCGGCCCAGGTAGGACACACAGCGCTGGCAGGGAATGGATAGATGGACTGATAAACAGATTATTGATGGAGGAATGCATTCATGAATATTATGATTTGGTTTGATGGATGGATGAATAAATAGGCTAAGCCCACCAAAATCTAAGTCTAGTTTTTTTTCCTAGAAAAATGATTTGTTAAAATGCAAGATTTATCTCTCATTTGAAAATGTATTAATTAGTTGATGTACATTTTAGAATATAAAATTAAGATATTTTAGGGATAAAGTGAGAAGTCTGGCATGGGCTTAATTGGTACTTTGGCACCATTTAAGCCCGCATGTGTTCTAAATAAGCCCACATCATCATTGATTCACAAAATATAAAAATGAATTGATTTTAAAGAAGTAAAACATCTATATATTTCATTTAGTGACAGGGAAGTATTAAACATTTCCTTTTGCTAATGTTTGATTAGAGATTATTACCCTATAGTCTTTTCTGTTTCGGAAAGGTAATTTATTATACAATTTCTTAATTTAAATGACTATATTATTATTATAAGAGTAAATAAAGTGCATTCTGCGAACGTTCTCGTAGCCCTCCGTTCAGAGTGTGCCTCTGAAAAATCTAAGTTTCGAGGGCTATGTAGCCCTACCCCTTGGCCCAACCCCTCTATCGCAGCAAGAATCGGGACACCCTACCCCTAGATATGAACGCGCAAAACGGAGGGGTAGGGGCAAGGGGTGAATTGGGATTGAGCCTAATTGGAAATATTGAGAAATGTTAATTTTTTTTCATTCAATGTTAGCTTGTGTTGGCTATAGTTTGCTTGCGTTTTGTGGCACTGTACGTACCATTAAAGCCCATCTTTAACAAAAAGTGAATTTATGAAAATAATCTTCTCTACAAAACTATTTATGATGTATTTATTTGTAAAGTAAGGTAAAAGGAATCAAAAAACATTTATTGTTTGCAGTTCACATGCTTAATTTTTTGGCAGTCAAGTCAAGTCATCCCTTATTTATATAGCGGTTTTAACAATGTAGATTGTTTCAAAGCAGCTTTACAGAGATAAACATAATTTAAGGTAACAAAGAATGGTTTGGTTTTATAGCGGGTCTTGAATATGTTGTTTCCAGCTAAAGTTAGTTTTGATTGATTCACTTCCGTCGAAATGATCATTTGTTATTAAATTAGGGGCCGTTAAGATGACGCCGTTCTCTCTAAATAGACTTTAAACGCGAACCTGTGATAAACACTTATGGTGTTCACATGCGCATTAAGAATTGATTCTATAGTTATGTGCGTTTGAATATATGTGCGCAGGTTTGTAATTCGCTACAAACCATGCCTAAACTTATCAGCAGTCTAGCCTTTCTGTAAGGCTAATGGTTTGACCTAGAGATTAGCTTTGAACTCAAGCTAATCCAGGCTAAACTTATCTTTCAATTTAAAGGAAAATTATTTAAAATGATAAAGTACTATTTGTTCATACACAAAAAAACAATACATTTATCTCTTAATTTGACATAATATCAATGTAGTTACCAAAGAAATGGCAGAAATGTGTTGATTTCTGAAGCATCCCGAGACACCAAAGTTTTGGGGTGACTTTGTGTGAGGTCCCCCGATACAGCATGCACATGTGTGGGGATAACTCAACATTGCCAAATGCGATTGGTATGCAATAAAAAATGCCAGGGAAGTTATTATTTTCTCTTTTTTTAATTTGACTTCAGAGTTGAACATGGGCTTAATGGGTACACTTACCCTAAATAGACTTGGTCATGGAGCAAGGGATTGATGAATTAATGATTTGGGTGAAAGGAAGAACAGATAGATTGTCACTGTGATAATAAATGGATGAATAATTAAATGATGGATGCATAAACGGATGGACTGTAGATGGAGGAATGTATTGATTAAGAAAAGGTTTGACTGAATGGATGGTCACAATGATGGATGTTGGAGGTGTGATTGATGATTGAATTGATAAAGAGATAGATTGACTGATTGTTAAAGGTGCTCTAAGCGATGTCACGCGTTTTTATGGTCAAAACATTTTTTGTCACATACAGCAAACCTCTCCTCACTATCCGCTAGCTGCCTGTCCCCTGAACACACTGTAAAAAAACGCGGTCTCTGCGGACACCCCAGGCTCCACAAACGGCTACAAAAACAAACTCTAGCAACCCGCTCTAAGAAACATAACAAACTGTTCCAGCCAATAACCGACAAGAAGGGGTTTGGGGATGAGGAGGAGGGAGGGTCTAGCTAGCCTCCGTTTTGTTTGACAATAGTTCGAACGTCAACAATAAGTGACGTCACCCTAGCCTGGCTAACGCCAGACCCAATCTCGTTGAGAATTGGGTCTGGGAACCACATGCGCAATTTCTCGTATTTGAGGCGTGGTTTCAGAATGCCCGTCGCAGTTTATTGGGTGCTAAGAATGTCTATCAAATATGCCTGTACGTAGCTCATAGCCAATCGTTTCGATTATACCAGATGACGTATGTAGAGCGACAGAAATTAGACAAGGAAGAAGACGATGGGAAAGATCTTTTTTGTAAACAATGACGTTAAGCGATTATTGCCGTTTGTGCAAGATAAATATGAGGGTAGAAGGTATATATGGACACTCCACAGACATGTTTCCGTGTGTCGCATAGATGTCGTCATCGTCTAGCTGCTCCCTCCCCGTTCTGTTATTGGTTCCCTAAATGAGGCGAAAAATCTGGCCATGGTATCCAGACTGCCTTTGAGTGTGAATTGAGGCAGTATGGGGAAACCCAGGCTAACGTCACCCAGGATCGCTTAGAGAACCTTTAATGGAAGAATGAATTGGTGAATGTTGGTTGGTATGAATTCTTGCATGAATGTATGTAGCAAGTTATTTTAAAGGTGGGGTATGTGATTTGGAAAACAACCGGCAGATTTTGAAAATATACAATTCAAATTGTCCTACCTTCTTTCCTCCAACGCTGGCCCTAAATCCACCCATTCGAAGAACATGGGCGCGCAATCACGCACAAGCGAAAACTCAGATGCTCGAGAGATTGTACTGACGATTTACTACTAATCATGGAACCGGCTTTACTGGCGAGATGCGCATGCGTCACAAGCTTGGAGTATGCGCATGCAGGGAGTCACGCGCGCTTTGGTACGAACGTTTGATTGACGAACTTACTGTCCAATGATTCTAGGTGGTCTTGGAAATGATTGGCTAGAGTTTTTTGAGTCCTGCCTGTTCCACAGATGATTAAATTGCTTAATTTTCATTTCAGTGCTTCTAACTCAGTGGCTGTAAGTGGGTTAGGAATAGGATATCAAGTTATTTTGAAAAAATGGACAAAAAAGAGAATCACATACCCCACCTTTAAATCATGGTCATGACATGCATCACAATATGGTTATAATTATGCTGCAAGTTAAATCCCAAAATGGAAATTCAAAACATTGATAGGGGTTATATATATTGTATACATTTTATATAACAATGTAAAACTCTTTGCAGTCACGTCTCATAAATTGAATGCACCCTTGCTGAATAATAATAATAAAATCGTACTAAATACGTATATAATTACTACGTAAATAATCACTGTTCAAAAGTTTGGGGTCGGTATGATTTAAAAAAAAAAAAAAGTTTTTATTCAGCTATTAAATTGATCAGAGGTGACAGAAAAGGCAATTATTCTGTTACAAAATGTTTCCATTTCAACTAAATGTCATCTAGTCATTTTGAACTTTCTATTCATCAAAAAATCCTAAAAATAACGTATCAAAAATATTAAGCAGTACAACATTAATGATATTTTCAATATTAATGATAATAAGAATAAAGGTTTCTGCGATTTTTAATTCTCCCGTACACAAGGCGATAAGTGTTCTTAAGGCCATAAATCAGAGCAAAGTCTTAAATTCATGAAGTCACAGCATTAAATGTCATAGCATGCATTGCAAAAAAATGTATATCTTCCTATGTATATCTTTTGTCCTGTTTTCCGCAAATGCAAATACTTGAGATGCAAATGTAAAATAAAGTCTTGAAAAATTGAACAAAATTAAGTGAGTTTATGCTTAAAACAAGAACAAATATAATCAATTAGTCATTAAAACTTCCCTTTGAATTAAGTTTATGAGTCCTTTAACAAATATTTGCTCTTGTTTGAATCATTCATTCATTTTGATCAATTTCACAGAAAACAAGACTTCGTATTTTGTCATTTCTTATCTCCAGTAAATGCATCTTGATTTAGGAATCTTTAGAAATTTGCACTGGAAAACAAGAAAAAAATACTAAGGAAGAACATCTCTTTTTTTGCAGTGTGATCAGAACGTACAATAAAAGTTATTTCCATATTCTAGTGGTTGGGAGCAGAGCGAATCAAGCTTTTTTTTTTTTTGTAGAATGACTTAAAAAGTAACGGATATCTGTTGAATGTTATATTTTCAAACTCTTAAGTGTTGCTAATACAATGATGCTGAAAATTCAGCTTTACCATCACAGACAGGAATAAATTATATATTAAAATAGAAAACGGTTATTTTAAATTGTAATTATATTTCACAATATTAATGATTTACTTTATTTTTGATCAAATAAATGCAGCCTTGGTGAGCAAAAGAGACTCTTTCAAAAACAAATATTTAAATGGTAGTATATGCTTAAAAGACCTAGATAAATTTGCATTTGCACAAAATTTCTCTTGCCATGTAGAAAATCTTCTGCCATGCAAAAATGCATATTTTTTTCCACTTCTTTTCCATTTTCATATCTCAAGCATAGTACTGTACATGACACATTTCTACTATCATGTGATATATATAGACCACTTTTCAGTTGGTAAACACGGTGACGTTTTTTTGTGGGCGGAGCTTAAGTGGCGTCAGAATGTTCCCTCTGGGCACTACTAACGCTAGTTAGCAAGTTTTGTTAGCTTGTTTTTTAACAATGACAATTGTTAACAATCAGAGAAAATCTGATTTTATCTTAAAGGGCACCTATTATGGCATTTAAAATGTTCCTAATATTGTTTTGGGAGTCCCCAACAACAGTTTTACATGCATGCAATGACAAAAAAAACTTTTGTTATCTTATAATATGCATTTATTTTTACCTGATTTGCTCATCGACTCCCAAATGAATCGTTCAATGACTAATTTTTCCAAACCCCTCCTTTGCGTGACGCTACTCGGCGGTGATTGGTCAGATGACCCAGTCAGTTGTGTTTGTAAAGCAATAGTCATTAAAATGACGATTAAAATGAACACAGAACAAGTTTCGGGCTATACTTGCCACTGATTCTTCACATGCTCGTCCCTGGGCAGTGAATAAAGGTCACTTTTGATTCGCACTTCAGAGCACAGCGTCTTGTTGTCGACATGTTGTTTTCAAGTTTCTTTGGTGTCTGCACGATGCGCGCAAATGAGTGGGCACAGCCAATTTGATAATTTTTCGTCTTGACGTCACAACGAAAAGGAAAATGACTCATTGGAAAAACGATTCATTAAATTGACTCAGAGTCGACTCATACTTTTGAGAGACAATAACTTTTTTACGGTGAACTTTCATATATAAAACTTTGCAGGATGTTTTTGTTCACTTAGATCTATGTTACACACTACATGAAAGGTAATTTTCAAAATTCCATAATAGGTCCCCTTTAATGTGTAATGTCACTCACTGTCCAGGACCGCGATTTGTTATTTTCAAAAGTTAATTTTAACGGACGGAACCAGATTGGCCGACCCGTAGCCTACACGCTCACTCAATGGATGGACGATCTGACAGGATTAACGTTACCTCGGTTGAGTGGCCTGACTTCTACACCTACCTTATAGAGAAACCGAGCTTAAAGAAAAACGTACTCGGTTACTAACGTAACCTCGGTTCTCTCTAGAGAGGGAACGAGTACTGCGTAATATCTTACGCTATGGGGAAAACTCTTTTCCTCGAGATATTGAAGCCAAAAATTATCCTTAATTTTAAACATGCAAAACGCTTTGCAGCAGCAAGCAGAAAAGGGCGAGACGGCTCGCGCGCCCATTGGCTGCCTTGCTGGAAAAGCTGCAGCCTATCGAGGTGAGGCACTGCGTGACGTAATGACGAATGGGGACGCTTCGCGCCCATTTCGTCATGTCCCGCCAGTAGAGGCGTGGTCTCGCCCTATAAATACCCCCTCGATAGCTGTATTTCCTCTGATTTTTCAACGCCGAAGCGAACCAGAGCGTATTCCAAGCACGGCAAGATACGCAGTACTCGTTCCCTCTCTAGAGAGAACCGAGGTTACGTTAGTAACCGAGTACGTTCTCTTACGAGAGTATCTCTCGTACTGCGTAATATCTTACGCTATGGGGAACACCATGCAACACGCCGTGCGGACAGGGATCCAACACCAGAGTCCCGGGGCCAAGCCCGGGGCGCATCTAGTGCACAATCACCACAACTCACACAGAGTAGAGGAGGAGAGGCTAGAAGCATCACTCCCTCATAAAAGTCCCGTAGGGGTAACAGACCCGTAGGGGTACACATAAGCCGCATGCGGCCGATAAGCCCGAAGTTCAGACCGCCAGAAGCTTAGCTTGTAAGGCGGGCACCTCCAGGTTATAGTACTTGATAAATGTAGACGGCGAGGCCCAGCCCGCAGCCGTACAGATATCCTGCAGGGAGACCCCGCTATACCATGCCCACGACGAGGCCACGCCTCTCGTGGAGTGCGCTTTGACACCCAATGGGCACTGCAGGCCCTTGGAAGTGTAAGCCAGCGCTATGGCATCCACTATCCATCTGGATAGGCTCTGTTTTGAAGCGGCAAGTCCCTTAGAACGGCCGCCAAACAACACGAAAAGCTGCTCGGTCTGTCTGAACCCAGCCGAGCGGGACACATAAGCCCTTAACGCCCTGACAGGGCAAAGGAGACTCGCGTCCCTCTCCTCATTGAGAACCGGAAGGGCAGACAGGGAAATTACCTGGGCCCTAAACGGTGTATTGAGGGATTTCGGCACGTAGCCGTGCCTCGGTTTGAGTACGACCTTTGAGTCGTTAGGCCCAAACTCCAGACATGACGCGCTTACAGAAAGCGCCTGTAAGTCCCCTACACGCTTCACTGAAGCGAGAGCCAATAGGAGCACCGTCTTAAGGGACAGGTGCTTCATGTCCGACAGCTGGATCGGCTCAAACGGGGCGCCTTTCATGGCCTCCAAGACCGTGGAAAGGTCCCAAGCCGGGACTGAAGGGGGCCTGGGAGGGTTTAACCTCCGAGCTCCTCGTAGGAAACGCACGACTAAGTCGTTTTTTCCCCAGTGACTGGCCAGACACCGGTCTAGCAAACGTTGCTATGGCCGCCACATAAACTTTGAGCGTGGATGGGGTCCTACCCTTATCCATCAGCTCCTGAAGGAAGGCAAGCACTTCCTTAACCCCGCAGTCCACAGGTGAAAAGCCACGGGCTCGACACCAAGTAGAGAACACCGACCATTTCGAGGCATAGAGCCGTCTGGTAGACGGAGCTCTAGCCTGCGCGATCGTGTTTAGCACTCCTTCCGGGAGGCTAGCGGGTACCCGTTGATGGCCCATGCGTGCAGGGACCACAGATCCGGGCGAGGATGCCAAATCGAGCCCTCCGCCTGAGAGAGGAGATCTTTCCTCAATGGTACAGGCCACGGGGCAGTGCTGGCCAGCCGCATCAGGACCAGAAACCAAGCCTGGTTCGTCCAGAGCGGAGCTACAAGCAGCACTGGGCATCCATTTTCCCTGATCCGCTCCAACACCTGAGGCAGGAGCGAGACGGGGGGAAAAGCATACAGGGGACCGCTGGGCCAAGCATGGGCCAGCGCGTCCCTGCTTTTCGAGAAGAATACTGGGCAGTGAGCGTTCTCGCGGGACGCGAACAGGTCCACCTGCGCTCTGCCAAACGTTTCCCACAGCAGCTGGACCGTCTGCGGATGCAGCGACCATTCTCCTGTCGGGACGTTGTCTCTGGACAGCTTGTCTGGACCCGCATTCAGGTGCCCAGGCACGTGCGCCGCTTTCAGAGAAAGGAGGTTGCGCTGGGCCCAGACCAAGAGGGGTTCCGTCAGCCTGCAAAGGCGTGTGGACCCGACGCCGCCCTGGCGATTTATGTACGCCACCACTGACGTGTTGTCCGACCGGACCAAGACGTGGTGGCCCTTTATCAGGGGACGGAAGCGCCGTAGCGCTTTGTCGACTGCTATCATTTCCAAGCAGTTTATGTGAAGGAGCTTCTCCCGCTCTGACCATAGGCCGGCCAGCGGTCTGCCCTCGAGCAGCGCTCCCCACCCCGTGGTGGAGGCGTCCGTAGACACCACTTTCACCCTTGAGGCGGTCCCCAGACTCACACCAGTCTGATACCAGCTGGTTACTTTCCAGGGTTCCAGAGCCGAAACGCACCATTGGTCGACCCTGAGGCGACACCGGCCCGTGGTCCATGCCCGGGGCGGGACCCGTGGTTTCAGCCACCTCTGCTGTGGGCGCATGCGAAGCAGGCCCAGCTGGAGTACAGAGGATGCTGCGGCCATCAGGCCCAGCATTTTCTGAAACCGTCTGAGCGGGACTATAGAGCCGTGGCGGAAGGATTCCGCGACGCGCTGAATACTTAGTACGCGCTCCGGTGACAGGCGTGCCGTCATGGATAGCGAGTCTAACACTGTTCCCAGGAAAGAAATTCTCTGGCTGGGACACAGCGAGCTCTTTTCCCAGTTGACTGTCAGGCCCAGTTTCTCGAGGTGCTCGAGCAGTGTGGCCCTGTGTTCTATGAGCTCTGACCGTGATCGAGCTAGAATCAGCCAATCGTCCAAGTAGTTCATAACTCGCATGCCCTGAAGTCTCAGGGGTGCGAGAGCCGCGTCCATGCACTTCGTAAATGTACGGGGTGCCAAGGACAGGCCGAACGGCAGGACTGTGTATTGATATGCCTGGCCCTCGAACGCGAATCTCAAGAATCGCCTGTGATGGGACGCTATTTGTATTTGGAAATAGGCGTCTTTCAGATCTATTGACATAAACCAGTCCCCTTGGCGCACTTGCGCGAGGATTCCCCTGGTCGTAAGCATCCTGAACTGGCGCTTCACAAGCGCTTTGTTCAGCTGTCTCAGATCTAGAATGGGTCTGAAGCCCCCATCTTTTTTCGGTACCAGAAAATATCTGCTGTATAAGCCCCCTTCGCTCTGAGCCTGAGAAAGGGGCTCTATGGCCCCCTTGCTCAGCAGTTTCGCTATCTCGGCTCGAAGTAGATGAGATACTTCGTTTCTCACCGTAGTCTCGACGCGCGCCGTATAACGGCGGGGACGTCGTGCGAATTGTAGCGAGTAGCCTCTCTTTATAGTGTTCAGCACCCAGTCTGATACCCCGGGTAGCTTTGACCACGCTTCTGCGTGAATAGCTAGAGGTAGAATGCAGACCGGGCTCTGGCCGTGACCAAGCAACGGCTCGAGAGCCCCGGTACCCTGGGAACACAACGCCGTGTGTACAGCGTTCGAGGCGGGGGGCGCGCTGAACACAGCGGGCAGCCTGGCCGCGCTCCAATTCTCTATGGCGGGACGCACAGCGAGAGTGAGCGGGGCGAATCCCGTGGGACTCGGCGTGCTTGCGGGGGGATGTGGGCGCAAACTTACGGGCACATCTACTGCACTGTACACACTTTCGGTCGGAGCCGATAAACTGTGTGTTGGTTTCGTTTTTACAGAAACCAAGGGACACGCGGCATGTAGCGTGAGCGGGCATTGTATGGGCGCATTCACTACATTGTGTGCACAATCGACCTGAGTCAGATTTATGTGTGCTAGCCTCGCACCGTGGCGGGCTGTGTCTGGGTGTGGGAATGGGCACTGGGGCGTGGGCATTCTTACAACACTCATAACACCATCGGCCGTGGCCGGTATACCAGAAAATACACTCTTTATTGGATTTATCTGGGTAGCCATAAAAACGGCTTTTGTGTGCAGGCAAGCGGGCTGAGACACCGGCTGCTTCACTGCTAAATACACTGGCACAGTCACATCGCAAGAACTGAACGAGCGAATCGTTTCGGTGGGGAACCGGCCGCAGCGGGATCCGAACACCGTCGCTTTCCTAGAGTGGCTAGGAAAGCTTCGAGGCCTCGGGCTTGAGCTCAATCTTAGGCCGGGGCCCGCGCTGAGCGGGGCGGCGTCCAGCAGAGCGAGAGCGCGGTCTCTGATCCCGGGCCTGGCGGCGCTGTGTAGCGGCGGCTGCGGGCGATGCAGGCCAAGGCTGCGAGCAGACGGCTGCTTAGAGCGACCTGCAGCGGAGCTCGAGCGCTTCGGGAGGAAGTGCTTCATGGCCTGCGAAGTCTTCTGCACCTCAGAATATCTGTCCGCGAAATCTTTGACGGCAGATCCGAAGAGGCCCGCAGGGGAAATGGGCGCGTCGAGGAATACAGAGCGCTCAGCTTCCGTCATCTCAGACAGCGTCAACCACAGATGTCTCTCAGCAACGGTGAGAGAGGCCATATTCCGCCCCATGGCCTGAGCAGCGGCTTTAGCGGCGCGTAGAGCAAGGTCCGTAGCGCCTCGTAAATCCGCCACACTGACAGCACCCGGCCCTTCCTCGTCCAATTTAAGGAGAAGGTCAGCCTGGTAAATCTGCAAGATCGCCATAGTATGCAGCGCTGAGACCGCCTGTCCAGCGGCTGTGTAAGCACGCCCGTGCAGCGATGAAGTCACCCGGCAGGCTTTAGAAGGAAGCGTCGTCTGCGCGCGCCGTCCCGCAGAGGGGGGGCAGAGATGCGACGCGACCGCCGCCTCCACAGGAGGAATGGAGAGATATCCTTTATCTCCCGCGCCGACGACAGAGGAAAAAGCCGCAGAGGTGGAAGTGCGCAGCCTGGCGGAGAAAGGGGCAGTCCATGACTTAGCGACTTCGTCGTGGAGCTCAGGGAGGAAGGGGGCGGCCCTAGACCTAGACGGGGCTTCGTCCTTCTTGAGAAAGCGCCCGTCGAGTCTGTTGCGCGGCGGCAAAGCAGGCGCCTCCCACTCGAGGCTGATGCACTCCACGGCCTGGGTGAGCAGACGCATCAGCTCAGCCTCAATGCCGGGTCTCTTTCCAGAGGGTTGGCTAGATACGTCAGCGGGGGGGAGGTCCACAGAGCTCGCCCAATCCTCGCTATCAGAAGCCACAAGAGAGCATACCTCAGCAGGTTCGTCCAACTCGGGAGCGGAAGCGGCGGCAGACGGCGGGCGCTGTCCGTCCGGGAGCGACTCAAGTGAAGCCGGCGAAGCAGGCGGGCGAACCGGCGAGCTTTGGCGGGCTGGAGAAGGCTCGGGAGCGCGCTGGGCGCGACGCTTCTCGCGGCGCGGCAGAGAAGGCTGGGACGCGGGCTCAGAGAACGACGCCAGGCGAGTCCTCAGAGTCACCATGGGCAGAAGTTCGCAGTGCGGGCATCCACCATCCGCGAGCGCGATAGCCGCGTGCTCATGACCCAGGCAGGACACACAGATGACGTGACGGTCCTCATCACTGAGTTGGGCGCGGCACGAGCCACAGAAAGGCATCTTTAAAAAGACGCAGCTCTTTTAGAACAGAGAATGGGTGTTGCGTCACGTAAGCAAACACACACACACTTAGCAGAGTAAAAGGATATAGTACGCCGGAAAGCGCAGCAGGTACGGCGGTTGAAGGCGGCTGGGCCAGCGACTTCAGAAATGGCACGTCCCGCTGATAAGGCTACAAGTCAACGGCGCGGCTTCTCACTCTGGATCCAGCGATGCGTGAGCTTCGCGTGAAGAGTAGAAAAATCAGAGGAAATACAGCTATCGAGGGGGTATTTATAGGGCGAGACCACGCCTCTACTGGCGGGACATGATGAAATGGGCGCTAAGCGTCCCCATTCGTCATTACGTCACGCAGTGCCTCACCTCGATAGGCTGCAGCTTTTCCAGCAAGGCAGCCAATGGGCGCGCGAGCCGTCTCGCCCTTGTCTGCTTGCTGCTGCAAAGCGTTTTGCATGTTTAAAATTAAGGATAATTTTTGGCTTCAATATCTCGAGGAAAAGAGTTTTCCCCATAGCGTAAGATATTACGCAGTACGAGAGATACTCTCGTAAGAGAACTGAGGGCATGTAAATCTTTAGATGCCTATAACTATGTGATGAATGGTCATGTACAAGACTTGTGGTTACATTCTGCAGTACCGCCAGCCAGTGCCAAGAACAGAAGACGACAATGTAAAGAGTGACATTACAGTGCAATTTTAATGTGAATATTTTCTAGAAATAAAAATATTTTTTTATGTATTAAAATTATATAAATTAACTATGTATTTGTTTATTATTTCTTACCAGGTTCTTCAAAAGTCTATCACAATATATCACAACAATGTATACAATCATAGATGATTCACAAATAATCACAATAAAAACATTATGCGATAAAATTTCAAATTGGAGCCTGTAGGCGATTCTTGCACCAAACAACACACCAAGATGACATTTAATAATAATAATAATTTAAGCTCCTTATTATGTAGCCGAATATGTGCTGGTTTGTATTGGCCGCCTCCAGTTTTCACTTTGTTTTCCCTCCAGCTAGCACCGTGACGTAATTGTGACGTCGGCGCAAAAGGGGTCTATACAGCACCATAATAAGTAGCCATGGGTAGATTAATGGATGGATAGATAAATGATTTCTGGATGTTCTGTACAAGTTTGCGTACTGTCTGTAGTGGTTTGTAACAATCATTTTCCTTTATGCATGGAAAAATGTTAGCGCCCTTTGCTTATGATTTGGGTCTGCTAGAAAGGGCAAAAGAGGCATAATGAGGGGGAAGGAGAAGCCACAGAATGAGATGTTTTCATTATAGATCCTCAGGACTCGCCCTAGCTTGAGTCCTGTCGCCATGGCAACACGTTGTGTCAGTCTGCATATGTCTCTTAGATATGTAAACTACACTAAACTACAATTACTCACCTTTTGTAGTTAAGTTAAGGATCAAATGATTAACTGCTAAAGCAAATCCATCAGTCCCAACCATGAAAGAAAAGTTCCTCCCATGTGCATGCATGACTGGACTTCTAAAAACAGAATACTGACAAATGTTGTGGTGCACTCACACAGACACACACACATGCCATGATGACTCACTGTCAGGCAGCTATTGTGGAGCTATAATTGTCTTTACCTGTCCATTTTTAGCTTCTGCAGCAGATTATGTAACTGCAGAGAGAAGAGGAAAAGCGAGGAGGAGGACAGAGAGAAAGGAATGGAATGCTAATTGAAGGGTAGAATTCATTGCAATGTTAAGCACATGGATTCAATGGTGAAGCTTGGCTTTATTATGCACCTAAATTGTAAACGTTTTTACATGCTCATGCAATCAGGTGTATGGCAATATAGATTGGAACATTTGAACTTTACACTGAAAAAAAAAAACACTGTAACTGTTGCAGCAGTGTTCCTATTTTTTACGAATAGGGTATGCAAAAGAGCCTCAAATACTTACGTAAACACTACTTACTTAGTAATACGTAAACAACGGAGAGTTGCTAGACGACCCTGGCTGCATATGACATGTGCTACTACTACTAGGGTGCATCTAGATTTCTAGTCTAAATGATAAACTTATTTTTGATGAATTAAAAATCTGATTCTAGCTGATTCTGTATTCTAGCATTTTGAGAATAAAGTTTCAATATTTCGAGAATAAAGTCGAAACATTACAAGGATACAGTCTTCCGTAGAAGGTCTTTTTTTCCTTCTTTTTTTTTGGTAAAGAAATGCACTTGTTGCCTATAGACGAGCACAAAGACTCCGCCGGAGTAGGTACCACAATCCTGGTCCAAACTTTATGGCACGTTGACTCGTAGCTTTACGTGTCTTCGTCCTCGTCGATGGCCAACGCCATCTGGGCCGAGAACACTTAACAGTAATCGTACTGTCTCCCTCTTCACCTTAAATCCTTTCTTAAATCATTCTGTTTCCAATCATTTGGCCGGATCCCGTTATTTCCTCAGTTAAGAAGCTGGATAACTCCATCCAGTCTGAGAAGTGTTTTCGCCTGTAAAGTCTATTCAGGCGCAGTATATTTTGTAACGTCCTAAAACATATGGTAATGCCATGTTGTTAGATTAGCAGTAGCACAGTAAAATGTCCTTTTGTTAAAATCCCAGATAAAAGTAAAAAGCTACTATTATGTTTAGATCCTTGTCAGAAGCAGTTCGAACTTCACTAGCGCATTTCTTTACAAAAAAAAAAAAAAAACTTCTACGAAACACTGTATTCTTGTAATTTTGACTTTATTCTCAAAATATTATGACTTTATTCTCGTAATGTTTTGACTTTAATCTCAAAATATTTAGACTACTTTTAGATTTATTTTTTTATGTTGTGGTTTAGGGCTTCCGTAATTTCTAGAAAATGTTTAAGGAATGCAACATTTTAGTAACATCGTGTTTAAAACTAGCTACTTGTCAGGAACAACTACGAGTTCTCACAGCAAAAACAAACAAAAAAACTTCTAAGGTATTTTTCTTTGATGCGTAACAAAAACAGTTTTGGACACCATATGGGAGTGCAGTATTTATGGAAAGTGCAGATAGCTGTTCAAGCAAATGCTTCCATGTTTTCTAATTAGATCAACCAGTGTATGGAGCCAAGAAAGAAACGGCATGTCTCAAGTCTTCAGCTGTCGTAGTGTGGGCACATGCGCTGAAACTATAGCCCCAGTGCTGGTTCCAAGATCCAAAGAGCCTGAAGGAAGTGATGTCACTAACTGTACAGGGTCTCGGGTAGATAGTGGCAAACACAAAGGCACACACAACAACACAGACTACAGCTTTCCATGCAGTGAGCTCAGTCCTTATCACTACCTGCAGGCTCAGGGCTGAGAGATGGAGAGGGGGAGACAAAGAGAGACAGGAAAGAGGTATACATGACAGTCAGCAAAACAGGAATCGGAAAAGCTAGTTTGACTTTAAGCAGAAGCCATGTCAGCAGACTCAAAGCATTTCATCTCCTCAGAGAGAAAAAGAACAGAACGGAAGAAGGTTAGAAACACAAAGAATGTAAATGTGGCATTAATGAGCTTCATTTTTGCTTAAGTTTGTTTGACAGCAAGTTTTCACTAAAATTTTATCTGTTTTTAGTAGACAGTACTGCCCACCTACTTAGACTAAAACCATAAATATTTTACTGTACTTGTTTCTGTCCTGGTATGTGGCAGATATGAAGCTAGTGATGGGATGGTTGATACGGGGGCTATGACGCAGTTTTCAAAGCACTGTTGGATCACACACTGTACGATGCTTGTATCGAAATGACCACGTCAAATACAAATACCGCGTGATTGATTGACGATTGAAGCTTCGAACAGTATGCAGTATCGGAAGGTCGGCACAGCTGGTTTGAAAAAAATGGGCGCTTCACGACCCCACCTGATGCATAAAAAGGGAAAGGAATATGGAGGAGGCATTATTTAAATGATTTAACACTACACTTCCATATAACAATTTATATTTTTAAAAAACAACACCCAAAATATTTTTTCAATTACTATAATTATGATCACATACTTGTATATTTTATATTATTGATCAGTATGTGAATCCGTTGAGCAGGCTACACATGACACGATTTGTGGTCTCATTGGCACAAATTCATTTAGATGAGATTAGATCAAACTGTATTGATCCCACACTTGTCTGTCACGGACTTCCGAAGCTTTGCTTGGTCACATGCTTTTTCTGCTCTGCGATGATTTGTTAGATATGGTGGAGAAAACAAGTGTGACACCAGATGTCACTAAACACATTTTGTTAAAAGCTTCGAGTAATGAACCTTTTTTCGGCACAATTTCACGAAAGCTCAAATGCTTCAGAAAGCCTCGGTTTCCCATCACTATATGAAGTGCACGACGAAGGAATAAACGAAATGGTCTTTAATTATATCTTCCAACACAAGAAACAGGAAAATAACATGGAGAAACGCAACATCGTAACATAAACAATACAGGACAAGGGGCCGACTGAAACTGAGGGCTTAAATACATAGAACAAACAAAGAAGCTAACGAGATAATTAATGAGGGACAGGTGAATTAGATGAATCAATAAGACAAACGGAAAACTGAGTCAAATGAAAATAGCAACTGAACACAATGAAAACCAAGACAAAATTAAACATAACCCTGACAATTGTACTTTATTTTATATTTTTTTTCTTTTCATTCTAATTATTATAATACAATTATCATATATAGGCTATATATAGTATGTGCTTCTTTGTATTATCTGTATATTTTATTTCTTTATTATTTTGCATTGTTGTAATTTATTCCACACTTTCTAATTTTTCACTGTTCTTACCGTATTTGTCTGAAGATAAGCTGCTTTCAACTGGTTTGGCAGTTCAGACATACTGTTATTTGTTACACTGGTAAAACTTGTGAAAACTGAGCAGCAGATTGTGAAATAGAGGTTTACATCCTGAGTTCAAGCTCAGTTCAGTGTGTATTTATAACAGAACATATTTTAAATGCAGTGGGAAGTCACCTCCCACTCTAGACACCTCTTCTGAATTGTGCCTTGTGCACCGACACACTGACTGCAGCATTTCTGCCGAACAGCTCTTCTTATGCTCAAAGCACTTAAACTTTTCTGGTCACACTGTATAGTTTAGTCTAATAAAGCCCATTTCTACTGCCAAATAGTGCTGTACAAAAACAAACAAAGAATACAAACACAACAACTTAAAATATGAATATTGACCAAGAAAAGAAGAGTCACATGGTGCTGTCAAGTATAGGGCTGGGTATTGGCAAGGGCCTCACGATACGATACATATCACGATACATGGTCCAATATGATACATATCACGATACGATACATATTGCGATATATTGCAATAATTTTTTTTTTAAATCCAAAATGTAAAAAAAAATTTGATCTGAAAATACAACTTGCTATGCACCACCTGGGGTATTCAGGTATGTGTATCACATATTGATAACTCAGCTGACAAAAAAAACGTAAATTCCAATTTATTCGCAAAGGTATGCATTGTACAGTCACTGAACAGTGAACACACTGAAATGTATGAAGTGCATATCACTAAAATCTAAAAATGTAGATGCAAAGTTTACAAATGGCATTGATTTTATCTAGTTCATTACTGCCCGACTTACTTTTAAAACCAAAGTGCTTCCACACGTCGGTTCTGAAAGCTCCAGGCATTTTTAAATTTTCCGCCATTTTCTCACTCCCGCTAACTCCCGAGACATTGGCGTAGGGGCTATATGAGAGACAACTGGACGCGTCACGGGGACCGGTGTCAGCGCGCGTGAGAGAGACCGGTGTCAGCGCGCGTGAGAGAGACCGGTGTCAGCGCGCTCAGAGACCTGACACCGGTCTCCGCACTGACACCGGTCTCTCTCGCGCGTGCTGACACCGGTCTTTCTGGCGCGCTAACACCGGGCTCCGTGGCACGTTTTTAAAAAAAATGTAAATATCGATACTAGAGGTTGAAATATCGATACACTATCGTGAAAAAAAAATCGCGATAGTTAGCCTTATCGAAATTTTTGCACAGCCCTAGTCAAGTATGTGTATGTGATAGAGGTGTAATGATACATTGTTAGAGATATCGCAATATAAAAATGTGACGATATGGATCGTTGATCTAAACAATATGATTTGCAGTATAGGGTTCGTTTTGTCCAAGGCTCAGCTTACTGTAAGGTATAATACACCCAAAAATTTTAATTCTGCGTGCAAGCTGTCTATGTATAAGAGATTCAACGAATTTCTGCATTGAAAGCGAGAGTACAGTGTGAGGAAAAAAATGACGGTTTATGGAGATTTCAGTGACATTGCTACATTAAACTACTATATACATAATGTTGAATATAATGTAATGATATTATTTCAATAATAATAAAATAATAATAAAAAAACTCTTCTTTATTTTGGCTTAAAATATCACAATAGTATGTGTGTTGTGTGAATTGTGTGATTTGTTTTGAATTGTGACATGAGTGTATCGTTAAACCCCTAATATTTATAAGCTTATATATATAAATATTATATATTTAATTTTGACAGTATCCATGAAAGATGGGTAACAGAGCTTGTCCAGAGCTTTTTGCCATTAGACCTTGTTATTTTTGTTTATGTGTGGTCTGAGTTGCTTTATTTATGATGGATGGATGAGTGGGTGGATGGATGGATGGATGGATGGATGGATGGATGGATGGATGGATGGATGGATGGATGGATGGATGGATGGATGGATGAGTGGGTAGGTGGATGGATGATGGATGGATGAGTGGGTAGGATGATGGATGGATGAGTGGGTAGGTGGATGGATGATGGATGGTATGGGTGGAGGATGGATGATGTTGAGTAGGTGGATGGATGGATGGATGGATGGGATGGATGGATGGATGGATGGATGGGATGTGGATGGATGGATGAGTGGGTGGTGGATGGATGATGGATGAGATGGTGGGTAGGATTGGATGGATGATGGATAGGATGGACGGATGGATGGTGTGGATGGATGATGGAATGGATGGATGGATGGATGATGGATGGATGGATGGATGAGTGGGTAGGTGGATGGATGATGGATGGATGGATGGATGAGTGGATAATGGTGGATGGATGATGGATGGTATGGATGGATGGATGGATGGATGGATGGATAAGGTGGATGGATGGTGGATGGATGGATGGATGAGTGGATGGAGATGATGGATGGTGATGGAATGGCATGGATGGAATGGATGGATGGATGCTGAAATTGAGCTTTAGTAAGAGGATCGAGAGTGACTTTACCAGCTCACAAGGTGCATGGATGTAGACAATATAAAAGTGCAAAAAAGGGAACCCATCAATTTAAGAAAATGCTCCTACTGGTTACTATACAAATAAATTAACAACAGCTGACAAGCTCACTCAAGATGTCACACGAAGTGGTTAAAAGGTTGATGATCAAGATGAAACAATCACCCAATCAAACAGCATCCTCATCAAATTGGCATGTTTTACCTATTTCTACATCATGAAAAATTAAGTCATCAAACAACAAGGTCAAATCGGAAAAAAACAACAACAGTCAAACAATATCACAGAAATTTTTTTTGCACTTTGAAAATAATAATAAATTCAATTTTAAAGCATTTTAAATATAAAACAGCGATGTTTTTACACAGTTAACATTAAATACTACTTTTTTTTTTAAAAAATGTATGGATCCCAAACTTTTGAACTTTTGTTTAGGCAAATATGCGGGTACGCTAATCTAGTGAATGTGACTCAGGTCCCCGGCAACACATCATTTCCCTCATGATCAGCATTGTGCAAAACCACTGCTAAAGTCAGCAGAGGAGAATAGACAAGCAGACAGAGAGATCAAGAGACAGACTTCGCCTTGTATCGGTATCAAGTTCGCAGCCGTCTCTGGTTGAGTCACCTACCTGTAAAACAACCTTCAGAAAAGTGCAAAACCGGCAGATGCTGCTTTTTTTTTTATTGAATTCAGACCTGTTCGCGCCATGTGTTGAGTGATTTATCACCGGGAAGCTGCCAGAATGCTCATTAAAAGAAATGGTTTAGAGGTGTACACTCTCTTATGCTCAGATTTATGGAGACCGGTGATTTGACGAGCTCTGAGCCATATTCTGAGACACTGATACTCCCATATGCTGAAATAACATTAAAACTACATCCTTGCCAATTATACATTTCCCCGTTCCATCCGGCTGATACGAATTATGACCCACGTCGGTACAGGTGAGACTATAACACCCACAAATGTGGCACTTGTGCTCAGAACCATATTGCAAAAGATTTTTCTAACAGTACAGGCCGTGACCGTGTTGACCTGTGCATTGGCCGCAAACAAACCCGAGCTGGCCATTATCCTTGTGGGTCATGGCTAGAACCATAAATTGGGTAAACCTCAGGTGTATGTGATCCTCTAACACCATGCTTTGCTTGGTGCTAATCTTCAGGGGATAATAGCAGCAGCCTGTGAGTTGGTGTCAGGCCAAGTGTGAAGTCTTGCAGTCAAACTCTCATTAGAGCTGCTGAGGTGAACGTTACGGCTTTACTGTTTGTTGGTGTCTGTAACCGCTCTTATTGTACTGCAAGGGCTTTTGTTAGACCTGTTTGTTGTACAAGAGGTTGCCTTTTGCTTATAAGCAAGAGCTCTCAGAATTAGCAGGCAGGCCGGCCTGATCAATTTTCATTCAGTCATTTCAACTTAATTGTTTATTTGCGTAGGAAATCAAAAGCATTTGGCTCCAACTAGCTGGCAGTGACGCAAAGAGCTCAATTACCTAGGGAAATAAATGATTGTCATTAGGTAACGCTACATTATGATTGTGTTAGATTGATCCTTCAGTTGACTGCTTTCTAAATAGCTCTGTTGGGTAAATTAAATATTGAATTGTCAGATCTCTATTCCCCAAAACGTATTTTGTTGTGGAATCGAACATTTGCTTTATCTTGATATTATAATTGAGTGAGGTGGCATTTATGAAGGAAGGTAAAACAGATGTTGATTGATGCAGGTGAAAGGTTTTTGTTTGTCTACAGCCCTCAAATTTAGCCAAAAACTTTTGAGGTGCCCCAGATGTGTGTGTGTGTGTGTGTGTGTGTGTGTGTGTGTGTGTGTGTGTGTGTGTGTTGTGTGTGTGTGTGTGTGTGTGTGTGTGTGTGTGTGTGTGTGTGTGTGTGTGTGTGTGTGTGTGTGTGTGTGTGTGTGTGTGTGTGTGTTGCTGTGCGTGCGTGGTGTGTGTGTGTTTGCGCGCAGGTTTAGCCCTCTGCACAGCTGCTCTTTGAAGCTCTGCAGCTGTAACGGGACAGGGATTGGCATCCCTTGGCATCCCCAGGCATCCCTTCACTGTCACAGGGATGGTCTTAATGATGGCGTTTGATAGGAGCCATCAAACGCCATCATTAAGACCATCCCTGTGACAGTGAAGGGGACCCTTTCTCTGACCCTACCCTCTCATTTGTGTGTGTTGTGTGTGTGTGTGTGTGTGTGTGTGTGTGTGTGTGTGTGTGTGTGTGTGTGTGTGTGTGTGTGTGTGTGTGTGTGTGTGTGTGTGTGTGTGTGTGTGTGTGTGTGTGTGTGTGTGTGTGACGTGCAGGTGGGGTTTATGTTCTACTTTATAGTACAAGGACCCATCTCAATGCGTGCTATTACGGTTGTATATATACCGGTACCATGATGGCGGCTATCGGCCGATATTTTAGTATTTACGATTTACTACTTAATTTTTTTTTATTGATATTGGATTTAATTGTGCATGCTTATTTGTACATTTAGATTACTTTTTCCTTCATTTAATACTCATATAAAGTATTAAAAATGCTAATAATTTTGTCACTATTAAATGTTATATATACAGTAGCAAATCTTACATTTTTATATCCATTTTTTATTCTGTACATTATAATGTTGTGATGTAATGTAGTTTTTTTAATAAACTTTTAAAATGATTGATTCTTATTTTTAGTGTTTTATTTTAATATTATTTAGGTAAAATTTGAAAGAATTGTACTATTTGCCATTTATCAGCAATAACATTATCGGGTTATTGTATCCAGAAGTTTTATATATATATTATATATATTTTATATATATAATTACAGTTCTTTATTCATACTGAGTCATGCACTGTGTCGTCATAGATTTTGGGAAAGCGTTCCC
The DNA here is from genome assembly GCA_036326025.1 of Chrosomus eos. Taxonomy (NCBI): domain Eukaryota; kingdom Metazoa; phylum Chordata; class Actinopteri; order Cypriniformes; family Leuciscidae; genus Chrosomus; species Chrosomus eos. The sequence goes on from CM070821.1 coordinate 23,469,450, forward strand.
AGATCTCCAAACCCCCAGTCTATGGCCCTACATGTTCTCAGTGTGTGTTATTAACTCTGGTGATGTGTGTTTGTATCGCAGGAGAACTTGTGGCTGGACAGTGTATCTCTGCTTATCAAAGATTCATTTGAAGGAGAGATGCTGATGATTGACAACCTCTCTGGCTCTGTCTTCCATCATTACTCCTCTCCACCCGTCTGCAAAGACTGCAGGACTCATCCGCAAGAGGTACGGCTTCACACTGGAGATTTGTCAGTGTTTGTTGCAAATCCACATACCAGTATTTTTGATAATTTTTATAGAATTTCATCGCCCCCAGAATATTTCGTTATATAAATATCTGAACATACAATATATCAAAAGAGAGAACAGAGCCTCTGCTTTTAAACACACGAACAAACAAAAAAATCTGCTACATGCATTCTTTGTTTTTAATTAACACTTATATATGGGTACGTTTCATTAGCAAATGAACATTTTAAACAAAAAGCTGAGAAAATCATGTTGTTGTCAAAGACCACGCCCAGGGCGGATTCCATAAATGGAGTAGATCGAGTCCATCAACACCCCCAAAGCTTCACAGTTGTTAACCCTTCCTGGGATTTCATTCAGTAACGGTTGGCAGTTTTGATTTATATGTATATGGTGTATATTAATGTTTGAGGATCATGTTATTTTACATTTGCATAAGCAATGCTTCTGTCACTTGTTTGTGCTTCTTCTTCGGCTGTGTTTTGATCCGGAGATTCTGAACTCTTTCAGAAGATGCACAATTGTGCTAGCCTGACTCCGCCCTCCTTCGTACTTCCGCTCCATTTTCATTTTCCTTCAGAGCTACGTCTGGGATTGTGCTGTAGACTTTGGTTTTCTCCAATCAATTTTTTACCGGGCCAATCAGCGAACAGAGGGAGTGTCTGAGAACGATGACATTGATGTCGACTCGTGCGTTATTTTGAGTTGTAGTTCAAAATAAGAAAGATGCGAGCGAAGCCATTTGGTCTGTTGTGGCAACACTTTTCTTGTGGCAAGAACAATCTTTGCTTTGTTTTGTTGGTGGCCATCCTTCCCACGGGGTTCGGAAAAATACATATGTCACGACCAAACGTTAGCGATTGGTTATGGCAGAGTGACTCTGGGCAGATCCAATAGTTTTAGACTTCAATAGAGTTCCCTCCTACAAGGAAGTTAACGCTTGTCAATGGAGAGGTGCCAGACTCTATGTACAAATGAAATGTACGAGAGTCTGGTAGGACCAGGCTACAATTGTGCCCCCCCACCATATAACATTGAAAACATGGCCGTGTTTCCAATGCAGGAACTTTCCCCAGGATCTAGGGACTTTGGGGTGGTACTCGGTGTGTTTCAACTGCATGGACCAGGGTCTAAATGAAGTTCCGGGTAAAAATGTCCCCCTCAGAAAGTCCCTGCACGGGAGGTAGTACTGTTTCAAAGTTCAGGAACTTTCCGAGGTGGGACTTGGGTGCTGAACATGCTGATTGGTTGAGTTCAAATTGCAATTTGATTAGTTGACTCCACTCAGCATTTTATTTCAACCACCATTTTTAAAAGTTTGTTGCCGAGCATGTAGTAAAGGTGATGATTAGTGTTGCACGGTGTATCGATACTTCAAAAGTATCGCGATACTCGGAAATTAAAAACGTCACGATACCTAAATTTATTAGTATCGATACTTTTTTTTCCTCACGCACGCAGCAAAAGAAGCTGCAGCTCTCATGTGACAAACACTACAGCGAATTTTTGTCCCGCCAAAGTCTTATTTGATCGGTTAGTAATGTAACTTAGATGCGCGTGTGACAGGGCGCATGTTTAACTGAGAGAGAGAGAGAGAGAGAGAGAGAGAGAGAGAGAGAGAGAGAGAGAGAGAGAGAGAGAGAGAGAGAGAAGAGAGAGACCTGCATGGTCGCGCGCGCACGCACTCTATCTGCGGAGCCAGGCGAAAGTAAACAAGGCTTCCGTCTCAAAACTAAGCGCTGTCTTGCTCTCTCCCACATATTAATCAAAATAAATAGACACGATGGTATGGTCTGAAAACTAAATTTTCATGTGGAGCATTCGGAGATTTGTTTTCCTGAATTACCGCTGGTGTGAATTGTGCTAAAATATGTTGCCTTAATTATCTTCTCTGAAAAGCGTTCCGCACATTCAGCTGATTTAAACCACACTTTAAATAAACGAAAACAAACCTATCCAGTGATGATGTTTTCTGTGATGACACAAATCTTGTGGGATGTCCTAAACTGCGGGGATAATCACACAACGCGCACACGTCCGATAATGACACGTCCAATTCGCGAACTAATGACTCATTTGAACCGATTCATTTTAATGAATGGTTTAAACAACTGATCTGTCCAACACTGAACTCACGAGACATCTGAATCGGTTTATAACTAATTGGTAACACTTTACAATAAGGTTTCATTTATTACATAAATTACATAAAAATAAAGTTTGCTTACTCAAGTGTAAGCTTTAAAACAAATAAAACCACTTGTTAGCATGAGACTACTTTTTTCCACACACTGCTATCAGGAATCGATAAGAGAATCGTTAAAGAATCGGATCGATTAGCAGAATCTTCAGTGGCATGGATATTGATAAAATCAGTTCCTGTTAACTCTTATGTTGCTTATGATAACTGAGATAATGGTGCTAAATTTATTAATTTTTTTCCTTGAATGTCATTGCTCTAATTTATTTTTTATATTTTGTTCAAATGTTTAACATATCTGCTGTTCAAATGTTCATTTATTAGTGTGGTGTATGATTAGAATGTTGTCCCGGTTTTAAAATAAAGCACAGCAATGATATTTGAGAGTGTTTCTCCCTTTTCAGGAAAACTATCGAAAAAGTATCGAAATCGCAATACTTGACTTGGTATCGGTATCGAAACAATAATTTTGGTATCGTGACAACACTAGTGATGATACACTTGGCAACTTTTTGAGCAATGTTGCTGGGCAGTGTTGCCATTATGGTGAATCAGGTGAGACACAGGGCCCTCGACCGATCTAAATTATCCAGATAGAAATTTGTTGCACATTGTTACGTTCCACGTTTTTCTTTTGTGCTTTTGTTTCTATTGGTTTCTATTCCTAATTCTTAGGTTATGATCATTGGCTTTGCATCAGATATGTGATGTCACAACGTCACACATCAGAACTGACTTGTTTCTGCTACTCACACTAGTGTTGTCAAAAATATCGATATTTCGATAAATATCGATACTGAAATATCTGAACGATACCAATACTAATTCCCGGAAGTATCGATACTAGCCGAGTGGTCACTTTCACTTCTCTCCAAAGGCGCGTTGACAAACACCACACGTGACACACTCGTCTCATTCGCTCTGGTTATAGCAAAAGTGAAGTTAATGAAAAGATGGCGAGGGTGGCGCCCCCGCGACCGGCTTTGGTTGATTGATAAAGAACACCGCGATCGCATGTCGGAGAATAGGGCGGACACGCATTAAAAACACACCGCGAGCAGGCATGTCGGAGAATAGCACGGACACGCGCTAAAACACCGCGAGCGAGCATGTCGGAGAATAGCGCGGACACGCATTAAAAACACACCGCGAGCGAGCATGTCGGAGAATAGCGCGGACACGCATTAAAAACACACCGCGAGCGAGCATGTCGGAGAATAGCGCGGACACGCATTAAAAACACACCGCTAGCGAGCATGTCGGAGAATAGCACGGACGCGCTACACACCGCGAGCGAGCATGTCGGAGAATAGCACGGACACGCATTAAAAACACACCCCGAGCGAGCATGTCGGAGAATAGCACGGACACGCATTAAAAACACACCGCGAGCGAGCATGTCGGAGAATAGCGCGGACACGCATTAAAAACACACCGCGAGCGAGCATGTCGGAGAATAGCGCGGACACGCATTAAAAACACACCGCGAGCGAGCATGTCGGAGAATAGCACGGACGCGCTACACACCGCGAGCGAGCATGTCGGAGAATAGCGCGGACACGCATTAAAAACACACCGCGAGCGAGCATGTCGGAGAATAGCGCGGACACGCATTAAAAACACACCGCGAGCGAGCATGTCGGAGAATAGCGCGGACACGCATTAAAAACACACCGCTAGCGAGCATGTCGGAGAATAGCACGGACGTGCTACACACCGCGAGCGGGCATGTCGGAGAATAGCACGGACACGCATTAAAAACACACCGCGAGCGAGCATGTCGGAGAATAGCGCGGACACGCATTAAAAACACACCGCGAGCGAGCATGTCGGAGAATAGCGCGGACACGCATTAAAAACACACCGCGAGCGAGCATGTCGGAGAATAGCACGGACGCGCTACACACCGCGAGCGAGCATGTCGGAGAATAGCGCGGACACGCATTAAAAAACACACCGCGACTGCGAGATAGTCGGAGAATAGCGCGGACACGCATTAAAAACACACCGCGAGCAGGCATGTCAGATAATAGCGCAGACACGCATTAAAAACACACCGCGAGCGAGCATGTCGGAGAATAGCGCGGACAACGCATTAAAAACACACCGCGAGCAGGCATGTCAGATAATAGCGCGGACACGCGCTTCACACTGTGAGCGTGCTGCGGGCACCCAAAAGATTGTTTGACTATATCAATATCCCTCACATCACTCATTTTTTTTTATTATTTTAGAGGAGAAAACAGACTTAAGGAACAGGCTCCAGGGGTACCATTTAGCAGCATATATGCTCAGCATCAGGGGTGTTTGTTGTTTGGACAGACCTGCCCCCACTGCTAATTAAAATCCAAAAGGAAACCTGTAACTCTTCTCATTTTAACTTTTCTGAAACATTAACCAAGATGGCCTAGTATTGTTGTTGATATGAGTCTGTTGTCTAGTTTTTTCACCGTTTTCTTAAAGTTAACATAATCTGACTGAGGAATCTTAGACATTATTGTAACTGTGGTCAAATGTAAATTAGCTTGTGCCTATTTAACTTTATTCAAAAATAATTATTTAATTCTGCAATTTGCCTTCATTAGCGATTTATCATCAATTTGATTGCACAGATACTAATTAAACTAAAAAGAGAATGGCATCTCTGAATTCAATAATGAAATGCCTTTAACTGAAAATTGAATGATTAATCTTATTATTATACATTACTGACACTCTATCCTCCAATTTGAGACTGTTAAGTGCTTTTATGTTACAGTATATTTTAATCTTTGATAACAGTAGATAATCATGTCGGATCATGTTAGCTCTGGTCCAATAAAAAAATATTAACTAATAGAACTCAGGGCATTTTTGTTCATGTAAAATATACCTCATTGTCATGTTCTAGACTTGTTATATTTAGCTTTAAATAAAAAATAATATTGTGGCAGTTTTCTTCTCTGTGGTATCGAAAATGGTATCGAATATCGATATTTTTCAAGGTATCGTATCAAAGTTAGAAATTCTAGTATCGTGACAACACTAACTCACACACATGGCAGTATGACACGTAAATGTTGCGCAATCATCCCGTTTACATCTTTAAGCACATAACACCCATTCTTAATGGGTAAGTGCCCATGCAACAATTGCTCAACAACTTTGCCCAGCAACATTGCTCTAAAAGTTGCCCTGTGTATCATCACCTTAAAACGGGTTTAAAAAATGCGTCTGATGGGACGCTATGTCACTGGATTAATTTGCGATGGATTTGCTTTAGACCATGATGGAAGCGCAGACAGAAACAGGTCTGGGAGAAAAAAGTTCCTGGGACAAATTGTCTGGGTAGTTGGGTGGAAACCCTACTTTGGTTTGCCAGGAATTTCTGTCAATGGTGAGGAAGCGTTGTGTCCTAAATTATGGAAAAGTCTGTCAATGGCAGGTCAAGAGTTAGACTAATCTACATCGTAACCCTTCAGAATTTATTTCAGAATGGCTTTTAAATTAAATTTTCTGAATTTGAATTGTCTTACCAAACATGATGCAATGTTAATTTAAAGAAGTATAATTAAAATAAATTAATTCAAATGACTGTAATTTTTATCTTGAAAGCAAAGTTTGAATGTTGGCTTCATCAAACATTTGAAATTATTTTTTAGAAGTCTTTAAGGTTTACACATTCATTGGATGGATGGATGGATGGATGGATTTATGTGTACTACAGTAAATCATTTCATGTATACACACGAAGTCTCCCAATGCCTGTGTCCCATCACAGTGACAGACAGGATAGGGGTAGTTCAGGAAATAAGTAATTCAATGGGTAACCTCCACACCTGTCATTCTGCCAGGCTGCCAACAATGTCAGTCCATCAGTCTGTTTCCATCGCCTTTTCTCTGCTCTCCATACATCTCTGATTTGCAAGCTCTTCTCTCTCACTCACTCTGTTTTTGACTCTAAACATCTCTCTTCTTGAATTACCCAAATTTTCTTCTTTGAAAAGTCATCATGTTTTCAGACATGAACCATGCTCTCCATATCAATTCAAGCTCTCTTTTGGCAGTTTTATTACTCAAAATTCACCACACTCTGCAAACTCTATACGTTGGTCTGGCACAGGAATTCAAATACTCTGAAAGGACTTTAATGATTAAATCCCCTCTCAATTCTCATTGCTATAAATTCTGGCCCACAGCAGATCCACATGGCTGAACTGGAGCAGGCGTCTCTGAGGTCGGAGCAGCTTTCAGATAAGTCATCCTCACCAGCACTGCCTGATGACCTTAGCCTGGATGAGCAGAGCATGTACCAGATGGCTGTCAAGGAGGGCAAGGTGAACTTTCTCTCAGAAAGATGATTTCGTCACAATGGTTCACTCCCTTAATTATCTCAGTATCCACTCTTAAAATGTAAAATATTCAAATCTTTAAAAAGCGATGCACTGTTTTTCGGATTCTTGCGAATATCCTAAAGCCACTAATTAGTTGTATGTTATGGCCAATAACTGATAATGGTTAATATTAAAATGTTGCACTATTCTGTCTAAATAAATAAAACAAATAAAAAACAACATGCATTTTAAGATATATATACACCACCAGTCAATCTTTCTGGGTCAGAAATATTTAATGATTTTAAAGGAAGTATCTTCTGCTCACCAATGCTGCAGTAAAACAGTAATATTGTGAAATATTATTACAATTTATAATAATTGTTTGCTTTTATATTACAATATCATTTATTTATGTGATGGCAAAGCTGAATTTTCAGCATCATTACTCCAGTCTTCAGTGTCACATGATCCTTCAGAAATCATTCTAATATGATGATTTGCTGCTCAAGAAACATTGCTTAATATTATAATTGTTGAAAACAGTTGTGTTGCTTAATATTTATGTGGAAAACTTTGTGGAATGATTTCTTCATTCAAGATTCTTTCATAAGAAGTTTATTTGAAATAGAAATGATAAATGTCTTTGCGTCCTTGCTAATTAAAGCTTTTTGTTGTTGTTATTTTTTTGTATTTTTAATCAAATAAATGCAGCCTTGGTGAGCATAAGAGACATTTTTTTAAAACATAAAAAATCTTACCGATCCCAAACTTTTGAACGGCAGTGTACATACAGTATACTGTATATGGTATTTTCATTGCTCAGATTCCCCAGAGCATCAACCTATTAGATCTGGTCCAAGCTGGTTGTTGAGGAAAAAGGCTTTATTTTGATGCCCCTGGAAATGAACTACCTCTATCTGATAGATATAAAACTGCTGTAATCCATTACATCCCAAACTATGATCCTTTAATTGAATATAATCAGTTAGAATGACCAGACTCGCACTAATTGGATTGAAGTAATCAAATAACTATAAGCTGTTAGTCTAAATCCTACAGTCTCATGGGGCATGTAGCTCTGCTGCTCAACCAGCGTATTTCTTCTGCAGACTTTAAACATCTCTAACTATTTGTTAGAAAAACACTGTACAGGGATGTGTGGGCAGATGGCTCAGGTGATCCAACAGAGCCTAATTACTTCTTAAAGGAGTAGTTCACTTTCAAATGCAAATTAGCCCATGATTTCCTCAACCTCAAGCCATCCTGTATATGGCTTTCTTCTTTCAGATGAATACAATCGGAGTTATATTAAAAAATGTCCTGGCTCTTCCAAGTTTTATAATGGCAGTGGATGGCGACCAACAGATTGAAGCTCAAAAACGTGCATCGGTCCGTCATAAACAAACTCGAAACGACTCCCGGGGGGTTAATACAGGCCTTCTGAAGCAAAACGATGAGGTTGTGAACTAATTTTAACACATTTAAAGTGAACTAATCCTTTAATCTCTTTTACTTTTATAGAGAGTAGCCCTGGATACAGAGAAACTGAAAGAGTTTAGTTTACCATGAAAGCAAGATGTTAGTATATAAGAGTCCTAAAACCTCCCAGGATACTGAAAGCTCATGCTAATGTTTTTGCTCAGGAAAGGGGCTGTGATGAGTGTCTAACCTCAGAAGAACCAGGGGAGAGAGGTCACAGCAGGTTACGGCGACCCTCTCGGGTTCACAGCTCCGAGGCAGAGGATGGGGCAGAAACACATGGAGGCAGTTCTCAAAGTCCACATCACAACACACCTGCTCGTCACAGCATAGGTAATGCGGCACCTTCACAGCACTGCAGGAGTAATAATGGAGAATAAAGCAAGAAAACTGTTGTGCTGTTGTGCTTCCTTTCTGCTATGCTGAGACTTTGAATTTTAATTGAACACCTAAAAAGGTTCACCTGACTTAAAGTCAATTTGTTAACTCAGATAGCAACTAAAAACTTTTGCTCATCTAATGAACTTAAAAATTCTTGTCAACACAACTAAAGATTGTTTAGCATTTAGCAATGCAAGGAGCTACAAACCTCATTCTTTTATCGTTGTGTATGATTTTCAAAGCCCACTACATAATAGTGACGTCCGGTTCGCGGACAAATTGTTCTTTTGAACCAGTTCTTTTTAGTCAACCAGTCTGAACCAGTTTACCAAATCGGACTGAACCCTTATGAAACAGTCTGCAGCACAAGTCAGCACAGATCTACAAGTTACTCAATCAAAACTCACTTTCAGATGTGTCTCATGACATTCACTCCATCTCAAAATGAACCAATATCCCAGAGTATATGTTCCTAGGATGACGTTTTTTGCCAACCGATTCAGCGTTCCACTGAGAACAGTCTTTCTGGCATGTCCGACATGCTAAGATCTGTCTGCCGAGGGTTTCATAAAGGGGGGAAAAATGTATGTTTCTAATGTATTTTGCTGAAAAGCATAAAGTATAACAAATAAAAGGTATTGGAAATATACAATGGCAGTAGTTCTCGAATCAACAGCCAGCAGTATATTGATACCAGTTCTTTCTCGAGTCAAGAGTCAGCTAATGTTTTCAACATTTCTCGAGTCACCAGTACACTGAACTGTGGAAACAGTTCTGACTCGGACATGTCCGTGAAGATCCATTGAGCTGCTGATACGAGCATCTGAATGTTAACATAATGAGAGGCGAAATGAAAGGTTTTTTATGTTTTTTCTTGGTTTATGTAAAAAGATGAGTTGATTAAGACTAGTTTATTTCTTATTTTATACTTTAGACATGTAAAACATGTGTTTCACATCATTATTGGGTGCTTAAAGGAACACTCCACCGTTTTTTCATATTAAACTACCGGTATGTTATTCCCTTAACTAAGACAAGTTGATACATACCTCTCTCATCTCAGTGCGTGCACTCAATCGCTCTGGCACGCGGCGACACTTTGATAGTCCAGTTCATTCATTAGGGGCCAAACAGAGATGAAGTTAGAAGCAACCAAACAAATCCACGTATTCCCTATTTAAATACAGTTACACGAGTAGTTACACGACCAAGTATGGTGACACAAAATAAAACGTGTGGCTTTTCTAAGCGGGTAAAATGGATAACTGTAATGTATGGCGGAATAGCACTTCGACTCGGCGCAGTAATATCATCACTCCAGGATCATTCCAGAGCGATTGAGTGCACGCACTGAGACGAAAGAGGTATGTATCAACTCGTCTTAGTTAAGGGAATACCATAGTTTAATATGAAAAACCTGTGGAGTGTTCCTTTAATAATAGAACTGATTATTTGTGACATCATTGTGTGATTTATTAATTTTAATTCTACATCTGTAAATTCAAACTCAAATTGCCCTTCTGCATCCTGTTTGCCACCTCAATTTAATTTCAATTAAAATTCAGTAACTGAATTTGTGTGCAGGTGGAGTTCCATGTAGCAGCAGTAATCAAGAGTACCCAGAGGTTTCTGAAGGTTCAAGCCGCTCTAACACTCTTATTCGTCTCCCTGCTGAATTCTTCCACCCAGCTGCCGTGGTCCTCCCTGCACCCTCAGAGGCCGACCGGGACACAAACCAAGAGGACTCCGTCTAACTTCCCCAGCCTCATGGGCATCTCTACGCTCTCCTGGAGCAAACACCAGGCTGCTCACCACACAGGTATGTATTCAGTGTTTAAATCGGGGAGGCCGGGGGACTCCAGGACCTCCTATAAGTCCCAAAAAAAAATATTCTGGGGGGCCCCTGGTGTTATATTGAAACTAGAATACGGTACTAGAAACATACAAACATGATGACAATACGTTTGACATTGTTAGTTATTTGTCTTGGGTGTTTGCCCATTAAATTGAGCCTAAAATTCAAGATTCAATAAAAGATCAAGAGTTTTTCCCTGAATATCAGCACAATTGCAAATGTGATATTTATTTTATACAATTCGATAAACAATATTTAGTGACTTACATTTTAGAGACAATATTGCCTGTTTTTGCATTATATATGAAATAGTTCCTTACAAATTACAGAAACGTTACGCATTTTTGCGTAATAAGATTGAATAATCTTATTCTTATTCAGTTTATCCATTAAATTAAATTAAATTTCAGAAATTGGCATGAACAATGAAGCATACATTTAATTTCTAACATTTAAGGTTCTAAAAATCTACCAAAACTGTATGGACAACAACAATTTCTGTGGGTCTCTGTAAATAAGTAAATACGATTACGAACTACAGTTGGAGGGGGACTATATATTTAGGTTGCTTTTTATCTATGAGGGCAACCCAACAAGAGCTTTGACAGAATTTGAACACTATATGGGGTTACATACGTGTACATCTTATGCACCTTGTTATCAATTCGTTGCTAAAATATTTGACCCTTCTGTCCTCAGTTTCCATCTCACAGTGACTCCTCCCTGGCTACGGGCAGCTCAGAGGGCAGTCTACCGACGACCATGGAAGAAGGGCTCAGTTTCATCTTATCCACCCCCCAGCCCCTGCTGGACACCTCCTCGACGAGCGCGCCAGTTTCTCCACGGAGACCCTGAGACCCAGTCCTCCAGCCGCCCAGAACCTCCAACCAACGAGGGGGCACCAGCGCAGCAAGAGCAACTGTGAAAAGAACATCCGTGCAGGAAGCACTCAGCAAGGCTCTGATGAGGATGTGGGGATGGTACAGTGCGGCTTTAACCAGACATGTGACAGCCAGCAGCTCTCGGAGTCGCCGAGCAGCCTGTCGCTCACGTCACTGCTACTGCCGAGCTCTCTAGCGCCCCAGTCTGTGAAAAAGTGCAACAGCACGGGCAGCTTAGACCAGGGAACTTTCACATCCCAAGAAAAGGTGTTTTCAAAAGAGCCACTGGGTAATATCACAAGCCCCTGGAAAGAAAGGAAGGAAGGAGGAAGAGAGAGGCAGTTGGAGGCAGCACATGGAAAAGAGCGGAAAGTACAAGCCAAATAACAATCGTGGGCTCTAGAAAAAATAGATGAAACTCTACCTAGAGTCAGTTATTTCTAAAGCCCACTACTCGATCTCTGTTTTTTTTTCAGGGAGCAGTTTGACATGTGGCAGTCCATCTCAAAGTCTTTATCTCTAACTCCCTGTTTTCATTTGTGACCTGTTACCATTTTGTATTTGCTCGTGGTAAACGTCCGACAGGACTGTAGAGAAACTGGATGGAGAGACTTGAGAGAAGCAGTTTGGCCCCTCAGTGCATGACTAGAGAGAAAGTTCAATCAGCTGCCTGAAGGATCAGGTCAGGAAACAACGTAGCCTACTGTACACGTAGAGCTTTCCAAATGCTGGAATGCTAGGAGTTTTCTTGAAATACAAAAGTATATATAGAGAAACTGAAAAGTTACAGTAAAGGAGATTTCTTCTCTAAAAGAGGGTATGCTGTGTTTAAAGATTTAATGCAGTTAAGTATACACTTTCAGTATACATACTTTTTACAGGTTATCTGTTCATTTGTCATTCTGTTTGTTTGTTTGTTTGTTTGTTTGTTTCTGTCTGTATTCTATATATTTAAGGATATCGAAAATTGTTCCACCGTCAGCCTGAAGCAAAGCTTTCGTTTTAGAGAGGGACCAAACTAAATGAAAGGAAGTCAGACTGTCTGTCAATCTGTCTGTTGTTTTATTTATTTATTTAGTTAGTTAGTTAGTTATTAAAAATTGTTTAAATTATTGTTGTATATTTATTTAAAGGGCAAATGTAGAAATATGTAATCTCCTACCTTTTGCATTAGGAGATGAAGAAAATATGGACACAAAGACAAAGATTAGCCCTCTGCATGACGGAGTGTCTTTACAAAGAAGTTCAATGTAACTATTACTGAAGATGTCAATGCTGGATGAAAGGAGTGAGGTTTTTACTCAGATATTTTTTTATTGATACGCTCTGGATCAAGGAATAGGTGACTCACGTTGTTGTGGTCACTTTTGTTCTCCCCACAACCCAAAAAACATTTCTCTGTGACTTTATTCTCTGCAAGTGGCTTCCATTTTTATAATTTTGGTTAGGTGGAGGGGTGAAAAGATCCAAGCAAATAAAAAAGGAAGAAAAAAAGGGGGGAGGATTTTAGACTGTGGATTGCCTGAACTCTCGGATGTTTTGGAGGTTGAATACAGCCAGACGCAAAGGATGATGAACAGGCCATGGGATTTAAATGCTTCTTCAAGAGCCTCTGCTTTATTTTGGTCCTTGAATGGCATGTCAGATGAAGAAAACACAATACGGTGATTTTAAGCTTTCATTTTGACAAAACTAGGTTGATTGGATTTGCAACTGAATCAATTATTTATACATGAATTTTCTTTAGCATGGTTACTGGACTGCAGTAGGACACCTCTTATTTATTATTCCTCCTCTTTAAAAAAAAGTGCACTTGTTTGCTCTTTATTTCATCTAGCTTATAGACTTTGTCACTGTATTCATGTGAAAATGGAGCAACTGTAGGTATGACACTCCAAATATCTTTAGTTTAGTTCAGTTTAGTCTGCCGTAGTGTTTTGCACCCCTGGTGAGTTTTTCTTTTATAATATTCATGTGGATATCACAATTAGACTTGACCTGTTGATGACCTTCATTGACACTTGATTCGTAGTGACTGTCCATCCATGACGTCAAGGTCTCTGTACATTACATCAGTTGTGTTGTGGTTTAGTCAGGACCCAAGCGTGGGATTGTCATTTTAATCTTGCCAATTCCATTCATGAAGCCACCATTTTGAAATAAGAAACACAGAAGCATTAAAGTTTAATCCACAAAACACAATAACAAAGGGCTTACTTGGTTTCCAAGGTGTTCTTGGATCTCACAGGACAATTTTTGCTAATAGTGTGCAAGACTTCAAAGGTTAGTCTGACACTACAGCAATAAACAGTAGCTTTGTGTGCCCCAAGTAAACAAAATGATGTCAATGTCTTTTTTTTCTTCAAGTAGAGTATATACCCTTGTTTACTAGCCTAAGAACCAATACCTGCACGACGTGAGGGCTGATGACATTACAGAACCATTCAATCGTTGAGAATAGATGGACTGCCAATGGTTCAGATGAACATATGAAGTCATTTCGAACTCAGGACCTTGGAAAATACCACTACTGAACGCTTTGTTTCCTCAGGGAGACAGATAGCTGGATAAAAAGAGGGCTGTATGTTAAATGTTAATGTTCATATTGATTTGACTTTGCATTTAATGCTCTAATAAGCCGCGTCAGTGCATCACCATTTTAGCAGAACACGAGCGGTGTCAAGTGTTGTGTGAGTAACAGGTAGACCAAGAGTTAATGTATTGCCATCGTTGTATAGTTTAAAAGTGTATGTAGCTTAAAGAAAAATCTGACAATGCATTGAAGGACAAATGCATATATTACGTTTTTGAAAAGTGTATGCTTGTGTGATGTTAAATGGTCTAGAGTGATGGGTGAGATTTTATACGAAACTCAATGCGTCTTGTCACTGGGTTGAACATATGTACATATCCTTTTATATATCGAATTGCATGTGTGCTATGACCAATGACAATGATACATGCATTTTAGAATGGTTGAGGCTTGTAGGTTTTATAATTTTTTTCACCCACCCTGAGGTCTTCCTGAATCTGTATTAATGTAAAACATAATTTCCCTTTGTTTTATTAATGAGACTTACAATTTCTCATTAGACTTCTGTGGTTATATGTAGTTTGGCCTCAAACTGTCTTATATGCTACTGTAGCTTAAATTGAACAGTTAGTTCTTGAATCTGATTGGCTGTGCAGAGTGCTGATATTTCAGTGTTTGTATGATTTCGCTTGTCTGTGTTTACGGCATTCCAGACCAGAGTATATGAGCGGTGTAGACTGAAAGTGGGATTGTTTTTTTTGAGAGCGTCTGAGACCAAAATTGAGTGGCAGAAGCTGGATTTCTCTCAACGGAGAAATACAAAAACCACGGAGTGGAGCTGGAAAACGTACTCGGTTACTAACGTAACCTCGGTTCTCTCTAGAGAGGGAACGAGTACTGCGTAATATCTTACGCTATGGGGAAAACTCTTTTCCACGAGATATTGAAGCCAAAAATTATCCTTAATTTTTTATTAATGTAAAACGCTTTGCAGCAGCAAGCAGACCTAGGCGAGGCAGCTCGCGCGCCTATTGGCTGCTCTGCGGCAATAGCAGCAGCCTATCGAGAGAGGCTCTGCGTGACGTCACGACGAATGGGGGCCTTTCGCGCCCATATCGTCACGTCCCGCCAGAAAGGGCGTGGTCTCGCCCTATATCTAGGCTCGATAGCTGCTCTTAACGTCGGTTTTCATCGCCGAAGCGAACCAGAGCGTATTCCAAGCACGGCAAGATACGCAGTACTCGTTCCCTCTCTAGAGAGAACCGAGGTTACCTTAGTAACCGAGTACGTTCTCTTACGAGAGTATCTCTCGTACTGCGTAATATCTTACGCTATGGGGAACACAATGCAACACGCCGTGCTGGTAGGGATCCAACACCAAAGTCCCAGGGGCCGAAGCCCGGGGCGCATATAGTGCATAATCACCATAAACTCACAGAGAGTGAGGGAAGAGAGGCTAGAAGCATCATTCCCTGTAAATAGCATCCGAAAGGAGCTAATCATGTGACAAATAGACCATACCGTCAGGGTGAACATTCAGCCTGAACTGGGTGGCCACAAGTGTGTCAACATTTTAATGAGCTGCTGTACCGGTCAGTGAGCAATACGCAGGTCAAATTCAGTATCCGAGCCGCACAGCGGGCAGATAGCACTGAATTTTATACCGCCAAAAGCTTAGCTTGTAAGGCGGGAACCTCCAGGTTATAGTATTTTATAAATGTAGACGGCGAGGCCCAGCCCGCGGCCATACAAATATCTTGCAGGGTAACCCCGCTAGACCATGCCCACGAGGAGGCCATGCCTCTTGTGGAGTGCGCTCTAACACCCAAAGGGCACTGTAGGCCCTTAGAAGTTGTAAGCCAGCGCTATGGCACCGACTATCCATCTGGATAGGCTCTGTTTCGAAGCGGCAAGTCCCTTAGCACAGCCGCCAAACGAAACGAAAAGCTGCTCAGTCTGTCTGAAACCAGACGAGCGGGGCACAATAAGCCCTTAGTGCCCTGACAGGGCAAAGGAGACTCGCGTCCTTCTCCTCATTGAGAACCGGAAGGGCAGACAGGGAAATCACCTGGGCCCTGAACGGTGTGTTGAGGGATTTCGGCACGTAGCCGTGCTTCGGTTTGAGTATGACCTTTGAGTCATTAGGTCCAAACTCCATGCATGACGCGCTTACTGAGAGCGCTTGCAAGTCCCCTACGCGCTTCACTGAAGCGAGAGCCATAAGAAACGCTGTCTTGAAAGACAAGTGTTTCATGTCTGACGACTGGATTGGCTCGAATGGGCACCTTTCATGGCCTCCAAGACCGTGGGAAGGTCCCATGTTGAGACTGAAGGGGGCCTGGGAGGGTTTAGCCTCCGAGCTCCTCTAAGGAAACGCACGACTAAGTCGCTCTTTCCTAGTGACTGGCCAGACACCGGTTTTTGCAAACGTTGCTATGGCCGCCACGTATACTTTGAGCGTGGAAGGGGACCTGCCCTTATCCAGTAGCTCCTGAAGGAAGGAAAGCACTTCCGTAACCCCGCAGTCTACAGGTGAAAAGCCCTGCGCTTGACACCAAGCAGAGAACACAGACCACTTCGAGGAGTAGAGCCGTCTGGTAGACGGGGCTCTAGCCTGCGCGATCGTGTTTAACACTCCCTCTGGGAGGTCAGCGGGTACCCGTTGATGGCCCATGCGTGCAGGGACCACAAATCCGGGCGAGGATGCCAAATCGAGCCTTCCGCCTGAGAGAGGAGGTCTCCTCCTCAACGGTAAAGGCCATGGGGCAGCGCTGGTCAGCTGCATCAGGACAGGGAACCACGACTGGTTTGTCCAGAGCGGAGCTATGAGTAGCACTGGGCATCCCTCCCTCCTGATTCGCTCCAACACCTGAGGCAGGAGTGAGACAGGGGGAAAAGCATATAGGGGGCGGCGGGGCCAAACATGGGCCAGCGCGTCCCGGCTTTTCGAGAAGAATCTCGGACAGTGAGCGTTTTCTTGGGACGCGAACAGGTCCACCTGCGCTTTGCCAAACGTTTCCCACAGCAGCTGGATCGTCTGCGGGTGCAGAGACCATTCTCCTGCTGGGACGTTGTTTCTGGACAGCCTGTCTGGCCCCACATTTAGGTGACCAGGCACATGCGCCGCTCTCAGCGAGAGCAGGTTGTGCTGAGCCCAGACCAGGAGGCGTTCCGTCAGCCTGTAAAGGTTTCGGGACCTGACGCCGCCCTGGCGATTTATGTACGCCACCACTGACATGTTGTCCGACCGGACCAATACGTGGTGGCCTGTTATCTGGGGACAGAAGCGCCTTAGCGCTTTGTCGACTGCTATTAATTCCAAGCAGTTTATGTGAAGGAGCTTCTCCCGCACTGACCATAGGCCAGCTAGCGGTCTGCCCTCGAGCAGCGCTCCCCACCCCGAAGTGGAGGCGTCCGTAGACACCACCTTCACACTCGAGGGGATCCCCAGACTCACACCTGACTGATACCAGTCGGTTGCTTTCCATGGTTTCAGAGCCGAAATGCACTGAAGCTCGACCCTGAGGCGAAACAGACCTGCGGTCCACGCCCTGGGGGGAACTCGTGCTTTTAGCCATAGCTGCAGTGGGCGCATGCGGAGCAGGCCCAACTGGAGTACAGAGGCTGCTGAGGCCATGAGACCCAGCATTTTCTGAAACCTTCTGAGCGGGACTATAGAGCCGTGGCGGAAGGATTTCGCGACGTGCTGAATATTCAATCCGCGCTCTGGTGACAGGCGTGCCGTCATGGATAGCGAGTCCAACACTGTTCCCAGAAAGGAAATCCTCCGACTGGGGAGCAGTGAGCTTTTCGCCCAATTGACTGTAAGGCCCAGCTCCTCGAGGTGCTCGAGTAATGCGGCCCTGTGTTCTAAGAGCTCCGTTCGTGAACGAGCTAGAATCAGCCAATCGTCCAAGTAGTTCAAAACTCGCATGCCCCGAAGTCTCAGGGGGGCGAGGGCCGCGTCCATGCACTTCGTGAACGTACGGGGTGCTAGGGACAGGCCGAACGGCAGGACTGTGTATTGATATGCCTGGCCCTCGAAGGCGAATCTCAAGAATCGCCTGTGATGGGACGCTATTTGTATTTGGAAATACGCGTCTTTCAGATCTATTGACATGAACCAGTCTCCTTGGCGCACTTGCGCGAGGATTTTCCTGGTCGTAAGCATTCTGAACTGGCGCTTCACGAGCGCTCTGTTCAGCTGCCTCAGATCTAGAATGGGTCTGAACCCACCATCTTTCTTCGGTACCAGAAAATATCTGCTGTATAAGCCCCCTTCGCTCTGAGCCTGAGATAAAGGTTCTATAGCCCCTTTCCTCAGTAGTTTCGCTATCTCGGCTCGAAGTAGATGAGATACTTCGCTTTTCACCGTAGTTTCGACCCGCGCCGTGTAACGGCAAGGGCGTCGAGCGAATTGTAGCGAATAGCCTCTCTTTATAGTGTTCAGCACCCACTCTGATACCCCGGGAAGCCTTGACCACGCATCCGCGCGAATAGCTAGGGGTAGAATGAAATCTGGGCTCTGGCCGCGGGAAAGCGGCGGCACGAGAGTCCGTGTGTGCTGGGAACACAGCGCCGTGTTTACAGCGTTCGAGGCGGGGGCGCGCTGATCACAGCGGGCAGCCTGGCCGCGCTCAGCTCCTCTAAGGCGGGTGGCGCCGAGAGAGCGAGCGGGGCGAATCCCGTGGGATTCGGCGTGTCCGTGAGGAAATGTGGGCGCGGGACCGCGGGCACATTTGCTGCACTGAAAACACTGTCGTTTAGGGCCGACTGAATGTGTGTTGGTTTCGTTTTTACAGAAACCGAGGGACACGCAGCGTGTAGTGTAAGCGGGCATAGGGATATGGGCGCGTTCACTACATTGTTTGCACAATCGACCGGAGTCGACTTTATTTGTGCGAGCCCTGCACCGTGGCGGGCTGTGTCTGGCTGTGGGAATGGGCACTGGGACGTGGGCATTCTTACAACACTCATAACACCATCGGCCGAGGCCGGAACACCAGAAAATACACTCTTTATTGGATTTATCTGGGTAGCCGTAAAAACGGCTTTTGTGTGCAGGCAAGCGGGCTTAGACACCGGCTGCTTCACTGCAAAATACACTGGGACAGTCAAAACGCATGGGACTGAACGAGCGAGAAGTTTTGGTGGAAATCCGGCCGCAGCGGGATCTGAACACCGTCGTTTTCCTAGGGCGGCTAGGAAGACTTTGAGGCCTCGGGCTTGATCTCAATCCTCGGCCGGGGCCCGCGGTGAGGGGGGCGGCGTCCGGCGGAGCGAGACCGCGGTCTCTGATCCCGGGCCTGGCGGCGCTGTGAGGCGGCGGCGGCGGGCGGTGCAGGCTGGGGCTGAGAGCTGCGAGCAGGCGGCTTGGTGCGGCCTGTAGCGGAGCTCGAGCGCTTCGGCAGGAAGTGCTTCATAGCCTGAGAAGTCTTCTGCACCTCAACAAACCTGTCCGCGAAGTCTTTGACGGCCGTTCCGAAAAGGCCCTCCGGGGAAATGGGCGCGTCGAGGAACACAGAGCGCTCGGCTTCCGTCATCTCTGACAGCGTCAACCATAAGTGTCTCTCGGCAACGGCGAGAGAGGCCATGTTCCGCCCCATGGCTTGTGCAGCGGCTTTAGAAGCGCGTAGAGCGAGGTCCGTAGCGCTCCTCAGGTCCGCCACACAGATAGCGCCGGGTCCCTCCTCGTCCAGTTTGAGGAGGAGGTCTGCCTGGTAGATCTGCAGAATAGACATCGTGTGCAGCGCTGAGACTGCCTGCCCGGCTGCGGTGTAAGCGCGTCCGTTGCAGCGATGATGTCACTCGACAGGCTTTGGACGGGAGCGTCGTCTGAACACGCCGTCCAGCGGAGGGCGGCAGAGATGCGACGCGACAGCCGTCTCCACCGGAGGAATGGCGAGGTAACCTCTACTTCCCGCACCGTCGACAGCGGAGAATGCCGCGGAGGTTAGAGGTACGCATCCTGGCGGAAAAGGGGGCCTTCCACGACTTTGCAACCTCCTCGTGAAGTTCCGGGAGGAAGGGCGCGGGCCTAGATTTTGACGGAGCCTCGTCTTTCCCGAGAAAGCGCCCGTCTAATCTGTTGCGCGGCGGCAGCGTGGGTGCCTCCCAATCGAGGCCGATGCTTTCCACGGCCTTGGTGAGCAGACGCATCAGCTCAGTCTCAATGCCGGCTCTCTTCCCAGAGGGTTGGCGGGAAACGTTAGCGGAGGGGAGGTCCACGGAGCTCGCCCAATCCTCGCTATCCGAAGCCAAGAGAGAACATGCCTCGGTTTTGTCGTCCAACTCGATGGCGGACGCGGCGGCAGACGGCGGCCGCTGTCCGTCCGTGAGCGACTCGAGCGAAGCCGGCGAAGCTGGCGGGCGAACCGGCGAGCTTTGGCTGGCTGGAGATAGCTCGGGCGCGCGCTGGGCGCGGCGCTTCTTGCGGCGCGGCGTCACGGCAGGCTGGGATGCGGGCTCGGAGAACGAAGCTAGGCGAGTCCGCAGAGTCACCATAGGCAAACGTTCACAGCGATGGCATCCGCCGTCAGCGAGCGCGATGGCCGCGTGATCCTCACCCAGGCAGGACACACAGATGACATGGCGGTCCTCATCGCTGAGTGGGGCTCGGCAAGAACCACAGGAAGGCATCTTTAAAAAGACGCCGCTCTTTTAGGGGTGGGAAAAAAAGGCAGCAATGCAATCACACACACACTCTAGGCAGAGGAAAGGATATAAACGCCGGAAAGCGCAGCAGGTACGGCGGCTGAAGGCGGCGAGGCCAGCGACTCCAGGCTCAATGGCACGTCCCGCTGAAGGCTACAGGTCGACGGCGCGGCTTCTCACTCTGGATCCAGCGATGCGGGAGGCTTCGCTGAAGAGATGAAAATCGACGTAAGAGCAGCTATCGAGCCTAGATATAGGGCGAGACCACGCCCTTTCTGGCGGGACGTGACGATATGGGCGCGAAAGGCCCCCATTCGTCGTGACGTCACGCAGAGCCTCTCTCGATAGGCTGCTGCTATTGCCGCAGAGCAGCCAATAGGCGCGCGAGCTGCCTCGCCTAGGTCTGCTTGCTGCTGCAAAGCGTTTTACATTAATAAAAAATTAAGGATAATTTTTGGCTTCAATATCTCGTGGAAAAGAGTTTTCCCATAGCGTAAGATATTACGCAGTACGAGAGATACTCTCGTAAGAGAACCATGCATGTGTGATTATAAAGCGTTTTGATGAGGGAGGGAAATTCAATGTCACTTTATTCTACTCGCAACCTCTTTTCTGGTCTGTACAGTATGTTGGTTGGCGACACAAAGCTTTTATGGGAAGTATTTTATTTAAAAAAATATATTATTGAAACCTGACATTACTTGATTTTAAAGGGATAGTTCACACACACACACACACACACACACACAAAATCTGTCAATTTTTTTTTTTTTTCGTCAAGTATGCCTTTAACAACTTGTGCTGATATTCAGTGCTGCTCTTGTGGTGTTGCTTAAGTGGATATTCATGAGTAAAATTCATTGATTTGCCCCTCTAAACGAAGCAATAAACTCCATGTAGCATGGCCCTTGAGAAAAGAAAGTGCGTGGAAAGAGACAGGAGAGGCTCTGATAGTAGACATGCTGCTAGTGGTTTGGCATGCTTGTTGTGGTCGGTCAGAAAGCTCTGAAGCGGAAATGCATGGTAGAAGTGTTGTTTTTCCACACCTAAACCATCTCTTCCCCCCAGCTATCTGTCCTTTAAATGTCAGCTGCTCCAAGTCCTGACCGCACGTTCGTAAGGCCGTGATGTCGCCAGCCTCGGGAATCTTGGGATGCGGGCTGTCACACCATTGTACAAATCAAGAACCCTCTGACAGGGTAGTGTTTCTGAAGCTGCAGTTTTGTGTTCTTTACACTGGTGCCTGGGAAGTTCTGGAGGTCATATGCTTTATATTTGACTCATAAATGTGCTCTTATCTAATCATTACAGCTTTGGAGAGTGTCGGTTAGATGTATGGAGAACCTCTGTCATCGTGGCTGCATCAGTGTTTTATCTAGAGGTTGAGTAATTACTCTCCCCGTCTGACTGGAATAAAGCAAGCGCTAATCGCTACAAAAGTCACACGGTGAAATAAAGGTGATCCTGCTACTTAATGACAAAAAATGATCTTCAGTAATGACCTGGGCATCTCTGAGAGGACAATGTGATGAATACCCTTGTGGCGTACTGTATGGCCTTGAATGTGTCATTATCTGTACCTTTATGTTTTTGAAATTAAAAGATAGACTTCTATGTGTTGTATTTTTGGACTGAATTGCAAGTGTAGCCCTGAGTAGGTTTTTTGAGTCATTCTCGCTCTCTCTTCTCCATATGCCTCTCTCATTTGGTGTGTTTGGCAATCACTAAATCAAGGCACCAGCTCTATCATCATAGAGCACAGCACTTCACACACCTGAAATATGGTAGCCCATTGAAACACACACACATACATACACAAACAGTTTCATCAAGGTGACACAAAGCAAATCGCTCCTGACATTCCGCTTGGATTCGGTTACTCTACAACATTTAGTGCCGATAAGAGAAAAAAAAGAGGAGCAAAAGAGATAAATGACACAAAACAAAAACACTATAAACATCCCGTGACAACAGGAACAAAGGCTGAGCGTTATCTGATGTGCCTGTCAATCTGCAATAGAAACAATGCTGATACCTGCACTCTACAGGGAGGCTGCAGTCATCACCCTATATGCTAACTGCAAATCATAACATCTAGATAGAATAGTAAAATAAATAGGCTTCACTTTAAAAGAAAAATGCTTTCATATATTTTACTGTTGACCCTGAAGCCTGTCTTCAAATCATCTTCAGATCATCTTGGTCCTTTAGTAGAAGCTAGTTTCCATGAGCATGATACCATCGAAATTCAAGATTAGAAACAAAATGATTTGGGAATTTACTTCAGTGTGTGCCTGTGTCTGAAGCACATTTGAAATCAGGTGACGAAGCGTAGAGCGTCATCAAGACCTAAAAGGGCACTACGTCATGGAATCCCCAATCCTTTCTGTCTTCAGAAGCAGCATGCCTGTTTCAATGTCTAAATCTAAATCAACTGTTCCTGCCACCAAAACCGCGCTTTTCACATTGGATTTTTGATGTGATATCTTTTGCCTATGAAGCTAACACAGTCTCATCCCAAGAAGTCATATATTGACGTCTTGGGACGTCTTTTGACCATACGTCAATATCCGCCTTTTTAGGGTACCCTTAAACGTCGGTAAATGACGATCCTGGGACGTCATACAACTGACGCTTTACCTTTAACGTCAGTAGGTGACGGGGTAGGTTTAGGGGTAGGTTTAGGTCTGGGGTAGAGTTAGGATCCGATAACGTCATCTAACCGACGTTTAAGGGTACCCTAAAAAGGCGGATATTGACGTATGGTCAAAAGACGTCCCAAGACCTCAGTATATGACTTCTTGGGATGAGACTGCGCTGATGAAGCGTGAAGTATGGCTTCGTCTCTAGGGACCAAAACCCACTCCACTCGGAGTCTGGCCTCTTCTTAAGCGCTAGCGCTTGCAAGATGTTTGTGCTGCAGTTGGTTGGTTCTCTCTGCACACATTTCACATAAGGTTCTACATTTTGGATATAGATTTAACCCCAGGATCTCAGTCCCTCCTAGTTTAATTCTTCCTTACTGGGCATAATGTTTGTAAATGAAAAATGATAACCTTACTGGTCATTCATTTTTTTTATTGCTTGCGAGGCGCACAGCATGTTTCATAGGCATCATGCACACCACATTAGGAGTGCACTAGCTAAGGTGCTCCTTTACAAGATGTTTTATGTTGTGGCAGGTTGGTCCTTTCCGCACACAATCATATGGATTTAACCCTGGGATTTCAAGTCTTTCTGGGTTCTTTTTTCCTTGGTGGCCAAAAGGTTTGTGCATATCCATACTTCACAACCTTGCTGGTCAGACATTTCTCACCTTGCCTAAGAGGCGCAGAATGGCTTCTCCATGTCACAGTGTTCAGTTCCCTCTAAACGTTTCAGGGTTACAAATCTAACCTGGTTCCCTGAGAAGGGAATGATACGCTGCATTGCTTTGCCATACTTCATGCCTGCTCAGCTACTTCAGACAATTAGAATCTGGAGATCCCGTGACGTAGGCGCCCTTTAATGGTCTTGGTGACGTGCCAAACTTCGTCACATAACCTCCGTCGGCCAATAGGATTGGCGTGATTTTACACGTCCTTCAGACACTGGCGAATGCTGAATGCATTTCCATTGCATCATCACCTGCGTCACGTTCCCTTCTTAAGGAATGGGGTTACATATATAACCTTGAGACATTTTCTGTGGCTCAAATCAAAAGTTTTTGCCACCATTTGATTTGACAAAATGAGTAGGTGTAGGATGAGTCATCAATATTATCAAGAGAAAGACCATATTTTAAGTGGGTATATTTTTCAGTGTTAAGGAGCACACGAGCATACAGATGACCACAAAGCTAACAGAAACATGTTAAGAGCCACATAATTAAATTTGATTCAATGGGGTTCTTTAATATCGACCGTTCAATAGACAGCTGTGTGTTAAGAAGTTAACTGAGAGAAGACTGCTGGTCTTAATCTGTTGTGTGTCTGCACAGGTTCTTTGGGTCAGTTTATATTAGATCAATTAAATTTGGAGCTTTTTTTATTGTTTCCATCAGGCACAGAAAGTGATCAAACTACAAACAGAGGTTATATTTCTATGCAGGTTTTTGCATATAACATGAATTTGCTATGTCCTTTTCTAGTCTTGAATCATACATTTATGTTAAAAAATGGCCGTGGTGTCCATTAATATTCATGGTTCTGAGTGCTTTGCTAATGCGAGTTCAGCTTCAGTTCATTGAATTCACTGGTTGGCTTTGTGTACGTTTATGTAGACAGCTGATGGCAATGATAATTCATTTGTTGTCTTAGCGATTATGAATCCCTTTTTGATCCTGATTTAAAAATGCTAACTTTAAAAAAAAAAAAAAGTATAGTAGGACTTTAGGAATTTTAAAATAAATTCTATGCCCTCGTTCGAGACAGCAGGTGTTTGGGTTGGAATGCCTGCATGCCCCAGAACCCTACTTGGAAACAAGAGAGATCTTTTTTTGGGTCTGAGACTGATGATGATTCTTATTTGCAATGACGGCATCATAATTTCTTGTTTCAGTGAGGTAGGCCTGCTATTGTCTGGGCTTGTGTGCGATCACTACGACAGATACGGCTTATGAAGTGTCAAATCTTTATTATTAAGTTTGCCCAGTCCCTCCTTGCCTGTGATTGAATTATGGCTCAATAGTTGACATCTAAATTAGGGGACCACTAAAAAATGTGCAGTTTATTGTTTCGGTGTTCATTTCAACAATTATAATGAAAAATCCTTCGAATGTTTTTATACGTCATTAGTCAAGCATGATGTTATTTGTTTTAACAAACATGATCGTGTTTTTAATCAAGCAAAATATGTTGAATTCAACTTTTGTGAGGTCAAGGCTCCATTTACAGAACCTCGTTTCACTTTGCAGGAACGGATTAATTGTGTTGCTCTGATTAAGAAAAACTGCCGTACAAATCATTCTTGCTAAATGACTGCACCAAGTGCTCTTGGAAATCCAAATATTCTTTAGCATTATACAGGACAATACATTATATATACTGGGCTCTCAGTGAATTTGCTGAGGCATGAATACTTAACTTCTGCCTTCTGCCAGGAACAAGGGAAAACCTTTCCACTTCAATGTTTCAAGATCTTATTTTCATGCCAAGGGCTTACACAGCAAAGACTTGGCCTGGCCAGTTGTTATCTGTGTTTGGAAAGCTACCTTGAAATTGTAGCTTGCCAAGATGCAAGCTAATCGTAATTTGAAGTAGGGTACAACGGGGCTAAAGGCACACCTTAAGAAAAATGTGCTTTTCACTACTCCCATAGTGTATGATTGCAGATAAAAAATATGTATATTTGTATTGAGCATTGATGGAGCAACAGATTTTGTGTGAAAATAACTTGTGTGAAAGTGTTTTGTTTGTTTAAAAATCTTTAAAAATCTTATGAATGTATGAGGTGGCAACCCCACACAGTATTGATACAAATACTTTAGCTAAAATAATATGTTTCTAATAATGTCTAAGTTAATACTTGATCAAAACAATCATTTTAGCAAAGTTTGTACTATTTTCAGTTGATTTTGATATAAAAGTCTTGTGTCGATATGATGAATTCATTATACATACGGTGATTATCCAGCTATTTATTATCATGTTAATTATTTTGATGTTAAAAATGAACAGCCTTTTACCCCAAATACCATACTTTTACATATTATTTTGTAATTAAAAAAAAAGTTTGTTTAATTACATTAAAGTAACAACAAGTAACTTTTCCTCTTCGGTCGCCCTACTGGTTGGAAACGAAATTGTCCATTAGCGCTGTCGTAAATAATTTGGCAATTTGTTTATCCAGCACCGGCTTTAGAATGAACGATGTCCACAGACAAGGTAGAGTATGTTACATGATTTCAGGAAAGGATGATGTATTGCGACATCAGAAAAGAAGAAAAACAAAATAATGACTATTGTAGCGCTTGACGTAAAGCAGTCGAAATTTGTAGTTCTTTTTATGGTCGGGTTACTACCCGAACACCGAAGTTAAAATCGATACAGACCCCGTCAGGCTATGGCAGAAGTGCCTTTCACCTTGTTACGACTTGATGAACCTGATAAGATTTTGGAAACATTATTTTAAAGAAAGGCAAAGTGGCGGACAGGTCCCGCTTTAACTTGGAGGGGACACAAATTCCTTCAGTTACAGAAAGACCAGTCAAGAGCTTGGGGAAGATCTTTGACAGCGCCCTGAAGGACACAACCGCGCTCCAACAAACCAGAAGCGACATGACGAACTGGCTTACGGCAGTCGACAAGTCGGGGCTTCCAGGAAAGTACAAAACCTGGATGTACCAACACGGAATCCTACCAAGGCTTCTCTGGCCCCTTCTCATATACGAGGTACCCATGACAACGGTAGAAGCACTGGAGAGAACCATCAGTCAGTTCCTCAGGAGGTGGTTAGGACTCCCACGGTCCCTGAGTAACATCGCCCTCTATGGCCATTCCACCAAGCTGCAACTTCCCATCAGCAGCTTGTCCGAGGAATTCAAGGTCACACGTGCCCGGGAGGTCAAGATGTACCGAGATTCCTCCGACGCCAAAGTCTCCTCAGCTGGAATCTGTGTTAAGACGGGAAGGAAGTGGAAGGCACAGGAAGCGGTGGACAGAGCGGAGGCTCGGCTGAGGCATGGTGTCTTGGTTGGCAACGTGGCAGTGGGACGTGCAGGCCTGGGCAGTTTCCCTAAGCCACGCTATGACAAATCAAGAGGGAGGGAGAAGCGTCAGTTGGTGCTGGACGAGGTGCGGGCAGAGGTGGAGGAGGACCGCATGACCAAGATGGTCGGTATGAAACAGCAAGGCACCTGGACTAGGTGGGAGAACGCAGAGCAGCGTAAGATCACCTGGGCAGAGCTGTGGAGCTCTGAACCACAGCGCATTAAGTTCCAGATCCGTTCGGTGTACGATCTTCTACCTAGCCCATCCAACCTACACCGCTGGGGCCTGGTAGACTTACCAACATGCCAACTGTGCCAAAGGAGTGGCACACTGGAGCACATCCGGCTGCTGTCCAAAGGCTTTGGGGGATGGGCGGTATCGCTGGCGACATGACCAGGTCCTCAGGGCTCTTGCGGATACTATCACTACAGCAATTCAGAGCAGTAAGAGTCAGCAGCCCTCCAAGCAAACCATCTCCTTTGTCAGAGCTGGAGAGAAAGCACATCAGCAGCCACGCTCCCCAGGCGGGCTCCTTGCCAATGCAAGAGACTGGCACCTTCAAGTGGACCTTGGAAGGCAGCTCAAGTTCCCGAATCACATCACGGCCACTTCACTCCGCCCGGACGTGGTGATTACATCGGAGTCGACCAAGCAGGTGGTCATAGTGGAGCTTACTGTCCCCTGGGAAGACAGATTGGAGGAGGCAAATGAGCGCAAGAGAGCCAAATATGCAGAGCTGGTGGAGGAGTGCAGGAGCAGTGGCTGGAAAACATGCAGTGAGCCAGTGGAGGTCGGTTGCCGGGGCTTCGCAGGACAGTCGTTACCCCGAACACTCAAACTCCTTGAAGTTAAAGGACAACTGTGCAGGCGAGCCATAAAGAACATCTCTGAGGCTGCCGAAAAAGCCTCACGATGGCTGTGGATCAGGAGGGGGATCCGTGGAGTAGCACGCCACTTGGACACAGGTCGGGGACTGATCACCCCCGGCTGGGTCGCCCGGGCGAGGGTGTCTGTTGATTAAAGACCCGAAACACCTTTTGACCCCGGGTTCATCACTGATGACGTGTCCAAGTAGCACCAGAAGGTGTATGTTAGAACAACAAAGTAAAAAATGTTACATAATGTTGCTTTAAACAAAACTGAAAATCATTAAGAATATCTTTGTCTCAAAATATAGTCAATAATTTGAATGATTTCCCTTTGCTACAAAAATCTACAACATTTTAAAAAAAAATACAATTTTTTGTTACTAAATATTAGATCAAAATAGCGCAGAATCAACTTTGCGTTACTGCCCGTGATCATGTCAAAGATCAGACAAATTTCCATGTACATCATAAAAAAGCGTTTAAGATAGGTGCTGAGCTGAATTTTTGTGCCATCTAGTTTCAAAAGAGAGTAAAGTCAAATGTGCCTTTTACCCCAATGCACATTTAGCCCTGTTTACCCTAATTAAACTGTTTAAAGTAGCCAAGCTACTGTTTTGAAAAAGTAGTTGACTACAATATCAGCGTGGCGAGCAGGACGAGGCCGATGGCCGTGAGAGAGAGCGGCACGAGGCTGGTGGCGTGATTATTGATGAACACACCGTGTGTGAACACACCGTGTGTGTGCTGGTGGCGTGATTATTGTGTGACACACCGGTCTCGTATCTCTCACGGAGAAGCGGAAGCATAAAAGGAGGAGCGCAGGTGTCGCTCATCAGTAATCACGCCACTGGCTTCACGCCGCTCTTTCACAGCACTCGTCCTGCTCGCCACAATCAAACTAACTACTTTTTTTACTTTATAAATCAGCTAATCAGTGGTTGTTTTATTTGTTTATTTACATCAACCGTCTGAACAAATGAATTCATTAGAATTACTCAGACTCTCCAATGCTACTGAACGAGAAAGAGTATTGTTTAGGATGAACCGATTAATTACAATGAATCAGACATCCAATGCTAGAAGAGAGAGGATTAGGTTAGTGCATCTGTTCATTCCCCATCTTAAATATTGAAGTTACCATGGAATCAAAATTCTTATTTTTTGATGGTATATTGCAGTATTTACAAACGATTTATCTGTGCTACTGGTTAGAGAGATTGTTACTGGAAACCGAGCTCATTGGAAACAGCTGTTGTGACGCTACAGAAGTTAGTTGTTAGCTGTTAGGTTTAGTGTTGCTTCTCCCCATCACTGGTGGTTATATATATAGTCTCAAAAAGATGTGCTCTCTGCTAATTGCATTCTAATGTCATGACACAGACACCACAATGTGGTTACGTGCGGCTGCATTCGATTATATTTATATTTCAGCTCAGCGCGACGGACTAAAAGGCCATTCATTTGTCTAGTTAAATGTTATGTCACGGTTTAACATGAAACGGTCCGTGTTCAGCAGGTGAAGCCTCTACTGTACCTCTTCAACTTTGTTCCGCTTCATTTAAGTGCCCGTTTGTTTGCGTTCACGTGGTATATTAACTCAATAAAAACCTCATCTGTTTTTCCATTAATGTGAAGTGCTAATATTGGAAAATGATTACTCAAAGACTGCTTTGCACGGGTTGACATTAATACACCGCCAGCAGCGTTGCAGATAGGCGCACTGAGAGACAAAAAATCACTAGCAATTTATTCCTGATTTGTCATGTTCTCTATAGCAATTATGATGCTGGCCTATTGTGTGAAGAATAAAGGAGATGCAAAGATAGCATTTGCCGTTTTTCATAAACCCAGTGCATAGCTACTGATCTGTCACAACAAAATGCTCTCTCGCCCTTTGCACTCCTTATCTTTCTCTTGTAAACGTTGAGCTGCACTTGGCTTGCCTCTAGAAGATTCGACATACGACTGCGAGTTCACCCTAGGCAATGGCCCTTGGGACTGCATTACATATTTATCATGGCAATTAGGAGACGTGTGCACTAAGGGCCATTAAAACGAAAGTGCCCCTGTACGTAGTGCATTGATGCAGTCTGTGCTCGGCACTCGTTCTCTGAGCCGATTATCAATGGTCGTGGCTTTTGTGTATACACAAGAGATGCTCAAACTCTCCATTACAGCCACCGTCACAGCACTATACGGCCCCAACAAGGGCTCCGCCACTCCTTTTCACTGTACCAGTCTTCTTTCATAGAAAATAGCTGCTCGTTGAGAGAGAAATAAGAAGGATGTGGTCTGAAAATCTATGATAAGGGTTCAGCAGGCACATACACACCAGCCAACAGAATTCTACAAACCAAGGCTGAAAATAGCCCTTGTTTGTCTGGGTGACATATGTTGTATAGCCCCGGGCTCCAGGAAATCAGTCCAAAGCCAGCACCTCCAGCACAGGATGCCCCTACAGTGCACATACTATGATTTAATTCATTCATGTAGAGTAACGAAAGTGGCTGGCTGTGAAATCTACTACAAATCGGCTACAAATTGCTAGGAAGATGAGCTGAATGTTATATACAGTACAGTATGTGGGACTTGCTTACTGGCCCAGAAGGATGGGTAGACCCTGGTCCCCTGCTCTGCATTCATGGAAGAATGGTCCCGGCCGTGCATGAATGAATGGAAATCTGCATTAGCATCTTCTCACATCAGTCCTCTGATGTCTCCCACACTTTGATGTTTAGGAAGATGGACAGAAAGGAGAGAGGTAATGGGGAAGGAGAAAGAGATGGCAGAAGATGAGAGAGAGGGATGAAAGCCAATACTGAGGGAAGAGAGAGGAAGATGGATCATTTGGGATTTTCACATTTGTCTTTGCATGGGTTTTATGTAGCATCGTCTATCAAATGAATCGTGGCATAGGAAGTGGGGCACTGCTCTTTTTTACACAAAAATCCCCTATTGTGTTCCACAGACAAAAACTAAGGCATACAGGTTTGGAACAATGTGAATGTGAGTAAGTGATTTTCCATTTTTGGGTGAATTATTCCATGGTGTTGAAATTACAAGTACATATGGGTGTTGTCTTTTTGTGTTTAGATATTTGTGGCCGTTTAGTTTATTTGAACAGCAGCAGAGTGATGAATGGTCTCATTATCAGAAGCACAGCCTTATGTTTTGTTATCACATTTGTTAATGTACAAAGCCCTTTATCCCAGCAGTCCAATGCAGCGATTGAGTCATTAGTGATTCATTGGGGGAAACTAAAAACAGGCCATTCATACTCTATCTGGACTTGGTAGCACATAGACCACTGGCTTCTTCAGAGAGATTACACAGCAGCTGATGGGGTGACAAATCGAATGGATTTTAGATGGTGTGAGCTGGATGAGAGGAACAGGATTACGGTAGATGGATTTGAGCATCACCGAAAACAAATACCTCAGATGATGAGAGCACTTCAGTGGAAAGGATGGAGAGGTGGAAAGAGGGAAATGAAATCTTTTGAGCTTATTGTGGTTGTGTGACGTGTCCCATATCGTATGGGTCTCTGGAATAGAAAATCTAGAAGGTGTCTTGTATTTGTCAAGGGTCTTAGTGTTTATAGAGCACAGAATTTAACTGAAGACATACATTTGTGCATGATCATTTGAGAGCAAGGGTGTTACGATATTTAAGGGTGCTTAAACTACACAACTGATTTAGCTTTTACCAGAGGGGGGTACTTCCTATAAGCAAGCCCAATCAGCAGAGCTGTCACTCAAAATCACTGGGGGCGTGGCATTAGTCACCACTACTTCTCTGGCTTTCTGCTGCAGTTTGACTGATTTTTATCATATTGAGAGGTTGTTTATATGGAAGACTTATATATTAAATATATATATATATATATTAATATATGTATACATAACACTTTATTTTTGCTTTCTTTGTACTATATTGTCAAAATGGATTGATTGCTTTATTTAGTTGATTCTGTTCATATAAAAACCAAACAAAAAGTTGTGCAATAATGAACAATTAAGAAAAAATATAACTTGTAATTTAGTGTATATATGTAGCCTGGTGGCAATAAAGAGGTGTGACTTTCAAAAAGACCATTTCGCCCAGAACTGAGACTGAGGTGTTCTCTCTCACGTTTGTACATTCACCACCAGTCCTGCTTAAGATTTCATTGTAAAATGTATTGTATGAAATAAAATTGAAGATATCGAGACTTTATGAAAAACATTGTGCCATGCATTGTTTATTATTTAAATTATTTTATTTGTATGCATTTGATGTTGCTCATTTTTAGGCCTCTCGTTGTCGCAATAGTTAATTTCCTTCTTCAAATAGAATCCGATGGCCTCATTAATGCACAATGACCCTGTTTTGTGTGTGTAGGGGAAATAGATGCAGCAGTTTGTGTTTGGTGATTTCTTCTTCCTTTTTTATGGTGTGTAGGGGGTGTTTAGGATGAGATGGCATCGTTTTGAATCCATTTTCTGTCATAGATGTTCATTTGTGTGTACGCCAGATCTATTTTTGCCCAAAGCAACATTGTCAAAAACCCCATTTACCGATCACACTATTGAGTCAGTCTCAGGAGTAAAATAACATATCAGACACATTAAATATGACTGCATTGTCTTTAATGAAATGTTAACAGGGATGAAATTGCTTTTTGCTTATATGCTTGAAGCCTGGCGTTTACTTTGATTAGATATTTTGTAAGGGATAAATATGCTGGTTTTAGCCAAAAATATTGAATATAACTGAATCCACCAATAAACGTAATTTTAACATTCTGTATGTAGGGTAACTGATTCACTTTTTATATATAATAGTATGTTTGTAGTTTTGTACAAAAACACACATGTATATGCATGTGACCTTGATTTCACACAGATGTAAAGAGGTAGAAACAGGTGCACATGGTCTTAATGCTCTAATGCACCACAGGACTTTCCCAAGCAAATAGTAAGTAAATGTAAGTCAATTGCTTTGCGCCTTTACATCAGTCGGTATCAGTACACAATGAAATGTCAAATCAATGACTAGTGGCGCTAGCAACACCAAAGTCAGAGTTCGCTAAAAATACCACTAAAGTTTATACCTCGAATGCACTTAGAAAAAATCCTAAATTAAAAATCTGCTTCATCCACAGAAGTTGAAATTATGTAAACAAGGCTTCAAATGTCATCTCTATCATGTAATCATGTATTACACATTTTAGTATCCAGAATGAAGCTGAGGAGCAAATAAACAAACGATAACTTGCATACTCTACCCACGTCATGTTTCGTATCTCTGCCTCCTTTTAAAAGCTAAAGATTGTTCCCCGAGGGCAAATGCTTCAAAGATTTCATGGAGCTTTATGTAAATGTACACCATACAACCACACATATGAGGAACGCCGGGATGACAACAATGTTATTTTACATGCCATTTGAGATTTCATAACTGAATGCCTCTACATTTTTCAGTACGTGTGGTGATGGACAACATGGTTGTACAAGAGAGATTGTCAATAAACAAACGATGGAAATTTTGTGGATCCAAAAGAAGACGCTTATTTTAGAACCGTCATCTTGCTGATTCTTTAGCTGGAGATTTGCAGGTGTGTCATGCTGGTAATTAAAGAACTGATAACAGTATAGTTTCCCAAAGCACTCCCTGCCTGAAGACCATGAACACCAGTACGAACGCCTTTGTAATTGATACTGTCAGAGCATTGGTGTGAAACAAGACTTTAAACAGACATTCAGTTTGGGGAGAGAGACTGCAGGGTTGTGTAACTGGAGTTTTGATTGTGACATTTTCCATTCCCCTTTCTTACCGTTATTGTTGTTTTTCATTTCATTTGTTCCCTGGCACACATCTTACATGTAATATGTTTGTCTGAGCTGTAGCTCTGTTGTGGGTCTCTCACCAGGAAGAAATAAGTAATTTATAGTTTATTTTTTTTCAGTTTTTGTTCCATTTGTTGTGGCTGGCCAGAAAACGTTTCATTCAAAGGTGTATCTGATTTTTCCTCAAGTGGCGACCAAACAGAATACTAAAATTGTGCAAAATGTCCAAAAGTCAGATGTCAATTTTTTTAACTTGTTAATGTTCAGAAATCTATTAGTATAAATATATATTTTATAAATAAAAAATATAGTAATATTTACATGAAAATATATTTTTTATTGTATATTTTATAACACTTTACAATAAGGTTTCATTTGTTAAAATGAGTTAATTACATTTGTTAACATGAACTAAAAAAATAGCCTACTTCAACATTTATTAATCTTAGTAAATGTTAATTTCTACATTTACTAATAAAAAAAATGTAAATAAAAAATTGCATCTGTTGCATTACTGTAACAGGTGTGCAAGAATGAGGCCAGGGCGAATCCAAATGCTCTCACAGATTTAATAATAAAAGGCAAAACCAATCCAGAACAGAGATCAAGGCAATAATCCTATTAACAGGGAAACCAGGCACATACAAAAAACCCCAGGCAAACCACACGCTACACCACCAATGATTTATAAAACTGAAAGAGCTCAAAGGGCACCTATTATGGCATTTAAAATGTTCCTAATATTGTTCTGGGAGTCCCCAACAACAGTTTTACAAGCATGGAATGACAAAAAACACTTTTGTTTTCTTATAATATGCATTTATTTTTACCTGATTCGCTCACCGACTCCCATATGAATCGTTTAGCGAGTCATTTTTCCAAACCCCGCTTTTGTGTGACGCTAATCTGCGGTGATATGTTAGCTACCCATAGCCCAAAGGAGTGACACCGAGCCGACGGGGTGTCATTAGTTGTTGCGTTAAATCCTACCCAGATACAATAGTGCTATTTTCTGATTGGCTAACACCAGACGAACAACACCAGAGGAGACGCGCTTGATTCCTGCCGGTTCGACAGTGAGAGCGGTGCGGCCAGAGTTTTGGGCGCTGCGGCATATTAAATATATTACAAATAGTTTTTCAGTGTGAGAAATACAATGTGTGGCGGGAGAGCGTGACAAAAGACCGAAATGAGTGACTGTCACGCTCAATGCGTGACACTTGAGAGCCCTGCACTTCACATTATTTCAATACAATTGACATTGAAGACCTAGAAGCTGCGCTGTGCATACACAACACACAAAATAATTATTGAGCATGATACATAAAACATAAAAGCAACAATTAATATTAATAATACTTACAGGTTGTGATTCGGAGAAGGAAGCTGATCCAAATAAACTCGGTATTGAACCTTCCTTCAGTATCAGCCGGCTCGCGAATCCATACTTTATAGCATTTAGGTTTGTGAAGCAATCATCTTCAAAATGACGCGAACACAGAACAAGGTTCGGGCTATATTCTGTGGTATAGTTGTATATATGAACTGTAGCCACTTAGACCCCATTTACACCTGGTATTAAAATGCAATCTGTATCCAGATAAGTTATCCGGTTAATAATAAACATATGTTAATGCAAGGTGTAAATACGTTGTGATCGGATTGTGATCGGATGTGCCTGACCACATCTGGAGGTAATCTGGCTCGCATTGTGTTCGGATCTTTACTAGGTGTAAACGCAATCCGTACGACGTGATCGCATTCGTACCTGCCAAACGTCATCCTTCCATCCTGTACCCAGACCCTTGGCATAATACCAAAGCGCAGCTGCTACTCTCTTCTCCACAGACACCGACGACCGCAGCAGAGTATTCTCCGTGACAGCAGAGGCCGCAACTTCTCGCAGATGTAGTGAATAAATGTCGGTTCATTCTGAAGTTTGCCATCCAGTCATCTTCACCAAAAGACTCCAAGACAATACGTTCCCACCACTCATTACTCCGTCAGAGACCGATTCACTGTCGTAGCATTCACAGTAGCCGCAAAAACAACAGCTGCAAACAGGGCCTGTCGTCTTTTCTGTTTGCTCCTAATAGAAAAACGTTGAAAATGACAAACTACAGCTGATTTCCTGCCACCTCAGTGCTCACGCGCATGTGTCACTCTGAGGACAGAGATCATTTTAATACCAGGTGTAAATGGGGTCTTAGTCTTCAAATGCTCCTCACTGGGCAGATGAAAAAAGTTTGCTTTTGCGTCGCACTTCAAAACACAGCGTCTCGTCGACATGATGTTAGTTTTCCCTGGCGTCTCTGAACGCAATGAGTGGGCCTATCTTTTTCAAATAACTTCAGTTGACGTCACAAAGTTAGAGAAAAAGCATCGTTCGTCTATCGATTCATATCAGCGACTCAGAGTCGACTCTTACTTTTGAGAGACAATAACTTTGTATACGGTGAACTTTCATGTTTAAAACTTTGCAGGATGTTTTCGTTCACTTAGATCTATGTTACACACTACATGAAGGGCAATTTTCAAAAATCCATAATAGGTACCCTTTAAATACACAAAGCAATGAGTGCATAATTAACAACAGCTGGAACTAATGAAGGTGACCACAGAAGAATGGAAATCAAACAAGGAACACAGACACAATGGAAACACAGAATACATTTCAACATAAAAATCATTTAACAAGACAAAACAAAAGACCCCCGATCATGACATTTACAATAGTTATTAGCTAACATTAACAAGGTTATTAAATTCTATAAAAATATATTACTAAAATTACTAAGAATATGAGTCAACTAAAATTAACAAATGATAACAAACTTATTGTAAAGTGTGACCTAATATTTTAACATCAATTTTAATAATGTTTCTGAACTTTATAGGTCCAACAATATGTAAAATTAATAACAGGAGATTTGACCATTTTGTAAATGCACAAACAACAGCAGGCGTATGCTTGATCAGCCTAACACATCAAGTACTAGGCCAAATATTGTATTAGCATTATCTATATTTCCGAGTCACAAGTGAATTTGCAATAAAAAATATTTTTTTTGCATTCTGATCCTGACTGAATGGAAATATGCATAATTCTGAAGGGCAAAATCTCTTCCTTCATGCATCCAAACACACTATGATGTCAGTGTTGTCTGGGCTGCAGGTGTGTGTTTCCTTTGCAATGTCACAGTGTTAAATTCATAAGCCCTGATCCGTGTGAAGTCTTTGAGTCAGTGCAGCAGCGCTCCATTTTGCCCCAAACAGCAACATCTGATCCCTCTCGACTGGAATGGTGCACAGACCTGCTGCCAAATCATCAGTCTGTCAGTGTGCATAAGATCCTTTCCAGCTGAACTTTATTCTTTTTTATTTAAATTTGAGATCTGCACTTGTATGCTTGACTGTGCACCATTCGTTTTCTCCCCCAGCCCTCATCATCTGCTTCACTCTGGCTTCCAGGATCCCCCACCCCAAGGTGTTGTGTGTTGATTGGAGGATCTCCAGTAAATTGAAATGTGATTGGTGTAGTGAAGTGAGATGAGAATGACATGCTGCCTAGTGCAAATGGGTGTCATTACCGCTGTATGCTTAGAGCCAAGCACACATGCAAAAGCACACATTCTCTATGCTCTATGTTCAGATGTCCAACTATATTCCTTCATATTTCCGGCTGACTCCACAGGACATAATCCTTATGTATCGGTTTATCTCCCTCTATCTTAATCTTTAGCACCACATTCGGCCAGATCCCGCAGAGAAACCAGGAAAGACATGAAGTACAGACTGCATACTTGAAAATGAGAGAAGAAGCCTTGTAACTGCTCTGCTGCCTGTCGATAGGTCCGGAGAGCGGGTCTGCATGTCAGGGATTAGGATTACATACTGCATAGCCTGTCCAAAGAAAGTATTTTCATCTAAAATACCCAGTCTTGTATAAATTAAAATTATAACAATTAAATGTAGATGATATAGAGAGACAAATAAAATAATTGCATATGGTAAGACACAGTGGGCCCTAAAGTCTGATAGTGAAGATGCTTCATTTTTACATTTCATTTTGCTTTCTAATGTAAAATAAATTTGCCTAAGCTTTCGATGTTGTTACGCAAACTGCTCCATATCAAACTTTCTCACTCGTTGTGAGAAATAACCTATGACGCTCCCACACCATACATGCGTCAAAGTAGCTGGAGCAACTTTTCTCTATTTGTGGACATGACGACACACGCATGGTTGAGTGACGCATGTACACAATTTCCCACGGAAACCATCCCACCCAGTCTAAAATATAGACACTTATAATAGTTACTTAATTCAATTCAATTCAAATTTATTTGTATAGCGCTTTTCACAATACATATTGTCTCAAAGCAGCTTTACAGAAAGTGCATTTCAGAAATGTACATAGAAAAATACAGTTAGTTAATCATGTATTAATTTAGGGCATAACATATCGCCGGCGTTGAGTCGTCTCTTCACAGGCGTCGATCGTCTCATCACAGGTGTTGGGGCATGTGAAGTCTCCGTGAGAGGCTGGATACAAACTGGAGCTGACGAACGCTATTTACCTCAGGACTAGCGTCCCGAGATAACAGCAGAAAAGCAGATGGGAAATAATTAGCATAGCTGATGTTCATAATGTTAATGCATTCGAACTGATTCAGCCATAGTATAAAAGGTAAGCATTAAGTGAATGCTTGGTTAAAAAGATGCGTCTTTAATCTAGTTTTAAACTGGGACAGCGAGTCTGAGTCTCGAACAATATCAGGAAGGATATTCCAGAGTTTAGGAGCTAAATGTGAGAACGCCCTCCCTCCTTCAGTAGACTTAGATATCCTAGGAATGACCAGAAGCCTCGAATTTAGTGATCTTAAAGAGCGCGATGGATTGTAGGGAGATAGAAGGTCTGTTAAATACACAGGAGCTAAACCATTTAGAGCTTTATAAGTCAATAGTAATACTTTGTAATTGATACGGAACTTAATAGGTAACCAGTGTAGAGATGATAAAATTGGTGTTATATGATCATATTTTCTTGACCTAGTAAGAACTCTAGCGGCTGCATTTTGGACTAACTGAAGCTTGTTTATTGAGGATGCAGGACAACCAACTAATAAAGCATTACAGTAATCTAGTCTCGAGGTCATGAATGCATGAACTAACTTTTCTGCATCAGAAACAGATAGCATGTTACGTAGCTTAGCAATGTTTCTAAGGTGGAAAAAGGCTGTTCTTGTAACATATGAAATATGATTTTCGAAAGTCAAGTTGCGGTCTAGCATAACACCCAGGTCTTTTACTGTGGTGGATAAAGTAACAGGGCATCCTTCTAAATTAAAGTTGTATTGTAAGAGATTTTGTGGGTAGTTTTTTGGACCAATAAGTAATACCTCCGTTTTATCTGAATTTAATAGCAGGAAATTACACGTCATCCAGCATTTTATATCTTTTAGACACTCTGTCAAGTTAGATAAGTTAGTGTTTTCATCTGGTCGTGATGAATATATAATTGAGTGTCATCAGCATAACAGTGAAAATTAATTCCATGTTTTCTTATAATATTACCAAGTGGCAGCATATATATTGAGAATAGCAGAGGGCCTAGGACAGATCCTTGCGGCACTCCATAGTCTACTGATGTTATCTTTGATTTTTCCCCATTTAAACAGACGAAATGGTAGCGGTCAGATAAGTACGATCTAAACCAGCTTAATGCCTGTCCCTGAACACCAGTGTAGTTTTGTAGTCGATCTAAGAGTATTTTATGATCTATAGTGTCGAACGCAGCGCTAAGATCAAGTAGAACTAGTATTGAGATACAGCCTTGGTCAGAGGCTAAAAGTAAAATCATTTGTAATTTTAACTAGCGCAGTTTCTGTGCTATGATGCGGTCTGAATCCCGACTGAAATTTTTCATAGATATCATTTTTTTGCAAGAAAGAACACAATTGAGCGGACACAATTTTTTCTAGTATTTTAGACATAAATGGAAGATTTGAGATGGGTCTGTAATTTGCTAGGTTATGGATCTAATTGCGGTTTCTTAATGAGAGGTTTTATTACTGCCAGCTTGAATATTTTTGGAACATGACCTAAAGATAAAGACGAGTTAATAATATTGAGAAGAGGCTCTTCCACTACAGGTAACACTCCTTTAAGTAGTTTAGTGGGTATTGGATCTAATAAACATGTTGTTGGTTTAGATGCAATGATAAGTTTATTTAGCTCTTCCTGTCCTATAGTTGTAAAGCGGTTTAGTTGTTCTAGAGGGGCCATAATTGAGGCCGAGTCATAAGACACCATAGAGGATTGTACATTTACAATTGTGTTTCGGATGCTTTCTATTTTCTCATTGAAGTAATTCATAAAATCATTACTACTATATTGCAACGGAATATTTTGCTCTGGAGATGTCTGATTATTTGTTAGTCTAGCCACGGTGTTAAATAAAAACCTTGGATTATTTTGGTTATTTTCATATTAGCCCTTTTATAACGTGACATACTGTCTTTCCACGCGATTCTAAAGACCTCTAAGTTAGTTTGTTTCCATTTACGCTCTAAGTTACGGGTTTCTCTCTTGATAGCATGCGTAGCACTGTTGTACCATGGTGCTTTAGTTTTCTCTCTAACCTTTTTTAATCTAATTGGTGCAACAATATCTAGAGTACTAGAGAAAACGGTGCTCAAACTGCTAGTCATTTCCTCTAGTTCATCTTTTTGTTTGGGTTCACTGAGCAGCTGAGATAGATCAGGTAAGCTATTTGAGAATCTATCTATAGTGGTTGGAAGGATTGTTCTGCCTGGTCGATAACGTGGTGCAACATGAAAAATTTCAGCAGTACGTATTATGCAAGTTACCATGTAATGATCAGTGAGATCATCACTTTGCGGTATAATATCTATATCGGTTGGATCGGTTCCATATGATATAATTAAATCTAGTGTATGATTTAGACGATGAGTGGGACCACTGACGTTTTGCTTCACCCCAAAAGAGTTTAATAAATCTGTAAACGCAGCCCCTAACGCATCATTTGTATTATCTATGTGTATGTTAAAGTCGCCAACAATTATTGCTTTATCGACATTGACCAATAGGTCTGAGAGAAAGTCTGCAAACTCTTTTAGGAAATCAGCATATGGCCCTGGAGGTCTAAATACGGTAGCCAAGGCTAGAGATAATAAGGATTTCTTTCTTACATCTAAGAGCGTAACATTTAGCACAAGTACTTCAAACGAATTAAACCTATGACAAGTTTTCTGAGTAACATTAAGAATATCTCTATAGATTGTTGCAACACCGCCGCCACGACCAATCAGACGGGGCTCTTGCTTATAACAGTATCCTGGTGGAGTAGACTCATTTAGACCGAAATAATCATTTGGTTTAAGCCAGGTTTCAGTAAGGCACAGAACATCAAAATTATTATCTGTGACCATTTCATTTACAATAACCGCCTTAGGTGTGAATGATCTGAGGTTTAGAAGACCTAGCTTTAGAAATTGTTTTTGTTCACTGATATTTAGATTTTGTGGTTTAACTACAATAATATTCTTGCTAGATCCTACAGTAGATTTATTATTTGGCCTCACTAAGCGAGGAATAGACACAGTTTCTATATAATGTTCTACATTGGTACTTAAGTTGGGACAGCAAAGACTGTGATTTGGACTTTGACTTACTAGTCAGATGGTGTGTAGCGTCTTGGAGATGTTGTCCGACAGAACAGTTTATTATTAACCAATTATTTACAAAGAGCAGTTTCTGTTCATTACACCATGACATTAACCATTCATTTAAAGCAAATAATCTACTGAACCTTTCTTGTTCAAGTCGGTACGTGGGAAGCGGTCCAGACACGACGATCGTTGCTCTAGGCGATGTGCTGCGTACCGTCTCGATCAGGCTCCTGTAGTCCTTCTTCAGAATCTCCGTCTGCCGCAGCCTGATGTCGTTCGTTCCCGCGTGCAGCACGACAGCTCCGACGCGCTCGTCACCGTTCAGGATCTCGGGAACCTGCGCAGCGACATCAAGAACACGAGCACCAGGAAAGCAGTGAGTGCGCACCTTACCTTTACCCGAGGTAGCACGGACATGACGGACCATGGAAGTGCCGATGATCACGGCGTCATCGCGTTCCGACTTGCGAAGAGGGGAGAAGCGGTTCCGGGTGGAGATCTCGAAGACCGGCAGGGGCGGAGAGGTTCTTGCTCTGGTCCTGGCTTGTGTCGTGACCCAGGGTGCAGGAGTGATTGAAGGCAGAGATGATCGCGTCCTCCTGGGCAGAGAAACGCACGGAGTAGACAAAGTCGGAGTCAAAGTCAAAAAGTTACTAACCACTGACTTGTGAGCATCGGCACGTGATGTTTCAAGCGCTGATCGCCGATCTCGCAGCTCGGCTTGCTTCTCCAACAGAACACGGATCTGCTTCTCCACCGACTCCAGCTCCAGTCGTACCGAAATCAGCTCGAATGTGTCCTCACCTGCACTCAGAGGTAACGTTAGACACACATCCGATATGTTCGCCATTATAACAGATGAACAGTAAATTAGTAGTGATACTACCAATATCACTACTAATTTAGGACTGAAATGAAGGATATAACCCGTATCCTTTCAGAGAAACGGGTGTAAAATGAGACGCTCGATAGGCGCGAGGCCACGCGTGAAATGCTAGCTGGCTAAAGGCTAGTAGCCGAAATTCGGAAAGTTGGATCTAAGTAGCGATATCAAAGCAATCCGATTGTTTTCTATAAGGAATATTATCGAGGATAAGTTCACATGATATAAAAATAGAAAGTGCCTGTTTATAATTGAGTGGTAAAGAAGAAAATCAAGGATTAATGAATCAATTCGACGGAGCTCCAAACACAAACACAGACCGCACGCGCATGTGCAGAGTAAAAGCCCAGAGTAAAAGGTACTTTGTGTACCTTTGAATATATCCTATTTATTTTCCAGTTTAAACAGAAAAAAACATCCCAGGATTTCAATGCGGTCTCTTGAACCCCACTGTTACCCCTTTTCCACCAAAAAAGAACTGGTTCGGAACTGGTGCTGGTTCAGAGTTGGTTTGGAGTTGGTTCAACTTGCGAACCTTCTCAGAACCTGTTTGCTTTTCCACTGACTAGAGCGCCCACCGAATGACGTCGTTACGTCACTGTGTACGTCGCCATAGGTCTTAGCTAGAAACGCTTGCAAGTACAACATTACTTTGGGATTATCTCTAACTCGTGTACCAAGAAGGCTTTAAAAACAATTGAAATATTTAAGTCTTTTAATCTTTTCCTTTGATATGTAATCTTTTATATGTTATGTACCTATGTCTTTTGTCTTTTTTTCTTTCCATTTATTTGTTCTATATTGTGACTGTTTTCTTCTTTGCTTACATAATGTTTTCAATAAAAAAATAAATAAAATAAAAACTAGAAACGCTTGCGCCAACTTCAAGCATAACAATTACAACGGCGGACTACATCGTGTTTCTGGAAATCTTTCTCCTGGCTTTGCGATCCTATATTATGGTCAGAAAAGATGTTTAGAACACATCTAAAGCCGCCCCCAGCCCCCTACGTAAGCATGACGTGGTAAAAGAACGGTTCTAGTCCAGCAAAGAGTTGGTGCCGCTTTGGAACCAGTTTTCCTGGCCGAGAACCGGTTCTTTGCTGTCGAAACACAAAGAACTGGTTCGCGCGCAGGCACCGGCTCCGAACTGTCTCTCAAAATGCTTCGGTGGAAAAGGGGCTTGTATGAGGTAACTGAAGGTTGCTGGTTCAACCCTCATAAAGAGGGAGACATGAGCCATCCCCATCTTGTCCTTGAGCATGACACTTAACCCCAGTCTTTTTTCTAAGGGACTGTCTCTGCAATAAAAATGCATGTCGCTCTGTAGTGATTTTATGTGAAAGTCCAGCAGATTCTCTTCCATATAGAGATAAAAAGAGCTTGAATGATGAGAATATAGTGAAACTGAATGAGTTTTAACAGAGAATAGGAGAACCTGGTGGGAGCGGCAGGGTTAAAGCCCTGACCCTAGGTCAGATCTCAGAGACTTATGATGGACTGCACACCTCACTTGCTTTCATTCATTACCGTCCTCCCTCTTCTGTTCCCTTTTTTCTATTCCCGGAAGATTCATGTTAGTTTTGAGTTTGATTGAGAGGCTGGTCATATATTGATTAAAATGTGAATATAGATTAGAATAAAATTAATTCTTAAGACAATGAAACTATAATTGTACCCTTATGTTTTGCTGAGATTGAATTTGCTCTTTTTATGTTTGGGTTCTAAAAGACCACAATAGGAAAATAATAATTTATAATCATTCTGAAATTAACCTCTAATTTTATTTTTTATAAAATTAAAAAATTATATTTTTTTATTTTATTTGCTAGGATCATGCATTTTTCAGAAATGTGACTGGAATCCCTTCTCACGATCTTTAAGCAAAACAGATTGACAGCAAAAGTTGATTTAAGCAAAATGTAAAAAAAAAAAAAAAAAAACTCTTATAAAAGACATAAGTGTATCTCTAGAGTAGAGTGTGTACGCATGTTTGAGATTATCAGCGTTTAAAAATTAATTGCATTATTTCATATTATGGATCCAAGGTTACAGTCATAATCTGAGACGTTCCCTTTCAAACTGGAACTCAACACTTCGTCTGGTTCGACGCTA
The DNA here is from genome assembly GCA_036326025.1 of Chrosomus eos. Classification (NCBI taxonomy): domain Eukaryota; kingdom Metazoa; phylum Chordata; class Actinopteri; order Cypriniformes; family Leuciscidae; genus Chrosomus; species Chrosomus eos. The sequence goes on from CM070821.1 coordinate 23,514,079, forward strand.
TGGGGAACAAATACTCACTCCGCCATGCTGAAGGAATGCCTGCCTCATTAGCTGTGCATATGCACAACCACAATGGGCATAGCATCCTAAGACTCATAGACCATCAAGTGGTAATATTCACTCGACCATTAGCTGGGACCATTGCCCCGTTGACAAGGAAAAGTCCCGGCCTTTTCAACCTTCCTCCCTTCATTGTGGGCCACCTATGGCTTAGCCACCTACGGCTCAGGAAAAGAGCTATGGTTTAGCTATGACATCTTCTTTAGCTTGACACAGCAATTGGGGAATACTGGCCCAGGGACAGCAATTTAATACGCTACCCTGGCCTACAATTACCACTAGAGGGAGCAACCACCACCAATGTGCAGAATCCACCTGGATGATGCGACGGCAGACATATTTCACCAGAACGCCCACCACACACCAGCTTATTTGTAGAGAGGACACAGTGATGATGCCAATCAGTATATGGGGATGATTAGGAGGCCATGACGATGGATAGAGGCCAGTGGGCAAATTTGGCCAGGATGTGGGATTTTTATTGACCACAGAGAATCAGGACCTTAGTTTAACATCTCATCCGAAGGACGGTTATTTAGGATAACTATTCACTCCTGGCTAAAAGTAATCAAACATCTAGGAAGCCTCAGAGGAGCTTCAGCTTTACCACCTCAGAACTATCACACCCTGCCTGGACTAGACCAGGGCCCTAAGACTCCCAGCACCTGACAAAAGATGTCTGATAACAAGAAGAGCTGCTAAAAGGCAATTTAACTTCTAATTGTTAGGTTCTACAGGACCAGTTAAGGCTCCATCAGGGAGTGGAGGTCCCTACTTTAGAACCCTGAGAGTAGAGGAGTGTTCTATTCTCCAATCAAAACTGTCCAGGGTCCCAAGACTCCCAGCAACTAAGGTGCCTAATAATAAGAAGAGATGCTAAAGGCAAATTAACCCCTGCTTGTTAGGTTTTCCGAGTCTGTCTGAGTTTCAACAGGAAGTGGAGGACCCTGCTTGGGTCACAAATGGAGCACAAATGGCCACCCTCAGCTTCTGGCACTGCCTCCAGGCCTAAGACTGTGACAGACCAGGTCCCCCAAAGGTATCTTCAGCCTGGATCCGCCTGATACTTTTGCAACACCGTCATCTTGTGCAAGAAACCACTGACCTGATATGCTGCCGCAAAGGCAGGGCTAGAGTGTGGTGGTTATAGACATGGGAATTTCTCATCAAAAGTGCCATGAGCAACTTTCTGTCTCTCGTGTCCCCAAACTAGATCTAGTCTAGTCGCGGCGGATGCCATCATCTCTAGCAACTCCTCGTAAGTGGAGCTGGCAGGCTGAGAGGGCTCACTATAAGCAGTATGCTCACCCTCATCAACCCCATCTGCCTCATCTTGGACCAGCAACAGTTGTGTGCAGAGGGGGCGGGTTTATTAATATCCAATATCCACCTCAATTCTCTCTGCATCTAATCTCTAAGAATTAGACATTCCATATTAATATGTTTATTTTCTTCTCTCTCTTTCTTTTAAGATTATAAACTGACATAAAAACATTAGAGCTAGCAGCAGCCAGGAGTTCCGAAAGGAAAAGGACTTCTCGTCAGACTCCTCTTACACATTGCCTACAATCCCGTGATCGATCCCTCCTTGCCGCTACGGCGCTGCGGGACCCGAACCGCCGGGTGTAGGTGCTCAACTCTCATCCCTCAAGAGAGAGTCAAGCATAGGTGGAGCTTCTCAACATGATTGCATCACAAAAGCATGCATTCAACTCCCTCGAGAGCCGAACGCACTCCCTTCAAAGTGAGATTATTATCACTCAATCGGGAATAAAGCAGAGTCTGCCACCACGAATGCATTGGTATGAGTGCCTTCAGCTCCCTCGAGAGCCAAACACACTCGTGCAATGCTGACTACTATCCCTCGGGTGAGAATCAAGGAAGAACAAAGCTTCTTTCAGTGAATCAGTAAGTCTCGTGAATAATATAATGAGCACATCCAGCTTACTCGAGGTGTCAAATGCACTCCACTCATAGTGCTTGTTTTATACGTGCATACAAACAAGCGAAAAGTTTGATGATAAAAAGTTGATGTCGGGCCGCTATTCCCCTCAGTTGCCATGGCCTAGAGAGGATGAGCCGCTGTCCCGAAGCTGCCACTCTCGCGCCCTCCACCAGACAGAGAGAAAATCACGTATGGACGCAGGACCCTGACCTGCACCCATTCTAACTGATCACTGTCCCTCCTTCACGATTCCCCGGCACTACGAGGACACCAGATCCACTATTTATTTGGACACTTAATTTTCCCTTTTTTGACATTTTGTTTTATTTCTGTTAAATAAACGCCACTTTGTTTATATGCTCCTCCCACCACAGTATACACGTACTGCAGACACCAATCACACTGATGGAGTTCCCGATAGCATCGATCTAGATGCATTGTTGAGGTCCACTTCGAAAGGGAACTACAGGTCATGCTTCTACATTTTTCTTTAGGTACAGTTTTGCATTGGTACAGTTTTCTTTAGTCATGTAGCACCGATTGAAAATAATTGCCTTTCTACAGCATAGACACCCAAGTGTCTTTTCAGACACTATATAAACATAATAGCAACAATAATATAAACAGAAAAAATAAAAATTTTCAACCCAAGTAGTAACCCTTACGAAAAAGATGTTTATTCAAGTGTGTTATTAGTATACTTCTTTTAAACTAAAAAATAAGAAAGTATACTTTCAGTCTACATTTTATGTACTTCTCAGAAATATACTTTATGTACTTCTCAGAAATATACTTCAAATTGCACTTAAGTATACTTGACTTAACTGACAGAAAAGTCTAAGCTATTTGGCTATACCTGTTGATCGAGATATACTTAAAAGTATAATTAAGTATTCTTGCTTGTACTTGTGTTTACTATTTTGATTGAGTAGCTTATTAAATATTTTTTTAAAACATAATATTACACACTATCTTATAAACTAACATGTTCAAGTCAGGTGGAATAGCTTATAGAGTAAAGTAAATAAAATAAGCATGGAACTGAACCTGATCTTGTACACAGCGATAATAATCCATTACGAAAAATAAGTTTATTCAAGTGTTATATTAGTATACTAACTTTTCAACTTTTCAACTACTTTATGTACTTCTCAGAAATATACTTAAAATTACACTTAAGTGTACTTGACTGAAAAGTCCAAGAATACTCAATCTTTTGATCGAGATATACTTAAAAGTATTATTACAGTTTTTCTCGATTGCTAAGACACATTTCTTGAAAGCTGCTCTCCTTTTCTCTAAACTATGAACACAAAACCCAATTTTCAAGCTACATTCACAAAACCTCAGACTCTTCTTGCAAAACCAAACTTTCACCTCAAAACAGTTCAATCTGTGCTCAAAACTGAACTATGTTGTCAAATCGTGCCCAGAGTCAATCAAAATTAAAAACACTACTGAACAGTCACTAAACACTATGTAGAAAAATAGAAAACACAATGCTCAGGACATGAAGCTGGAGAAATAAATGTTTATTGTTCACTGTAGGCTAAATGCATATTGCAAAAAACAAAACAAAAAAAAAACTGTGCATTTAGCACTTGTACAAAAAGACAAAACAGAAATCTTGTGCATTTACACGTAGCACTTGTAAAAACAAACAGAAATCGTATGCGTTTGCCACTTGTGTACAGTAAGATAAAGTACAAAAAAATACATGGAATACTAGGCCTACAAACAGTTAGATCAACCCTCCATTACAATACTACAGTACATTGGTACAGTGATGTACTGAAACATAAGTTTACTTACAGTATACTGTGGTACAGTATATAGTATGTCATACAGTAATTGCTGTCAACATTTACATACTGTACTATAATTTCAAAAAAAGGTAATTACCTGTTCTCTTCTCTAAATCTTCGGATTATGGTGGACACAGTGAATCTACTGATGTTTGGTTGTACCCTTTGTCCAGCCTCCCTCATGCTCATACCATGGACAAGAACATGGTCAATCACAGTAGCTCTGATTTCATCAGATATTACTGTTCTTTGTCTTCGCTGACCACCTCGACCTCCTCTCACACAAACTCTTGCTCTCAGATTTCTATCCATTATAGGGCCTCACAAACCAGTGCTCTCTGAACTGGCTTACTGTATATGTTCCCTCACATCATTAGCCAAAAGTGTGATCAATTTTGAGTTGTTGTGTTCAAGTGGTGACACATGTGCTTTACAGTTTTTGCCCGTTGCTTGAACACTATAGACCCATGCTTAGACTAAAGTAACACAACTTGAAGCTTTTGTTACTAAACCTAAAACACATGTACCCATACCTTAAACAAAAGCGCTGCTTTGCACTCTAGTAGCAATTCTGCAACACACTTACTCCTTTATGCAACACACTTGGTCCTGCATACAACACTCTATTTCATACATAAGGCACTTTGTTCAAAAATGAAATCTCAGTGTGCCATTTGGAAAACACATGCATCCAAAATACAAAACACATCGGGTAATTGCAACCACTCAAATACACAACTAAGGCACTTACTTGCAAAACTGAACACCAATCAGCCAGCTACAAAAAGCCCTCAGTTTAGCTATTTCAGGAACTTTGCAAGCATGGATGGAGGGAGAGGAAGAAGAGGAGGAAGAGTAGAAGGTCAAGGTCGAAGAGGCCATGCACGGACCCCTATTTCTGATGATATAAGAGCAACTTTGGTGGACCATGTCATCAACCATGGCCTGACTATGAGGGAAGCTGGGCAGAGAGTCCAGCCACATCTAAGCCGCTTCACAGTGGCATCTGTAATAAGAACATTCCGACTGGAAAACAGGTATGTCTTACAGTAACCTCTCTACCTTATACTCTACTCAGATGGTATTTACAGCACTGTACTACAGTATATCACATTACCACATCACGTGTACAGGGTATTGCAGGGTGCTAATGCTCCTTTTGCAGCCAAAGTGGTATTTTTTGTGCAACATACCATGATTCAGGGGCGTCGGACTGGGGGTAAAACCAGAACTGATTACCAGTGCCCCAAGGGGAGAGAGGGCCCTTGAAAAGTCAATATTTTATTTGGAACATGGGGGCCCATCAGGACTGCCTATACATAGGGCCCGGGATCTTGTGCTACGCCCCTTCCATGATTACTTACAGTATATTGAGATATTTCAGTACAGTGGATGATGCAGTATATACAGTAATGTAAGAAAAAGAAGCAAACCGATGACAATTTGTGGTTGTATTTCTCTAGAATGACTAGAAGACCATGATGGTTTTGACATGCAAGGGGATATTTTCCCCGGTGCCTAGCGGGAGAAGACATTGCTTGCGATGTCGATGAGGTCCTGTGGCCAGACCCCAACAGACGGCGGGATCCATGAGCCCACGTATGCACAATTACCATGATTTTCTGTGTTTACAGTATAGTGTTTTTTCCATTATAATATATATATTTTTTGCTTTATCTGAATTCATGTTACTGCAATGTACAGTGCTGAAATGTACAATATTGAGTAGGCCTATTTGCTTTTTTGGTTGTTTGAAAATGTGCCTCCTGAAAATATGCCTTCTGAATAAACAGTGAAAATCAAAGACTGCAGTGTTTTATATAAAGTAGAATAGTGTGTTCCCCCTGATCTGAAAGTGCATGCATATGATGGAAGTATGTGTCATTTTGTCATCAGAGTTATATTTTGACAAAGGAATGTTAGGTTTTGATAGCAGAGTTTAGGTTTTGATGGTAGAGTTTCAATTTGACACAGATGTGAATGGTATATTTCCCAGTGTTGTGTCATATTTACTTGTGTGTAGAGTTTTGGCACAATGAGCGAAGTTTTGCAAAATGTGTTCAAGCAACGGGCAAAAACTGTAATTGTGTTTGACTTTTGTCACCTGTGCTCACCATTATGCAGCACGGGTGCATCACAATGAAAATGTGTTGGCAAGTTGTGTCTAAACAGGTGAAAAGTGCTTATGGTTTTGCCAAAAGAGTGATTGATTCAATCAGTGGGTTCAGGCAACTGAGCATTTGGTTCAGACAATAGGGTTTAGTGTTTAAGCAATTGAGAAAAACTGTAAGTATTCAAAGTACACTTGTTTTGTAGTTGTGTAAAACAAAGTACACTTGTTTTGTACTCTTTTGATCGAGTAGCCTATTAAATATACTTTTTTTACATAGGTTTTCACTGTTATACTTTACATGGTTGCCTCTATCAGCCTGTAGGCTCAATTGTGTGTGGAGGAGTCGGGTCCGAATTGGCGCGAAAATTCTCAAAATGTGACGTCATGCGCGTTCTCTGCATCCGTACGGCAACCATTAGTAAGCAGTAGTGTTTTAAATGGACTCTGCGGACGGAAAGAAGCAACCAGCCTCCAGCACAACCCAGACACCCACGGAAACTCCTCGTAAGTAAAAAAAATAAAAAAATCTAGTGAATCTAGTGCGGCCAACGAGCGTGCGAGCGTGCACACCGAGAACGAGCATGAGACTGGCTGCAGTTTCTCTAACGGCCACTGGTGTCAGTAACGGTTCGAAATTTCAGAACTTCTGCAATGCTCCTTTAAAGGTATTTTTCAAGTATAAAAAATAACATTTGAACATAGTAGTATAGGCCTACTACAAGTGCAAAAATAATATATAAATAGTAAACTATAAGTATAATGTTAAGTTCACTTAAAGAAAACTTAAAAAAAAAACTTTAGTATAAAACTGCTAAACTAGTAGTTTACTGAGAGTATACACTAAAAGAAACCGTGCAAAGAAAACATTCCAAATCTACCCAAAACATTTATCTATAAATGCTTAATTAAAACATTAAGAATTGACCTGTGCAGGCTGACCTTTAACCCTATGACCCTGTCAAAGATCAGCATGAGTCTGTGAGACAGTCATATACCAAGCAGTTAGAGGGAGAGTGACACATTCACACTGCATTCTGCCATAATTTATCATAAGGATATTTCCCATTTGTTAACAGTACTGCCTACAAAATTGTCAAATTCTGTTGCAGAGTAAATGTGTCAACAGCTGAATGTGGCATTTTCAAAATAATCAGCTCTTATTTCTTTATATTTTTGCCTCTCTCTCTCTCTCTCTCTCTCTCTCTCTCTCTCTCTCTCTCTCTCTCTCTCTCTCTCTCTCTCTCTCTCTCTCTCTCTCTCTCTCTCTCTCTCTCATGCTGTTTTTGTGCTGTCTGTCAGAATTTAGAATTAATGGGTGAGTTTTAGATGTTGATTCAGTTTCAGAATATTAGACTCAGAGCCACTCTCACCTCCTCCGACACCTCCTGCGCCAAATCCTCTGCTCTGATAAGCAACTTATTTACATTACTACAGCTGCAAAGGCTTTGTTTTTTTTTCTCTCTCTCTCTCTCTCTCTCTCTCTCTCTCTCTCTCTCTCTCTCTCTCTCTCTCTCTCTCTCTCACTCACACTCACACACACACACACACACACACACACACACACACACACAACACACACACACACACACACACACACACACACACACACACACACACACACACACACACACACCACGTTGGTGCAACAGCATTATGAGGACTCTCCATACCATAATGGTTTTTATACCTTTATAACTATATATTCTATCCCCCTACACTGCCCCTATCCCTAAACCACCCATCACAGGAGACATACTGCATTTTTTATTTTTTAATAAAACGTTGTTTTTTATGTTTTTTAAGCCATTTGATTTATGAGGACTTTTGAAATGTCCTCATAAGTTATAATACCAGTTTAATACACATGTCATTATACAAATTTGTGTCCTCATAAATCACATAAACCAACCCCCCCCCCCCCCCACACACACACACACACACACACACACACACAAACAAACGCCGCTAATAGTCACAACCACATGAATATTCAAATAAATGGGTGACATCGCCTTCTCCACACACACACACACACACAACACACACACCACACAACACACACACAACACACACACACACAACACACACACACCACACACCACACATCACTTCTACGTGTCTGACAGTAACCTATTGTGTGTGACCTTGCAGGCCTGAGACGGCAGCCTGAAGCACATCAGCACACATACACACCACCACACAACAGAAGGCTACGAACTCAACTCACACTTTCGATTACATTTTTCTCGCTGTTATCCATCCCTGCCCTCCTCCATTGCTCTTTTTGCCCATAACAATCTTGCACTACATTTTGATACCCATGCTGCTTTGTTTCTCTTTCTCAGTTTTAGTTTTGATTTCAATTTAGTGTGGCACAACAAAAACTGCTTATTTGTATTTGTACTACCAAAACCAGAATTGAGAAAATAAGTAGAATTAACTCAATTACAAAATAATGTTTAAAAAAAAAAAAAGCGACAAAATGTCAGGGCAAAATGTCACATGTGTTTTAAATGCTTTACATGTATACATTTTACATTTAGTTTATCCATTATTATATTTGTTGGCTAATATATATTATATTATATTATATTATATTATATTATATTATATTATATTATATTTTTACTAACTAAATCATAACTGAGCGTTTTTGTCCCTGTGTTAAAGTCTCACTAATAACACTGATAACTATGAGGTGGATGTATAAAGCTAGTGTTATACTTTCCGCTAGGGTCCGTGTGACGTAAAAATCATCATCGGAGGTGTGCACGGAGGCTCCTTGCGGACGTCCGCGTGCCTCACATTTTTTGTGATCGCGCGGACAAGTACGCGCAGTCACTATCGGTTAAAACCGCGAAAGCGCTGGAAAAATCTGATCTAGCCGATCTACTGCACATGCATGGAACGCGTTCACCGAGCGGACCTCAGCAGACAGTATAATATGAAGGTAAATTAGTAGCAAAACTCGAGAGCACGTAGATGTGAATTTGAGAACCTGTATAATAAATATTCGTACTTATACGCAAACATTTACACTCACAGCTCCGATGTGAAAACCTGTAAAATAAAAATCTGAACTTGAACGCTGAGATTTGCACTCGCAGACAAGAGTCACAAACCTGTATTCTGAATTTGAAGCTGCAGACAAGTAGTCACAAATGTGTATAATGCCATTCACAGAAATACAATGACAGTCACAAACATGTAATATATATTTGCATTTATTCTTACGGTAACATTCACAGTACAACCTCAAATTGGCACTTGCAACTTCTCAAATCTGTCACTGCAAGTTTAAATTTCGCGCCTTGACTTTTGCTACTCTTTTCGCGATATACGAGGTGCAAAACTGACTTGTGCACTTGTAACTCTGGCGGCGAGAGAGAGAGGGGGGGCGGGAGCGGGGGGGTTCAAAGGAGCCGTTTTATTGGTTGGCGCCTAGCCAATGAAATGGGACTTCTATTGTACGCGATGATGTCACGAAACCCGCCTCCTCCTGGATGTTCTAAAACGCTTACATGGTTTAATGCATTAGACTGATATTAAAAGAAATAAAGGATATTGTCAAACTTAGTAAACACCATACTAATGATGTATACTACAGAAAAGCAGATGAGCACATAATATGACGAAAGAATATGAAGAAAGCAAATTTGTGTTCAGTGCAAATAAACCAGCTGCCTGTGTTTTATTAATAATGTACAACAATTATTATTATTTTTTTATAACTGTTGGTCCATTCAGCATCATTAAGCGTTTTCTATGGGAGGAAAATGCTTAACGTAAATTAAACGAGTTGCGTTCATATTCTGTGCTCGATTGCTTTTCTGTATGCTTTATTTATGGTGTTTCCTGAGTTTGGTCTTTTAATACTGTCTTAATTAAACGTGTTGCGTTCATATTCTGTGCACATCTGCTTTTCTGTAGTATACTGTATACATCATTAGTATGGTGTTTACTAAGTTTGATAATATCCTTTATTTCTTTTAATATCAGTCTAATGCATTAAACCATGTTAGCGTTTTAGAACATCCACGAGGAGGAGGGTTTCGTGACATCATCGAGAACAATAGAAGTCCCATTTCATTGGCTAGGCGCCAACCAATAAAACGGCTCCTTTGAACCCCCCGCTCCCGCCCCCCCCCCCTCTCTCTCGCCCACAGTAACACAGCACACCACACACACAACACGATACCGACAAACAGCACAAACACACAAAACACAACATGAACTGCACGACACATCACACACAACACCAATTGACGTTGAACTGACAAGTAAACCCGATTAGTATGACCTTGCTGTATAGCAGCTTGTGACGTCAGATTCAGTGAAGGCACCACAACAACTTGTAGGACTACAATTACTCACTTCGATTCATTTTTCAGGTTTGTATCCATTCCTGCCATCCTCCATTGCCTTTTGCCAATCAGATTCTTTGTCATACAGTTTTGATCCCACTGCTTTGGTTTCTTTACTGTTTCGTAGTTATTTCAATTTATTAATACTGCTTATTTGTAATTTGTACTACAAACCACAAGAGAAACAAGTACATAACATCAACACACAAAAATCTTAAAAAAACAAACACGACAAATGTCGGCAATGTCACTGTGTTTCTAATGCTTTACATGTCATACATTTACATTAGCATCCAACACATATGTTGGCTAATATATTTTACTTACTATTTTATCTGAAATATTAACTATTACAACTAATCATAACGAGCGTTTTCCCTGTGTTAAAGTCTCACTAATACCTGATACACTTCGTGATGTACTAAGCTAGTGCGTATCACTTTCCTAGTCCGGCTACTAAATCTCATCGGAGTGTTCACGGCTCCTTGCGACGTCCGTGCTCTCACATTTTGTGATCGCGTCGCAAGTACGCTCTCCTCTATCGGTTAAAACCGCGAAGCGCTGAAAATCGATTAGACCGATCTACCGCACATGCATGGAACGCGTTCACCGACGAACCTCACAGATCCAGTTAACCAACCCATTCACGACCAATTCGTTACAATTTGTACGAGTTGCTAATTCGTAACAATTCATACGACCTGACTCGATTTTTGCTAAATCGTACATATTTTACGAATTCCAAATTTGTATGAATTCATACGAATGACCTACCCTGACCCCACCCCTAAACCTACCCATCACGTGGGTTTAGACAAATCATACGAATCTGTACGAGTGAGGTCGTATAAATTCGTACGAATTAGCCACCTTTTAATCATTCGTACAAATTCGTACGAATTGGTCGTGAGATAGCGTTGAAATACAAGTAGTCCATTCACAAAAAATGGGGTTCACAAGAACCAATGAGGTTCGTTCTCGTGTTATGCAGCACGTTTAAGCTTCAGCAGGAACCAATGACTCATGAGGTTCATATTTATAAAGAAAATTGCATAGAAAATGTTAAATTGTAGTGGTTGCTGGAAGGGCAGTTACAGTTATTGCTTATCTTATACTCTTTTATTCCATTAATTAACTGGAAAGCTAAAGATGAAAAATAGGACTATAGTATGTGTCAGTAATGAACATAAACCTCTCTCTGGTGTGGATGGAGACTGTATTGTTCTCAGCTTGTCACCTTCAGGCGTGTCGCAGTCTGGTAACTGTAGAAAAGGCTTCATCAGGGGTGTGTGACACACAAGAAAAAATATTGCCTGTTTCAGTTCAGGAAACAATGCTGCATTACCATAAGCATTAGCTCTATCTAAGCTTCTGTGCTCCAGAGCGTCATGCTGTTTTTCGCTGTACAGTCATTTTCAGCCTCTCTGCGGATATTGTTTGACGAAACAATAACATGCCAGAATGTGTTATACATCACATGCTGGTCTTAGGGCTTCATCGTACAACAGCAGCCAGTGGTATATTTTTCCTCTAAAGAAGACTCATGAAAATGAAATGCCATAAAGAGGAATACAGAGAAATGTGCCTTTTAGTCCTGGTAAGGCTATTGCTATATATCTATTGTCATGTAGGATAGGTTATTGAGGCTCTTTCCACCTTTTCCACAGAGATCCAGATATCAAAGTTAAGTGTTAGTAAAGCAGATGTGTGTGTGTGTTTTGTGGGTAAGAGACACAAAGTGCAGAAACATCGACACAAAGTCAAATATCAGAGTCAGTATATAAAATATATAAAAACTGTGTTAAAGTCTCACTAATAACACTGATAACTATGAGGTGGATGTATAAAGCTAGTGTTATACTTTCACACAAGTGCAGAAACATCGACACAGAGTCAAATATCTTATCCTCTCCACCCAGGGGGTCTTGTTAGAGGCTAGTCGCGGTGACACAGCAGACTGTGTTACTGTAAAAGTCATCAGTCATAGCACTGTGTGGGTGCAGTAAAAATCTGTCGCTCCATGCAGAAAGCTAATGTGCAAAAATACCATGAATCTCCCCCATTCATATTCTACATTATCATTTGCGCCTCTCCTCCTATTTCCTGCTGCTAATTCCTGCTGCTGGTGTGTGTGTGTGTGTTGTGTGTGGTGTGTGTGTGTGTGTGTGTGTGTGTGTGTGTGTGTGTGTGTGTGTGTGTGTGTGTGTGTGTGTGTGTTGTGTGTGTGTGTGTGTGTGTGTGTGTGTGTGTGTGTGTGTTGCAAGTGGCGAGCAGCCTGCAATCATCATTATGATGATCAAAATAATTTGCATGTTCAGTAATGCATGTGTTGTGCGTGTGCAATGAGTCAGATGATAAACCGTCTGTTTGCCCCGAGCTGGAGGCAATTTAAGCACATATTCCTGAGAAACTCTTAAACTCTGAAATTGAACAGCATTGCACATTTGACCAGACACGGATATTCATTACCCAAGTGAAAACAAATAATTAAACATACCTTAAATGCATACACAGATATGTATTTACATGGCATGACCCATGACATGACCCAGGTCAATGAAATGGTCGCCTTTACTCATTATCTGTCAGCCATGGTAATGAAGATAAAATAAAACAACAGCTCCAGAAGTGACCATTTTCTTGCCTATTTGGAATAACAATATTATTTTTTGTTTGTTTGTTTTTACCTTAAATGAATGTGTCAGGTGCTTGTGTGACACTGCTTATATGTATGTAATATGAGATTCTACCTCTTAACTAATTTGATAAATATGAGAACCTCAACATGGGAGGAACAGAATATTTCAGCCCCACAATGTTGAGAGATGTTGATGTAGTGGCTTAAAAGATGCTGATTCTGTCCTGTATGTGCATGGATTTAACCACCGGTATTTGTACACTAGAAAAAAAGGAGAAATCAGTTTGTTAAACTAAATGAAAAAATATGCCTTTTCCTTTCTTGTTATTCCTTTCCATATAGGAAATTATATAGTTAAAAATAATTGACCCATACATTGATACATATTATGTACTGAGGAATTAACTATGTGTCTCACCTGACCTGGGAACATGTTTGTTTATTGCTTTTCCATCCATCCATCCATCCATCCATCCATCCATCCATCCATCCATCCATCCGGTTAATAACTAAATAGTAAACATTAAACATTTCTTTAATGTTGAAGAAATGTATCTGTTTATCGGAGAGTTGTTATTTATTATGTTATTGTTCTTTTTGATGTGGTTAACATTCATTTTCTAGATGTGATACTCTTTGAATTGTGGTGAAGACCCAAAAGAAGGATTCAAGAAGGATGTAGTTCAGTGCTGGTTTCTGAAAGCGTGGGTTATATCAGACAGTCTATTAAAACAGATGTGACATATGAAATGTTAGCATAGCATAGAAAAGTCATTCTAAAGCATGATCAAACATGGTGCCTTGTCACAGCACATCATGGCCTGTCTTCTAAAGGTCACTAACAGATAAAGGGACGAAAATGAGAGTCACCCTCAAACCCTTTGTTTTGTCTGTGTGTAAGCGCAATGGTGCTTTGAGAGGTTTATTTATTTTTTATGCAGTGGTTATTACAATGTAGATTATAGGAGGTCAGGTTTGAAGCGTTGCCATGGAGAGGGGAGTGAGTAATTTCACGTCTCCTCTGGTTTAGCTCACCTGCTTGCCTCCGCTCTGCTGAAGTCAAATTGATTGTGAATCACATTACCAGTGATTTAACCAGAAATGCAGAGCGGTGAGCACTCACTGTCTGGACTGCATCCATATCTCCATCCACTTCCAGAGAGAGAGAGAGAGGCAAGAACCAAGAATGCAAGCACAGCACAAAGCAGTTGTAATCCTTAAAGGGAATTCAAATGAAAGATACTGGATAGAGTAACAACAAATATGAATAAATGTAGAACAAGATGAGATGTCAGCGTGAGGGACACACACCCCTACGGATGGGCCATCTGCTCTAAGAGAGAGAAATAGAAATGGATGGAGTTTTGGTTACAGTTGATTGTGGCCATTTTAAAATAAAAGGAAATGATCTCTTTCAGTATTTAACACCAGTAACCAGGTCTCTTCCCTCATAACTCAAGCTGTGTCACTGTTTTCTGGTGGGTATCTCTCTCATATGTTTATAAAAATTAATAAATAATGTCAATTTACTGGCCAATTCACTTTTTCCTCACAATTCTAAAGTACACACATGTACACACACATAGAAACAAAGACAGGGCAAAATAAGTCAGGTTTTTGTTGTTGTTGATGTTAGGGGTTTTTTGGCGTTGAAATTTTGATAAAAGCTAAACACTGCCCCCTGTTGATGATTTAGAGTTTTTTTTGCATGCTGCCAACAGGCTTGCAATATTTACATTTCAAAATAGAAATTACTTAAGAAAACATTCTGAACCTTAGAGGGTGCTACGTTTTAAATAGCTTTTCACATTTTATCAATTTGGTTTTAATTCATTTAAATAACTTTGTCATTTTGTAAAATGTAATTAATTAAACCGCTTGCAAACATATTTTGTCACTAGAACATTTTAGATAACCTATTAAACATTAAAATGTTATGCAATCATTTAAGACATTTCTTCAACTACAGAACCTTTTTGGCATAAATGATTCTGGTTCTATATTCTCTGGTTCTATATAGGTTAACCTCAAATAGCCTTTTTTATATAAGAGTGCTGCGTATTCTATAACCTTGCTGTTGTTAGTATCATATTACCAGTTAGCAACGAACAAAGATAGAGATTGAAATAGTCTATGTTTGAATTTGGACTATATGGCAGAAATAGTAAGCTGTATGCTAATCCTAATTTAGCCTAGCTGCTTTATAATGCCAATGAGACCCAAAAAAGAAGAAGTTAGCATGAGTGGGGACAGGAAACATCTTTCTTGCATTTATCAGACTCTACAAATATAAATAGAACCTTATGCAAAGCTTGGTGTTATCACAAATGTGAGGTATTGTTGGGTCTAAACTAACAACATAAAGACAGTAGGGTGTCGATCTGTTAATCAATTCTTTCAGAGAGAGAGACAGAAAATTCCAGCTGGAGCTCACACCTCTCCATGGAGGGGGTCAGAGAGGAGGACGGAGATGAGCCAGGTATTCACAGTGTCACGTGACATCCGTGGTCCGTCAGAAATATCCCCAGCTACACCTTGCCTTAAAGCATGGGAAAATATTCATATTTGCCACAGTACAAAAGAGGAGATGGCCTCTTATTCAGTTCCTGTACATTCACATACATTTATGCATTTGGAGACATTTGTATTCAATGCGACTTAGGTTGGTTTCAAGGATAACCTGGTTAGCACACACACACACACACACACACACACACACACACACACACACACACACACACACACACACACACACACACACACACACAACACACAAACACAAACACACACACACACACACACACACAAACACACACACACATGTTGGTGCAACAGCATTATGAGGACTCTCCATAGGCGTAATGGTTTTTATACCGTACCAACTATATATTCTATCCCCCTACACTGCCCCTATCCCTAAACCTACCCATCACAGGACACATGCTGCATTTTTAATTTTTTTAATAAAACATTGTTTTTTATGTTTTTTTAAGCCATTTGATTTATGAGGACTTTTGAAATGTCCTCATAAACCACCTATAAGTTGTAATACCAGTGTAATACACATGTCATTACAAATTTGTGTCCTCATAAATCACATAAACCAACCCACACAAACACACACACACACACACACACACACACACACACACACACACACACACCACACACACACACACACAACAACACACACACACACACACACACACACACACACCCACACACACAACACCACACACAGGTTATTTATTTGACCCATTTCTATCTTTTTTTAATTATTACTTTATTATATACCATTTAAATGTTGTGGTCAGAATGATTAAAAAAAACACCAACCCAAACTTTTGAATGTTATAAACTCTTGTCTGAATGTAGCCAGTGGGATTTTATTGTGTTCCCTTGTTTACCCAAGAGCTTATAGCAAAAATGTGAAGATACTAAATTAAAATTTAGCTTGGGGACAGCAGAATAGAATATGTAAAATAATGAAGCAATTGCATTTAATTCCATTACATGTTCCCTGCATTCCATCTCGCATTCCTTTTGTGGTTCCTGAAGTGATGATAAAAGAGAGAAAGACCCAGCTCTCTCTCTTCTCTCTCTCTCTCTCTCTCTCTCTCTCTCTCTCTCTCTCTCTCTCTCTCCTCTCTCTCTCCTCTCTCTCTCTCTCTCTCTCTCTTCTCTCTCTCTCTCTCTCTCTCTCTCTCTCTCTCTCTCTCTCTCTCTCTCTCTCTCTCTCTCTCTCTCTCTCTCTCTCTCTCTCTCTGTGTGTGTGTGTTTTGCCTAGCTGGACCAGTGCCAGCCTTATAAAGCAGGAAAGCCCCAGGGAGCTTCCTTAAACACAGTCTGTACATTCTCCCGTGGCTGGTGGCTTTTAATTACAACTCAAGAGATGAGTTCTGCCTGAGCATGCTCTGTGCCAGCCTGAGTCCGAGCTGGTGAGGTCGCCACAAAGACATAGAACTCATTACCCGCGATATGAGGTGGCATTCTGCCAGCGTAGCTATAACTATTAAACTTTCTCTCCATCTCTCTCATCCTTCTATTGGACCTTCTATTTCTTATGACAGAGATGCGGCAATAGGTGTCATGTTACTTAACCAACTGCATTTCCTTTCTGCAAGGACGTAACATATTCAGTTTCTTTTTTTTTTGGTGACTTTTCTTAAACTAGCCTAAGCCCTACTCGTTAACAACGTGCTTCAACCATCTTCCATGAATAATGTTTAAATAATGTTTTACCTAAAATACTTCTCTTGATCTTTGGCCTTTCTATTGCCATCTGTGGTGAAAACATGAAATCAAAAGTCTTCATTTTAAGGGAAGTTACGCCACTTCGATTCTACATGGATGAATCTGATGGTTTAAAGACTTCCCATGGTTACCTGATCACCATTTCAGAGCCGATCTCTCATTTTACACCGTGACCAATTGACAGTAAGAAGAAAGTTCTACAAGGCATATATCTGGGGGAAAAAACGGAGAAAGTAAGTAGCTTTCCTGTAGCTTAACCTGTAGTGGTAAGAACATACGTATAGGTGATATTTACATAAAACATTTGATTCACAACAGAACATGAGGGTACCATGGTTTTTTTTTTTGGTACATACCAAAAACCAATACTAGTCGACTGCTAATCAGAATACTGAGGAGAACGTATCCTCTTCAGTGGTCTAAAATTCGTTTCTGTCAGTCAGACTTTCTCCTTGAAGATGACAAACACTGTCACTCATTCATTCATGGCATTAGCAAATCCCTTTCATCCATTATAATTGTTCTCTCTGTCACTATCCAGTATTTTGGCCTCTTTAGCAGTTTCCTCTTCCTGACCATCTGCTGCATGCGGGCTACTCACCTCATCTCCTCAGTGGCAAAGGGAACGGTCCCGAGCAGTTGCCATGGAAACAAAACACCACTGTCAGCAATAAAGTTATCCCAGAACAACACACACACACACACACACACACACACACACACACACACACACACACACACCAACAACACACACACACCACACACAACACCACCCACACACATGGATAATGTGAGTGATCGTATCACAGTAAGAGAGGAAAGCCTCAGCTGGATTTAACACAGTTTCATGGAGTGTGACTCCAGAGAATAATGCTCTTCCTTGCTGAGAGGAAAAAGAGGAAATGACATTAGACACAGACTCAAGAACAAAAAATGCCAAAAGGAGACGTGATCTGAAGGAGAGAAAAATACATGTATCACTCACTTTGCCATATAACATTGCACACCAGGCACTGCATATGCAACCAGGAAATAGCTTAAGTTCTGTTGAAGTTTATGGTGAGCAAAATAATTTACATTTGCATAAGTTTGGGGTCATTAAGATTTGTTTCTATTTTTGAAAGAAGTCTCTTGTGCTCACCAATACTTTATATTATGATGTAATATTGTGTAATATTATTACAGTTTAGAATAGCTGTTTTCTATTTTAGTATATTTTAAATTGTGATTCCTGTGATGGCAAAGCTGATCCTTCAGAAATCATTCATGATTCATTCATGAATAGAAAGTTCAAAAGAACAGCATGTGTTTAAAAAAAATATATATATATATATACACTGACCCCAAACATTTGAACAGTAGTGTGTGTATATATACACTGTACATAGTGGACAACAAAGAAATCTTGTCTTATTACAGTAATTCAATCCAATGTGTATCTTGTCAGGTCAGTCACTTAGAAACCATTTGTATGTACATACGTAACATGTCAGATATAATGTTGCCTGCCTCTGAACAGCACTGCAAATGCACTACATAAACATTAAATGTTTTAAATAATTATGATTAATTTAGGATAAAATATTATAAAAGAGATTCTAGAAGGACAGTCATAAAAAGTAGTCTGGTACATGCTGTACAGTTTTCGACACCTAGTCTACAAATCTATATTATCAACTTTTCTAATGAAAGGTAAACAGTTTGAGCTGGCTCTCTTGTATTACTTGCTTGTCCGGCCTTTTAGAAAAAAATGAGAGTTCGGAAATGACATTAAACTATTAACAATATTAATAATAGAAACGCTGTTTGTGGCCAAAACTTGGTCCTGGTATGTCCCCACAAAGATGGCAATATTCGATTATCCAATTATAAGCTTTTTTTACTGGTCCCCTTGGAAATATGCTAATAAATCATAAGTGATGTTTTTTGAAAAGTTGTCTATGGGTTGTGTTTAAGGGGTTGAGTTAAAGGATAGAATATACAGTTTGTAAAGTATAAAAAACCATTATGTCTATGGAATGTTTTATGGAAACGTGTGCTCTTGTTTTTGTGATATATGAGGACACAAATGTGTATAATTACATGCATATTACACTGGTATTACAACTTACACGTGATATATGAGGACATTGCATGAGTCCTCATATTTCAAATAGCTTAAAAAACATAAAAAACTATGTTTTTTAAAAAATGTAAAAATGCAGAATGTCTCCTGTGATGGGTACAGGTTTAGGGATAGGGGCAGTGTAAGGGGATATAATATATAGTTTGTCCAGTATAAAAGTGATTATGCCTATGGAGAGTGGCCACAAAGAAGAGAAACCAGTGTGTGTGTGTGTGTGTGTGTGTGTGTGTGGTGTGTGTGTGTGTGTGTGTGTGTGTGTGTGTGTGTGTGTGTGTGTGTGTGTGTGTGTGTGTTGCGTGCGTGCGTGCTGCGTGCGTGTGTGATGGGACATCTTGTCGGTGATTTGGCCAAATGCACAGAATTTGTCCCTTTGTCCCAATGTCCCTTGCATAAAATGTTACCCCTAAACCAATGTTACTGATACAGATTTGTATTAATGTTCGCTCTCTCTCTTTCAGGTGTGAGCTGGTGTCTCAGGGTTCCCACGGAAGAAAGGAAGCCGGTTGCCGTTGCAAATGCAGGCAGGATTTGGCAGAGCTGTGAATTAGATAACATCTCAATCTGGTATCAAAACTACTTCTCACACACTCAGGACCGGAATTATGCATAAGGTAATCTAGGCACATGCCTATGCTCGCACGTTCATAGTTTTGTAAAATTATTATGTAAGACAATTAATTTCTAAATGAACAAAATGTACAATACCGGGCAGAAACCTTGTATCTCCGTTTCGTTCGTATCGGACATTTCTCTTTAAAAATTGTCGTTTTAGACTTCTAATTCGTGACTGGTGTTTTGTTTTTGCTCTATCCTCTGCGCTTCTGCGCTTCATCATTACGTTGTGCATCGGGTCAGGGGTTAGTCTTCCACCGTAAATTGATGCGTATGGCTGTCTGCCGGAAGCTAGTTATTTTAGTTGCATGCAGACCAGGCTTAGGCCAGGATTAGGCCACAGTTCAGTTAGGACATTATTAGCTTGTATAAACTTTCAGTGGAAACAGCTCAAACATTTTTCAAAAATGTTCTACGGGTATTTTTTCTAAACTTATTAGATGTATGCATCACCTTTCATGTCAAATTCTGACATTCAAATTCAATTCAATTCTAGAACATTTTATTGGGTTGTTACCAATCAATTGAAATCATTATCAACTAAATCCATTTTGCAGTGCAGAGCTGACACAGAAGCAGCATCAGAAGTGGCATTAATATATTTACAATTGCATAAAGATGCTACAAGATTGTTTTTTAATTCAATATTTAAATATGAAATGATTTCTAACTTATTAATGAAAAAGTATTTTAAATATGAGTCTAAAACCGCCCAAAAGTTGCGGCAAGTCACTGTCTTAATGAGTGAGTCGTTCATTTAACTGATTTATTCAGGAACAAATTGACTGTCCTTATTGAATGGGTCATTGAATCATTAATTAAACTGATTCGTTCAAAACGCAGATTCATTCAAAAATTAATCATTTATTTTGCCTATGTATGTCACAATAGGCACACACGGCCCTGCACACACTGCTAATTGGGCTACTTTATTTCAGGATGCATAAAATGGAAACATTTACCTTTCTCTGACAAAACAAGTTCTGTGCTTTCAATCCTGCTGTTGAAAATAAAAAATATATTTATATTAAGTATACTAATAATACTTAATTCTAAATTCACTGTCATCCTGATTATAAATGGCAAATCTATGACTCAATTAATTACCGAAACAAAAAAACAACCAAAAAAAAAACAGAAGAGCATGTTAACAGTTCCCAACCATCTTTTTCTCATTTAGTGCAAAAAAAAAAGTTTCTGACTAGTGTAATCAAAGAGCAATCTTAAAATCAAGAAGCACATCGTTGCTGATAGAGGTGATAAACTGCACACTCAAACCTACAAACTCCATTTTAAAGGAGTGTATATGCTACTGTACGTGTCATTAGTATTTTATGTATTCCATGTTCCTTCACATCAAGCCAAGCATGACTGAGATAGGCTTGAGTGACCAACAATTCTATATAGACAGTAGTTGTATAACAGTTGGTCAGGATACAGCAGCGAAATCCCATTCACTTTTGCATTCTGACCTGTCTGAGGTCATGTTCTGTGTTCTGTCAGGAAGCTTAACTTAATTATTGACAGACAAGGAAGGATATTTGTCAGAAAGGAGAATTAGAAAAGGAGTTAACCCAGAGTTACCACAGCTCAGATCCACCTGGATGTAAAACAGCCATTTCAGAGAGTTCTTGGAAATGACGGATCACATTTTAGATTGCTGTTTTCATAAGTTACTAAATATGCAGTTAACGATGATAACATATTGTGCGTAACAACATAACAATGTTGCTCAAAACACGCAAAAACATGATGAAATGTCAAGCCGTATGTGGCTTGAGGTGTTGGCCTGATTCCTGCAGGTGCATGAAAGGTTTGCACAGGGGGACCCCCAACCAACTACCAAACACACATTTTGCCCAGACTTCTGCTCTATACCAAAGCTTGAAGATCAATGAACTTGAGCTACAATCGGCTTCATCAATACGTGCTTAGATTGTAGAACATGTATAACTTTGTCTGGGTGTTGTAAAATGCACAAATAAACACAAATTTCTTATATGGTGTGTTAGGGAGAGAAATAGAAGAAACCACACATTTCCAGTGAGCTGTGTTTCCTGTCGCATGCTTTGCCCCTCTAGCAGAACTGCAGAAGTTGTGTTCCTTCTCTGCAAACATTACTCACAATGATAAGCAGCCTCAAGTGAATATAGCCTAGTTTATTTTAACACTAGCGTAAACAAACGACATTGCACATTAGGCTACCAACATACATTAACCAAATGTTTAAAGATGTTACACGCACAGTAGGCTATCAAACTATAGCTTTAGGGATTTAGTATTCGTTTTATATAGCCTACAACTAGGCTATGTAGGCTACATATTTCATCAAGGGTTTCAAAGTGTATTTTGTTAATCACAAAAGTTAGGCTACAATATCGATATAGACGCTCGCGAACAGAAGTTGTAACTATGGCAACAGTTCTTTGAATCGACCCCTTTGAAAGTCAATTGAATATTTCTCACACGGATATGGTGCGCTCTGTGGGGCGGAGTCAAAGTTTCCGCTCGTTCTTCTGTACAGTACAGTGCTTTGAGACGCGGCCCCGCGCGTACGCGCATGCAGGACAGGTAGCGGCTGAGTAGCCTACAGGGTGATTTGTGAGACGCTAAGGTGACAGTTCTTCTGCTGGAGGTTTATCTTTTCTTCGGACCGTAAAACAGCGAGATAACGGTAAACTAATTTGGTTTGTCTCTAGTTTGCCACTACCAGAAATAGATGCGTGAAGTTGCTTGACGCTTGCAACACTGCGTGCGCTCTGACACTCTGAGATGCTCGTTTGAACTGTTCGTTTCTGCATTTATATTTGTCATATCAGAAACTGTTGATTTAAAAACATGCATAAATGCGTGAAATTTGTTTTTGAAGACAAACATTAAATATTAATGTTGGTCTGGATAGTGAAGGAAAACCATTGAGTGGTTGAGAGAAATCCAGAATGCAATCTAGCTAAAATATAACCTAGAAAGCGTTGCTACTTTAAAGAAGCTAAAATATGTAAACTATAAATATATATGTATATATATAATATAATTTCTTTTGGTCGCCTTTTCCACCTCAGTTTCCAATTTCCCCTTTTCTAGCAATTAAAAGTTATCATCAATTCTAAAATTACAAACCATGCAAATTGTTTCGCTTCGTTTTACTTGTACATACAGTAGGCTACTTAGTGTTAAGTAGTAAGTTTATGCTCTGAGCCTCTGCAAAAGAGCACATACAGTTACACAAAGAGATCATCTATGGTGGGAATGAGACTTAAGCTAAGTGTTTATTCATGAAACAACTTCCTCGTAACAGCAGTCAAATCAGCTTTCAGTCTTTATATGGCTTTTTTGTTTTTCTCTTTCTTTATTTTAGTGTCTGTGTTGATCTTTGCCTGAATATCAAGGTTTAGAGATAAATGGGAGATAAAAATATGATTAAAAAAATTGTCAAACGCAGCTTTCATTTGAATTCACATGTATTCATATTTTCACATTGTTTTAGCCTGTTATCTTGATATTCCAGATTGACAGACTATAACATGAAAGAGTGCAGATCAGTAGAGGGCGGATGAAGTGTGTTAGGTTCAACAGCAGTTCTCCTGCATGATTTGATATGATCCAAAGAGCATCTTTTTTTGGAGAACATCTGACACATGATCAATGTCACAAATCTACTTGTTTAAATAATGACCCAGGAATAGTGAATAATCTTGAATTTGTTTTAGTGTGGAATTTTAAACCCTATATGAGAAAGTTTTGGTTTGAATTTTTGATAAACTTTGAAATATTAACCCACCTTAAAGTATCCTTAAGCAAAGAATGGATCTAATTTGCTCTAATTAGCGTATTCTATCTCTCTGTCTCATCTAATTCATAGCCAGATTAAGTGAGATTAATCCACACAACCAAAACAGAAGCTCTCCTCCTCACAAGCTTCCTAATTGTGTATCATTGAACAGAGATAGTGTTCTGTAACATTTGCAGTCAGGTTTTTAATCATAATGAATGGCACACTTTGCACTCCATTTAATGTGAAATTGTTGCTTTTTGAACATGTGTTGTCATTGGGCCCCCTCTGTCTCTGCCTGCGTTACGGCAGGAGCTCAGACTCAGTTTAGGCAAAGATAACTGAGCACCTTGGAACTGACAAAGCACATTAGCATGACTGACAGATCAGCTCTAGCATCTAATAGCTGCTCATCTCAGAAATGGTTTTTCACAAGGGCAGAGGGGAGAAGAGTGTGGCTCAGTGTATCAGGAGGTGACAAATTTAAATAGATGACATCGAAAACTATGCCAGAGTAGGACTTTGCAAACCAGTACAGTAAAAACAGCATGTACAGTATAAGACCAAAAACCTCACATGAGATTTAATTGGGACAAAATATGGACAAAAGTTTTTTTTTTTTTTTTTTTAAATCATCGGTAGTCTAATCCAAGAGGCATGATTAGATGCACATGCATTTCTTTAAACCAGAGGTCTTCACTCCTGCTCATGGAGAGCCACTGTCCTGCAAAGTTTAGTTCCAACCCTAATCAAACACACCTGAATCAGCTCATCAAGCACTTCAGAATCGCTTGAGTATTCAAAGGCAGGTGTGGTGAAGCAGGTTGGAACTAAACTCTGCAGGACAGTGGCTCTGCAGGAGCAGGAGTGAAGACCTCTGTTTTAAACGAATGCACAGTATTTTATGAAGATAATATACATCAGCCCTAATATTATTGGTGCAATTGCAGGGATAAAATGTAATTTCAACTATGAGCCAATATCACATTTGCTGCAGCCGCAGCATTATTCATTAACAGTTCTGTGAGGAAATAACCTCTGTTACATAACCTCTGTTACATTATGAGGAATCAAAATGTCCTTGACTTTTTTTTTAAATAGAGGAGCCTGATGCACTATGAAAACAATATTTAGCAAAAATGACTTCTACAGCATTGTGACGCCAGAGAGATTAACAGATCAACACATGCCTGTCCTTATTTATTCTTCTATGACACCTATTGGTTTGTTGAGTATGCTCGTGAAATGGGTGTTTCTTAAAAGTGGAGAAGTAAAATGGACGGTCCATGTTTTGTAGCAAGGCCCATTTCTTGCTACAAACCATTTCTTGAAAATTGAGAGTGGGAACAAAGTTGTGTGTGTTTTTTTTTTTTTTTTGGGGGGGGGGGGGGGGGGGGGGGGGGGGGTAATCCAGTCTTTTAATGAATTAAATAATTAAAGTATTAAAATGGATTTAATGAAATAAAGAAAAAAAGAAGAAAAGGAAAAAAGAACAGTAAAAAGAAGTTCTATAATAATTGTAGTTGTGAAGTAATCAATTAAAATTATTTACAAATCATATTTTTTTATAAAATATGCACACATTCACATACACAGACAAGTATATGGTAACATATTTTGGCCATCTCATTGACATTGATACTGTTATCCGTCAATAGCACTGTAGACCACTGAGGAGGACCAGCCTAAAAATGTAAATTTAAAAACCTTTTGTCATCCTAACATCAAAAAGAGCGGTGTGTTGTATATACGTTGTATATCGCTGTGTATAGGCCTGTTCACACCAAGGACGAAAACTATAACTACATTTAACTACATTATAGAGTCCCACACAGCACAACTATAACGATAACAGCACCAATAAACTATATCGTTGGAATCATTCAGAACTATTTTTTTTTTCAGCTGATAGACGATAAAAACATTGACAGCCCATCAGAATCCACCTGACTTTAAAGAGCTTGAGCTTTTAAAGACAAAACTGCAGCGTACACTTTTAAGCACACACAGTTATAAAGCGTTTTTGGTGTGAACGAGCCTTATGTCTTACAGTCTTTCTTATTATTGTCCTTTTAACACACTGCGGTTAAAATCTTTATTACATTTTCATCCACTTTATTAAATAAGTATTAATTATATATATATATATATATATATATATATATATATATATATATATATATATATATATATATATATATATATATATATATATATATATATATATATAATATAGACAGCTGAAACTCGAAAAATATCAATATCGTGCAAAGGTTTGTGTATTTCAGTAATTCAAATTAAAAGGTGAAACTAATATATTTAGTATATAACTATATTATATATATATATATATATATATATATATATATATATATATATATATATATATATATATATATATATATGCATGATTATACTTTTCAGAGGGCCGACATTTCTGTATTTAAAATCCTTTTTTTAATTGATTTCACGTAATATTCTAATTTTCTGAGATTTGAATTTGGGGTTTTCATAAGCTGTTAATAATCATCAAAATTATAACTTGTGCACAATATTCAAATTTTTCGAGTTTGTTTTCTCATGTACCGTCACCATCTCAAATGGAGGATGGGCAAGGACATGCATCATACTGTAGTATATAATTACTGTAGTAATCAAATATAATTTAATGTGCATTTCCTCCTCAGCTGTTTGTGAATCTCTCCTTTCTACTGATGCAAATGATCCTGATAACCAGCGTCCCTTTCTTTTCTGTTCACTCTTTCTCTTTCTATTCAGAGTAAAACTGATTTCTATTAAAATAAAAACAGTCTCTTAAAGATAAACTCCCATGCACCCATTGCAAATATGAAGGTGGCAGTTTTCATAAAAAAAATTATTTACAGTGTCCATATTACGCGTTGCATGTAGTTACTATAGTATAAATAAATTATAAATTATGCATAATTACATGCAACTAACCCTAAACCAAACACTAAACCTAATCTTACAGTAAGTACATGTATTATTTATTATTATTCGTAAATGTATAATTACGCTGTAACACGGACACCTTAAAATAAAGTGTAACCGAGTTTTTGATGTGTTTATAATGGACAGACTTAAAGGGTTAGTTCACCAAAAAGCTTCAAAACATAAGTAATAATGACTTCAATTTTAGTTTCCTTCTTAAAAGATATCTTACAAGTTTAGACGACCTGGATTATACAGTAGCACACGTGTGAATGGACAATGCGTGCATGTTTTGTGATGCTACAGTTAATTTTACTCTATTAATTTACACCTGCATCTGTCTGTTCTTTAGGTGGAGCTGTGATGGCCTCCTGATGCCAGTTAAACAAGTGTCTCAACACCTTCAGATCACAGACAGTGTATTATAGTAAGTCTTGACTTCTTCGTTCATAATTATGGGTTAATACAATAATTGACCTGCTTCATTAATTTCTTTATCTTTTCCCCCCATTAAAACCTTTAGGACTGAGTGGTCAAATCTTAAGCTATGATAAGCATTTAGTAGCCTTTTTCTCACCAACTTGTTCCCCTTTAATAAAGATGCACTTTTGCATTGCATACACTTGTGACTAGCCAGCTAACCACAGCTGCACGCTTAGTAAGAACATCAGCAGGAGTTTGACCTCTCTGGTCTCTCACAAGCCGAGGTTAACATATTTACCTCTTCCTCTTCTGGTGCTTTTATCACCCTGGTTTGTCTAACCTGTAACGTTTTCTCGATCTCTTTAATGGCAGCTTATAGACCCTCTCCTCTGTTCAACTCAGTATTTTATCATGGAGGCCAGGGGAAAGTATGACTTCAATGGCACAGCAGAAGATGAGCTTAGCTTCCGGAAAGGAGACATTCTGAAGGTGAGTGATAGAGGACCCAAGCACACAAACTAAAAGCTCTTACTTTGGTTTCAGAGTTGTGAGGCCCGGGCTTTAAAACACCGCTCACTGCAAGCGCCATTCTATGCATTGACCACCACATGAAAAGTATTACAGATGCTAGTAAAAATAACGGAATGTGAACAGTGCAGACAGTGAAAACAAGTATAAGACAAATCCAGCTATTGTTTTGATACATTGCAGAAAGAAAAAAAATGGGCTCGCTGAACATGGGTTCATAAAACTCTGGATGCTTCATGACTTCACAGAAAATGAGGCATTCAAGATTTCTTCAAAATGGTTGAGGTTTTAAACACAAATAAAGGTGTGAATTTGGACCTATGAAAACACACATCGGATGAGTCATGTGAATTGTCAAATAACTGTTGGCATCAGCAGCCGATGGAGTTCAAACTATCTTTTAGTGCTGCTCTACCACTCCTGACTACAGCAAAGTTAATGTGAGTCATATGATGACTATCCACTGTTAGTTTTTTTTTTATAGACAATCATGCATTGCATAAAATATAATAATATTTTTTAAAAATTAAATAAAAAAAACTGTTAAAACTGCTTTGTTAATCATGATGATTATCAAAAAGTCATGACATTATGACATTAAATGTTGATTTATTTTGTCATACTTATAACTTTTTGTCTCATTTTTCAGCTTTTTATGTTATAACAGCCCATTCTCACCCCAAGGCGTCATCTAACTGACGCCTTGGGAATCAGTTTGACCATGCTTCAATATTCGACGTTAAAGGTACCCTTTAGCGTCAGTTAGTTGACGCGATCCCAGGGCGTCATCTAACTGACGCGTTACCCTTAGCGTCAGTTAGATGAGTTACCGCCACCTCTTACTACCCAGACTCTAAACCTAACCCCGCGTCATCTAACTGACGCGTTACCCTTAGCGTCAGTTAGATGACGCCCTGGGATCGCGTCAACTAACTGACGCTAAAGGGTACCTTTAGCGTCGAATATTGAAGCATGGTCAAAATTGTCAGTTAGATGACGCCTTGGGGTGAGAATGCGTTGGTTATAAATGACCTTTTCTCTCATAATTTCGACTCGTGTCGTAAATATGTCCTTGTATTTCATACTTTTTGCTTTTTGTCAATGATGTTTTTATCTCATAATTTGGACTTTTTAACTCATAGCTATGACTTAGAATGTCATATAAATAAAAATATCTATCTCATAACTAATATTTACCAAAGCATGATTGTGACAGAAATTCATTTTGACAAATACTACTCTAAACAGATCCTAGGATCTCAAGACGACTGGTTCAAGGCAGAGCTACACGGTCACGAGGGCTTCGTACCAAAAAACTATGTTGAAAGGCAAACGCCTAGGTGAGCTCATGTGATATTAATCTTTGCAACCACATGCAAATAACCTGTGAGCACGTAGTAGTTAATAGCGAGACCTGAATAAGCACACGTGTATTTGGATTCCTTCTCCAGCTGGTACAAAGAGAGCGCCACTCGTGGCTCGGCTGAGGAGATGCTAATATCCCAAGAGGTGGGTGCTTTTCTGATCCGTGGCAGCCAGAGTTCCCCTGGAGACTTCTCCATCTCTGTCAGGTAAAACTGGAATTAGTGGATTAATATTAGGATGTCAGATTTTGCATCAGCACACATCCGTTTTGTTTTGCTTGTGTGTTTACTTAAGTTCACTGTAATCAGCATAAAATTACATGAAAAGAAAAGAATGTTGAACATGTTATCCTATACTAATATTTCAGCTGGCCAATGAAGGTCCAGAGCTGAGAATCTGTAATCCCACAAATTGTAATGTCAGTATTCTTGCCCCTTAAGCCATGAGGTTGAAAGATCCTTATTGACTAGAGGCTCACAGCTGAGCCATTTCAGGCCCACACACACACACTGAATCATGGCCTATGAAAACACTCCATCAATAATGCATCTATAACATCCATCTTATTACAGCGGTCAGACAGTCCTTTTGTTTCAGCCATCCTCTCATAAATAACCTATACAAAAGGTCCTAACTGAGAGAGAGACTGATCAAGGGTTCCCTCTAGTGCAGAGAGCGGGTTGTGCAGCTTTTGTTAACCGCAGCTTAAAAATCAAAACGCTAATAGATAATTTATGATTATAAAGAGTTAATCTTTCTCACATTCACTTATTAATATCTCACTTTGTTTTTTCCACTGCTCTACAGACACGAGTATGATGTACAGCATTTTAAAGTTATGAAGGATAAATCGGGCCAGTACTACCTGTGGACGGATAGGTTTACATCTCTAAACAAGCTTGTGGAGCATTACAAGGTCACCTCCATATCCAAGCAGAGGGAGATCTTCCTAAGGGACGGAAGTGGAGATGAGCCAAGAGCACCTCCGTCTGTAAATAAACTCTAGATTTAAATCAATAAATACAGTAGGTTTGCAGTAGGTCACTGTTTATACTGAATCTCATAACAGAACTCCAGTCAAACTTAATCATTAAACTCTCTTTTTACCTTCTTTGAACTAATCCATCGGTGGATTTCACT
Source organism: Chrosomus eos (assembly GCA_036326025.1). Classification (NCBI taxonomy): domain Eukaryota; kingdom Metazoa; phylum Chordata; class Actinopteri; order Cypriniformes; family Leuciscidae; genus Chrosomus; species Chrosomus eos. The sequence continues at coordinate 23,544,175 of CM070821.1, forward strand.
CTTGCTTTTCAAGAGATATCTGATGTAAGACCATCAAAAAGTGAAGCTTTGTGGGGCAGATTTTAATTTCTAAGTTTAGATGTTATCAATGCACTATATGAGCAGATTCTGTCAAACGTGGCTCAAATGTGAATGAATCTGAGAGTCTGTGCGCAGGAGATAAATAATGATCAATAATTGGTCCTAATTTCAGGTGAAGAGTCAAACAGAAGTTCGGCCTCCCCCAGGTGGTGGTTATGGTGGTCCACAAACCTCATCACAACACCGCAACACAACAGATCAAACTCACAACCAGAAGGTACAAGCATGTAAACGGTCAAACCCCAGCTGTGCATGCGTTCAAAACTGAGAAACATTGCTGAATTATTAAAAAGCTTCCATGGAAGTATACCTGCTTCCACTAACCAACTGTAATATATATATACATACATAAATATTATATATCATAAAATATAAATTGTAAATAATTATGCATAATTGTTCAGCAAGAAAAAGGAACTGGCTAATAAATAAAGCTGTGCTCTTTTTTTAGAGTAAGAGAGGAAGTGTTGAGGAGAAAGCTAACACTGTGGGTCACCAAGGGAGGAACAACAGTCCAGTCCCTCGGCGAACCTCTGAAACTTTGCCTTCTCCGGTATGATACCAGAAATCTCACTTGCTCTCAAGGCTTAAACACTGTCTTGTGTGAACTTTTTTTTTTTTTTTAAAGGTGATGTGTGTAATATTTTCAATGTTAAAATACTTTCCTGTCCCAGCTTAATATGCTGAGACAACCAGCCAATGGCGTGAGTTTGGGGGTAGGAGGACTATCTTTTTGTCCGACCAATAGAAACTAAGGGGGTGTTTGAGAAACTTGTTTGCAAACAGTTATTATTTTGGCGATTCTTTTTCGTGATGCTAGTGGCACAGAAACGACACACTTCACCTTTAAATGGCTAGTTATATAAATAAAGGATATTAGTACCTTTTATTGTACTACTGACACTTTATTGTGTGTGTGTGTGTGTGTGTGTGTGTGTGTGTCAGAGGTCAACCATACAGGTGAGAGCTGTATATGACTTCACTGCAGAGGAAGATGACGAGTTGGGCTTCAATGCTGGGGACATCATTGAAGTACTGGACCGTACAGATGCATCGTGGTGGAAAGGTCGATTGCGCGGCAGGACTGGACTTTTCCCTGTCAATTACACAGATCAGATATGATATCTTCCGACTGCTTGGGGGTGTGGAATCACCATACTAAATCCATCGTACTCTCGCCAAATGCCTGCCTATAATGTATGGTCTGGTTTATCAATTTTAAATTACTTTCATAAAGCTGGCTGCCGAACATTTGAAGAGAAGTGAGAAAAAGACATTACTCATGAAGGTCTTTGTTGCTTCTCTTTTTTTTATACATAACTATACGTTGTTTTTTTTTTTTTTTTACCAATAAGGTACGAAGAAAGGACTATATCATTTTCCTTATGTCAAATTCTCCTAATGGCTAGACGGTTTCCCTTATATAGTATGAATTACTGAATTATACTGCAGCCCATACAATGATCGTTTTATCGTTTTCATGTCCAGTTCATGTTTTTATTTTAAGATTTTCAGTAGAACACACTAACACAAGAGAAGGTGTTACAGTACCAAGCAAAACTTTCATGTTACTGTACCAATTTTACCAAACAAAATCTTAATGTTGTTTGTCAAGTATAGGCCTATGGCACAGGCAGAATAGGTATGATTATTGTTTTTCTATGCAGGGTGGAAAATACAGATGGCAAATGATGGATTTGAATAAACTTTACCCTTCTGCTTTCAGATATAAGTTGTGTTCTTTGTTAAAAGGATAGTTCAATCCAAAAAAAAAAAAAAAAAAAATCTGTCATCATTTAATCACCATCTATTACCAAACCTGTATGACTTTCTCGTTTCTGTTTTTTAAGTAAAGTTAAACAGGTAGCCTAAATGATAACAAATAACTTTTTGGGGGGTATATTTTTATTGGTGGTAGCTGTAGGCCTATTATTATTGCAGTTTTATAAAGAGAAAAGTTCTGCGTCAGTCAGGGAAACTGCCGTTACAGTTTCATCCGTCTTTTATATTTGAAGTTCAACAAGTGTCGTCATGTCATCAGTTCCCAAGAACCTTCTTACAGTTCGGCGATGCTCCGCCCACACTTTACAGAAACCCCGCCCACCCATTCTCTTAATCTTGCTCTGAAATCACCTCAACCAACCACTCAAACAGGTAAAGGTGGGCAGAGCGTACTGCCTGGAGTCACACAGGTGAACCGTTGTTTCCGGGAGCACATCTGCCATGGCTGAGTCTCAGCTAGTATGCATGGACGACGATCATGTTAACGTGAAGATACCGGAGTCCAAACCAGAGTTTTATTACAGCGAGGAACAGCGGGCCGCGCTCGAGCAGCTCTTGAAGAACGGGGATGGCGCTTTTAAGATGCGTCTCAAAGAGGATAACGTTAAAGACTTTCTCTCCGCCAGGGAAATCAAATGGATGCGGGACACGTTCCAGGAATATGACAGTGACTCGGACACCTGCTGCTCACGGTCGCCCCATGATACCAGTGAAGACTCAGGTGTTCACTCTACCTACTGGCCGACCATGTCTGATACGGAGATCCCTCCGCTGGACATCGGTTGGCCTAGCAACGGCCATTACAAAGGGGTAACTCGGGTGTCGGTTTACACCCACCCACCCAAAACTAACAGTCCGCACATTAAAGAGGTGGTCCGCAGACTCATTCAAGAATCTACAAAGGTAGGCGACTATGGCCGTTTACTAGCCTACTTGTTCCTAAAAAATGTTTTTAAGAAATCTATTTTTGTTACTAGTACACTGTAAAAAAAGTTAACTCATTATTTTGAGTTATCTTTTTGCATGGGTTTTTTTTAGTTTAACTAACTTATTTCGATAAGTTGAGGACAAGAAAACTTAAAATTTCTTGTTGTCTGGACAATCTATTAAAAAATAAGTTGAAATAACTAAATTGCTAAATATTTTTTACAGTGTAGGCTAGGCTACTTTTTAAAAATATTAGTGTTCCAGTACACTGTAAAAAATTATCCACCAATAAACTGCATTACATTTTTAAGTAGGCTAACGTTACAATCAACTTGGATGTTTAAGTCATTTAAACATAAATTACATTAAACTTGAATCTGTATAATAAAAAGTTGAAAATTGCTTAACTTATTTTGAAAACGTTGTCATAACTTATTGACCATATTTTTTTTACAGTGTACCTAGTAACTACATTTTAGTTAATTTTCACAATTCAGTAGTAATCTTCTTCAATTAGTCAAATCAAGTCACCTATGTATATTCAATACAGTTAAATATGATAACATGAAAATTATTCAATGATTCAAACAGGGTTCATTTTGGCTGTACAGCAGCTCTAAAATAAAACAGTGTCATTGCTGAAAGTCAGTGTTTATTCAGTCCTGTTGTAAATATCATCAATTATTCAATTAGTTAATTTAATCTATAAAGCAGTTCTTCAGAAAACAGTGATGTCATCGTCCAGCTCAGTTCAGCTCTCATCCAATAGTGTCAGTACAGTACAGTACAGTACAGTCAGATCAGATCAATAATATTGTTGAATATTCAGTGGCCTACTTATGCATTAGATGACAGTACTTAGTACTTATAGTACTTTAATTCCTACTAGTATGCATTTTCATTTTTTGTTCAAGTTTTACTAGTATCTACTTGTTCAGCTCCAGGAGATCATGTCTATAGTTTTTCTAGTGCCAACTGAATATTCAATATTACATTTTTATTAGATCTCTGTTGTGAATTCCCATTGTTCGTAAAACATCAAATAAGATATTTGAACCACAGATCCCCACACTAAAATCAAACGAATTATTAACTTGTGAAAAATATACTAGTAACTATTTGATTACTTTATTTAAAATAAAGTACTAACAAATAAAATAGTATAAGTAATGGACATTAAGGAAATATGTGATTGTTAATTAGTGTCTTGAGCCTGTTAATTAAATATAGTCATATTTAAGATGTTGTATAGATTTATTGTTTTTTATTTGTATCATGCACATGATGATGGATCATGTGGACCTGACCAGCTTTACTGTAAGTTTATATGGGGCTGTCTTTATGACATGATTTTAAGTTAATTGTCAGTCATGCGGTTCTATACTTTTGACTGAGCATGAATGACATTATCTTTTAAAATAATTAACATTTAACTCTCACCTAACTGTTTTAAAGCATGCCACAAAGTTTTGGGAAAATTGAATAATAATGGAATAAGTACAAATATTAAGAATTAAGTTCCGCAGATTTCGTCTGGAGTGAAGAAGTCGGATTTCTTGGAAATTGATGAGGCCTAGTCCCTGCGGTCACTTCTTCCTGGATCAACACATTTTGTTGACAACATTTCTGTCTGAAAATGTATCCCTACTCCTAAAATATAACCCTACCAATAACTTATCCCTAAAATGAGAGTGAAATCAGTGCTCGAAGTGAGCTGGTACGAACTGAACTGGCACTTCTATATTTTAATCTTTAGCATTCATTCACTTTTTTTTTGCGTACTGCCACTTCTCACGTGTTGCTGGTACTTTGCCACTGAGAGTCAAGTAATAATCAGTCAAGAAATCTCTCCCGTATAGCATTGGGTTTTGTCTGTTACTGCCTTGTCAATCACACCGCCCGAGGCCTCAAGTCTTGCTTTGCTTCCGGGTATACACACACACACACACAAACACATGATTCGACTTGCTTAACAAGTGAGTTATATTGACACACTCAGGAACAAAGCATTCAGCGGCATCAGTTCACCCCCACTGTACACTCCTAACCCTCAATTAATACAAAAGCTAAAAATAAAGGTTCATAAAAAATATGTAAGCTCAAAAACTGGAGTTCTACTACATTTAATTAAATTCATGTAATTTATATGTATTTTAGCTATACGTTTCCTCTCACAAATGCCTTGTAAATCTGTCATACATTTCAAATGGCATGAGATAGCCTAATACTTAACAAATCATTCATCTTTGTACATGATTTTAATAGGTAATTTCTAGTAACAGTAAAATTAATACAGTGTGAAATGTAGAGCTGGTTAATTAAGTTTTTGGGGTATATTGATATAAACATTTTACCTTGTGTCTTGTCTAGTGTACAATCATGTACTTATGGTGCAAAGAGCTGTGACAAGTAAGACTTATTTGCGGTAAAACTTATTCAAATACACTTGTCAAATGAAGTTAATGTCATTCTGGCAGGTGCTGTAGTTTTGTAGTTACGTTCATGTATAGATAAACTATACAGCAGCTGAGAGTTTGTTTGTCACTAAATTGTGAATTTATGTTTTTACTATTCGTCTTCAAGCTCAACTTTTGTAATATTCAGTATTAATACATATTATACATTATATGCACATGTACAGTATGTCTAGTACAACATTCTGGGTACATTTGAGATACTGTTCCATAATCTTTTTTTGGATGATATTTAGACGTGCCTTAATTTCAGAGCGACTAGCTTTTCATTTTAGTTTGAGAAAATGTGTCAATGTTAGCATTAGACTATGTCCACAGGACCTTCCATTTACATATTTTTCAGGTTGATCCTGATGCTTTGCACATATCATCATCTGTCATCTGAATGTCTTTGATGTTTATCTGAAGCATGTGGCAAGTCCTCTTGAAGAACTGATAAGAAATATACGTCTTAAAATAACATTTCCTTGAACTTTAACTTGTAAAAATGCTTAAAAAGGTATAGTTCTTGTCTGAAAGGGTTAGCTTACTCACAATAAGAGGCCTGACTTTACAGCATTTGTAAAAAAAGAATTCTAGATGCATTTTTAATTTTAGCAGAAGAACAGAATTTGTTATCAAAAGTAAACAAACAGACACACCTGTGTTTGTTTTCTCTTTAATGCAAATTGCTCCATTCTTATTTACATTGAGATTTGACGTGCAAGTCAGTGAGGATGAAGAAGGGTTTGAGGCCTAACCTTAAACAAGCTTTAAAATGATCCAATAAATTCAAACTTGTTTATCCACATCATTGAGTTTTATGCTGACCTAGTTTACATTTTGATTTGTTTAAATGCTGAAGTGTGTGGTTTATATATAACACATACATGCCCTTTGACCCAGATTGGCTGCTTTGTTTTATGGATAGCTTGTGACAGACTAGAGGGTTTAGACCAAAAGTCCAAACTCAACATGAATATCGCCTCGTCTCTAATGCGTCTGCTGGAGTGTGTGTAGCTGCTCCCTGTTCTCCCTTCACCTGTATGAGACATCACATGTTACCTCAAGCTGAGACAAGCTACACTGCGAGTACCACTGTAAAAAGAAGACTAGAGTCATCAAAAAAAAAAAAAAGGCCAGTGTGGCTTCATACACACCTCAAAGCAGATGCTATGATAAGCTCAGTGACTAAGTTAAGCTCTTACCACTGTTTGGTTTCGCTTGGTTTTCAGTTAGTTGCAGTGGTCATGGACCTGGTGACAGACCTGCAGATCCTGCAGGATCTCTTAGATGCTGCGAGTAAGAGAGGGGTGGCCGTGTACTTGCTGTTGGAGGAGAACGGCTTACCGCACTTCCTGGACATGAGCAGCAGGCTGCAGATTTCTACGCAGCATCTAAGGGTGAGTGAAAATGATTGACTGATTCACAAACTTTACCCCATAAATCAAAACAAGGAAAATAATAAATTTTATTTTACATAAAGCAAAAATGACACCAATTTTAGGTAAAATATTTTTTTGACAAGCACATTTCCCCCAAATGTTCATTAACATAATGCAAAAAAAAAAATGATTCTCTTTCTTCTATTCTCATTTACCATAATGTGAAAAAAATGTGTTGTACTGGCTTTAATTCATAATTTAAATTTTTTTTTTTTAAATGAGTGTAATGGGAATAGTAAATGTAAAATATCAGGATGCATTATACAAAAGCAAATAAAATATTTTGGTCCTTTATAGGCTTTGTTTTTGATTTTATTAATGATATTATAAATTTTATATTACATTATTTATATTTGTTATTATCATTTTATTTTAGATTATTTTATATAATTCGACATTTTAAAGGTGCCATGTGTAATAACTGAGGTAAAAATATCCAAAAAATGAGCTACACGCATCAAAAGAATGAGAGGAAATAAGGGCGATGATGTCATTAAAAAAATGAAAAGTTATAGTGTTGCAGAGATATCAACCTAAATTAGCATTAGCATTACTAGCCCCGGCCCGACAGGTTTGTAATACCAGTTTCGGCCATGGGAGGCGGTATGTGGGCAACATACATAACCACCAGCCAAACTGCAACACACGAATAACTCGCACTGCTTGTATCTCTTTAATCTCTAAAAATCTCCAAATGCTCCACGTGAAACTGCGTCTTATATCGTGTCAATTGATTGATTAATATCCAGGCCGGAGGGAGCAGGACCCTCTCGTGTGTTTGAAGCGTGAGAGTGCGCGCGCGCTCTCCTCTTCTCTCTCTTCTTCTCTCTCTCTGCTCGTAAGTAACGCGTCCTGTCAGCGCAGCGCAGCAGCTTCTAGTCTACATCCTCACGATCAATAGCTTGGGACAAAGCGATATTGACGGTTTTAGAAGATTAACAACCTGAAACTAAAAAACAGACTAGAGTAGGCCAACTTTCTGGAGGTATACTGCCCCCATCTCGTATGGAATATGTGGAGTTTGAATTGATTTTTTGACAGATGGCACCTTTAACTTAACTATTGTGACCATGGAGTTTAAATCAATTAAAATACTAAACAATTCTTGGTAAACTACCAGCTCAGGATTAATCGTTGTCTGTTCTTCAACCCTATTCAAGTTTTGTTTCTTTTAAAGTGTTAGTTCAGTTAAAAAATGAAAATGCTGCCATTAATTAATTACTCACCCTCATGTCATTCCAAACCAGTAATTCAGTAATTCCAATACATATAGTTCATCTTTGGTACACAAATGAAGATCTTTTTAATGAAATCTGAGAGCTTTTCCTATGTGTGTTCACAAGAGCATCACAACGCATGTGTGTTGTTGACACGAGAGCAGACGAATGCACGTTGGAGATTAATATTTTGTAAAAAAAAAAAATAAAAAAAAAAAAAGTGGTAAATTATGTTGTTGTTTTGTTTCACTTGTCACTTCATAAAATTGAGGTTAAACTACTGGAGTCACATGCATTACTTTAATCATGTCTTTACTACCTTTCTGGGGCTTGAAAGTGGTAGTTGCGTAGCTGTCTATGGAGGGACAGAAAGCTCTCAGATTTAATCAAAAAGATCTTCGTTTGTTTTCCAAAGATGAACTAAAGTATTACGGGTTTGGTATGACATGAGGGTGAGTAATAAATGACAGAGTTTTAATTTGTGGGTGAACTAACCCTTTAATACAAGCTATTAGTAAACCAACATGATCTCTTGCCATTTTATTCTTAACTCTGTGAGTAATCACACAAAGTTAAAGAGAAGACACATGTTATCAAAACAACAATGTTTATATGTTAACAATAGACAGATTTGCCTTATCAGGCTTTCTTGGAAAAGAAGTCAGATATGAACACATGACTTGCCATATCGCACATAAATGCACGTCAACAGATTGTCAGCTGACCTATAAGGGATCTGTGTGAACTTGAAACTCTGGATGGTTCTGCAGCTGTTGCCACAGGGTTCAACTGACATCCTGGTCTGCTGTGCACATGCATAACAGCGCTGTAGAATGAAACCCAGGACTTTCCGCAAGACTGCCCCAAATACCACCGATCTCCTTGAGATACACTGCCAACAAGCCTTATCTATGTGGATTGTTTTATGTAGGACACTGGGGCTTTTTACACTGAGCAATAGAGTTGGATAATTCAGCATTGTTATTTCCTGAAAGAGGATCTGCAGATTTCAACAGAGCTAAGAAAAAAGGGCAACTTGATCTCATTTACCCCTTTTCCACCAACAAGAACCGGGTGCTGGTTCAGAGCCAGAGCCAGAGCTGGTTCGGAGTTGGTTCGCCTGACAAGCTTACTAAGAACCGGTTTGCCTTTCCACCGGCTTGAGAGCCACAACAGAGCTAGACCTTACGTCACTGTGCATACGTCTCATGTTGCCCAGCAACGCTACTACGCTAGTGCAGTAGCGCCAAACACAAACATACACGCCAGGCTTGTTCGAGATGCATCGGCTTCTCGCAGATCGATCGCCGCATGACATCAAAGCACTGCGAAAGCGATCAAAAAGCACAAGGAGTCGTATGATCTCCAAACACTCCCGCAGCTCCGATCGGTCCGCGCCGCTCCGATGCATCTCGAACAAGCCTTCTATCAACAATGGCGGCCGTTGCGTTATTGATGCTCATGGCTTTGCCAACATAACGTACATCGGCATCCAAACACGGCGAATACAAAGTGTTCGTGCAGCTCGCCGTAACTTGCATAAACGGAGATTACAATCGAGCTGCTATTAGCTCGATTAGCTGCTAATTCAAAAATGGCGGTCACAAGTTTCTGTTCGTCTTGTTGGCCACGGTAACCCCACCCCCAGCCGCTAACGTAAGCGGTTCTTACTTCTAGACCAGCAATGATTTGGTGCTACTTAAGAACCACTTTTACTGGTTCGGAGCTGGTGCTTTGGTGGTCGAAAACCAAAGAACCGATCTGAAACTAGGCTCTGGCTCCGAACCAGCACCAGCTCTGCCTTGGTGGAAAAGGGGTAATTTAGGAGAGTTGTGGAGCACCCTCATCTCTCACGCTTCGGCTTTTTCCCTGTCCATGCCAGCTTTGTACTCGAGTCCTTTTGTAGCTTTCTTTTGAGTCCTTAGTGTGCAAATGAAAGCACCACACCTCTGTATGCAAGGGTTTCGTTTTCATTAACCTCAAACTAGCGATATATCTGCCCATGTCAGGTGTGTTGATCTGACACATCTTTTATGAAAATCAGATTTCCCACTTTATACCAGGAGTAAAGGCCCATTCACACCAAGAACCATATTGGCGTCCACACCAACGGGCAATTACGTTCTGTTTTGTCAGGACTGAATACAGGCCTTCTGGCTATGCCTCCGCCCCCTCAGGTCTGAAAAGAAAAAATGTGACCAAACACGGAAAGTAGGGACACAAGTCGGTTCTGGGGCATTTTGAGTTATTCATAGATTCTGAAAGTGTAGTCTCCAAGCTTTCCAACGATGTGTAACACGTTGAAATCTGATAATATTTGGAGAAGTTGTGGCCATTTGAAGGTAGGCACTTAAAATAACTAAAAGTTAAGATAACAGCCTTTAAAGATGTGCAGTTCTCACCTCTCTCTGCTGCTGGGAGTGACAATAGGGCTCATTTACATCTCATTTAGATAAGCCATACCCCCTGTAAAGCTCCCCCCTGTGCTTTACAGCTTTTTTTCTTTCCTGAGCTAGCTAATAACAATAGGTAGGTATTGGGAAGGTCTAAACAGACTAAACATGAGATAACGTGTAGCCTACATGTTCTTAGAATGAACACAAAACGACAAACTTTAATGTTTATGGAAACTCACCCCCAGGACCGGCGAATGCACTTCTGCCGCTCTAGGCGAAAAACAATTGTGCTGCCCCTATATTTGCAATGAATACCAGCAACAACACACAAAGACCAATATGCCATACATATAACGCAAAACCAGCAACAACACACAAAGACCAATAAGCCATAGGCCTACATATAACGCAAATAGTGCGCAACGCGCGTGTGCCCAAAATGTCAACAATATTAAAGTTTATGCAGGAGGCAAATGCCTGCTGGCATTTTTCTTTAAGCAGTCATGACAGGAATTTTCCAAATAATCATATTTCACCTCCTCAAATTACTGTTGCAAATCTCTTTACATCACTTTCTTATGTGCGTATACACACACAAATGAAAAATGTCCGCAAGCACATTATATCATCAGCAGGTTCAGCATCTTAAATAACGACTAAAGAGCAAATGAAGCTTAACTTACGTTTCAGAAATGCGCACGGCAGGCCTTCATCGCAGCAAAGGTCTTAACTGCATCCTCTATTTCGATTCTCTGTGCCAGTTCATGTTCTATGGAGATTGTTGCCAGTCCATTAAGTCTGTTCCCTGTTCACAAAACGTTCCCCATTCAAAGCAATCGGGATGTCACATATGAAACAGCCAGCCACCGTTGTCAGCAAGCCGAGCCGCCGTATTCAAGCACCGAGGGCGCGCGTGCCGCATTTTCGATGTAACTGCCATGGTTCAGCTCTTCTGCGACAATCTTTGCGACGTCCATCTTCATTGAATTTTGATATCAGATAGAGCAGGAGCAGAGCGCTGCATAATAAGTAGCCACGCTGTTGGGGGGCGGGGGGAAAAGCGCCGGTATGGATTCAGTATGGAAATACACACAGACAATGACACGCCCCTACTGCATGCTAGAATCTCCGAAAAACAAGCCGATTTCAACCTCAAAATGTACGCTTTTAAATATACCAATACTGGTATCTCAAACATGGAGAGGCTTCTTCATGATCTCAACTAACAGATTCTGCAAAAAAAGTGGAAATCACCAATTTTGGGAAAAAAAAGCTTCTTTCTCATTTTGCTCGCAAGTTGTGCTGCCGACTTGTGTCACTGGATTCTGTGACGGGTCACAAATAAGTTTGAAAATAGAAAATGAAAATAGGGCTGCGTGGTTAATTGAAATGAAACCATAATCGCCACATGGCTTTTACGGTTATCAACTTAGCTAAATGCTGCTATTTAATTAAATATATGCACTGGGTGTTTTGTCGTCTGCTGCTTTAAATGTTCAAGCTCTTAAAAGTCGGTGGATTCTGATTGGCTGTTTTTATTGTTTATCAGCTAGAAAAAACATTCTGAAAGTAATTTCGACAATATTGTTCCTCTGTCATTATTTTTATAGCTGTGGTGTGGGACTTCTAGCCTGACTCCGCCCTCCTACGTACTTCCGCTCAATTTTCATTTTCCTTCAATACTATATTTGGGATTCTGCTGTAGACTTTGGTTTTCTCCAATCAATTGTTTACCGGGCCAATCAGCGAACAGAGGGAGTGGCTGAGAACAATGATGTTATATCGACTGGTGCGTGATATTGAGTTGTAGTTCAGTAATGGCAAGTTTGACATGTGATATACGTCAATACCAAATGTTAGTGATTGGTTATGGCAGATCCAGAGTGACTCTGGGCAGATCCAATAGTTCTTTTTTAGACTTCAATAGAGTACAAGGAAGTTAACGCTTGTCAATGGAGCAGTGCCAGACTCTATGTAGAAATGAAATAAAAAGTATGAGAGTCTGGTGGGACCAGGCTAGTGGACTTCCTTATTCTCATAGAATTAGAATAATTATTAAAACTTTATAGTTTTAGCTAGGTGTCATCTGATGTGTGTGTAGCCGCCATTTCATTGCCTTTTTTATTGTACATTAATATTTTTGCATGAAGCCAGGTTTTTTTATTATGAAGTCAAATTGCACAATGTGACAACAAAAATTAAAGCGGACTGTGTGTCTCGTCCACATCTTGGCTAAGACTTTGGTCACAATTGACTGGGAGTTTTAACCAATCCATGTCTGTTTTGACATCCTCTTTTACACACATATTAACAAAAACAAACTTGTGAGTCTAGAGTCAGTTGTGACTGGTTACTGGACAAAAGAGGCATTTCTTAATTCTTCAGTCTGAATCTGTGGTAATTATGACCATAACTTGACTGGAATGCTAAATAAAAATATATTTTTATCTAAACGTTTCTATCACATGCACCATGTCACCTGTCACTGTGCTCATTTTGGTTTTTCATTATTATTTCACTAGATGAAGCCCAAATTTAAAAATATGGTTAAGTTTTTCTGAAGCATAAGATTGTTTTTTTGTCATCCAAGACTGCCAATTTTTCCACTGTGACAAAGTAAATGATTTTTGTCTTGGATGGCACAATCTGGGCAAATTGATGCAGTGTTCACTGTTCACCCTGCTTTAATTTATTTTCTCCTTTGCTCTTTCAGAACCTGCGGGTGCGAACTGTGCGGGGCTCTGGCATGCCGCTGTCCTTTGGTCGTCTGCCAGGATCACAGTGCTCAAAATATATGTTGGTAGATGGAGAGAAAGTAATGTTTGGATCCTATAGGTTAGTATGTAGACCAAACAGTACAAATTGCTGTTCTGTCCACCACTGTGTTGCTTTTTTCACTCTTTCGTCATTACATGTGCTTTACTCTTCCCATCTTCATAGCTTTACATGGAGTTCCTCTAGGATGAACCGGAACACAATCACTGTGATGTCAGGACAGGTTGTTGACTTCTTCGACAATGACTTCAGAGAGCTGTATGCAGTGTCTGATAAAGTGGACCTGTACCGTGAGTTTCACATCAGCAAGCCGGCCCTGCCAGTTCCTGTGCTGAAAACGCCGGCAGAACCCAGCAAACTCACAGTTCCCGTATCCACGTCGCGCTTCCAGATCTCTGTAGAGGACAACAAACAGGCGAACCTAAAGGTGCCTGCACATAAATACCACAACCCTAAGTACTCTTTAGTCGTTGGCAACAGTTAGGTGTAACAGGATCTCTGCAGGATCTTTCTAAGCTGAGGGACTATGTTGACCAGGCCTCTGTGAGTAACATGGAAAAATTAGTCTACCCCAATGGGGACAGTGTATGTTCACAGTCCCCTACATCCCCGGATGGGACAGAGGACGGTAAGGGTGATGGGAAGAAGCCCTCTCTGTTTGGTTCTAAAAGCAGCGCTCTTCCTTCCGGCATTTCTTGAAAGGCAGAGCAAACAACCAGAGTCCAGATACTCTCTCTAAAACAACCCATCAAAACACAGATACAAAACAGATCAATCATAAAGACACTAAGCTTACCAACAGTTCCAAGGAAGCATCTCGGTTGGCCAATCATATTAAGGAGCAAGAAGATGCATCCAAAAACATTTCTCCCGTTATCGCAAGATCTCAGAGAACTGAAAGCACTGATGAAATTGAGGACACCTTTGAGATCATAAATCCACCACAAGTGAAGTTTAAGCTCAAAAAGAGCAAAATGGGTCCAAGGAGCGTTTCTCTTCAGACTATTGCCACAGATGGCGAGGATGGTATGTATCCTGACTACAGTCATGTACAGTATTTTCAAATGGTGCACTTTTTCATGAAGGGCTGCATGATTTGGGGAAAATCAATTGTTATTTTTCTGATTAAAATTGTGATTGCTGTTTTAAAATGCAGTTAAAAATTTTGATTTGTAGGGCTGCACAATTTGGCCAAAACTTGCTCATTTATATATCAGTATGACAATAAAAATAATACCAATAATACAACTAATACATTACTAAATGACTATTGTAATATTCCACTGTAAAATTATAAAATGCATATTTAAGAAAAATAATATTAATAATAATAATTTTATTCTTCGAGCGTTAAACCATTTGATCATATTTTGACGGGAAACTGCGGGGAGCCCTTAAAGCTCCTCTTTTGAAGATTTTTGAGTATGCATGTTAAAGCAACCCAAACTCAGACAGATGCTGAGATGGAGTTTGTGTGGAGCAACATTTACTGTGAACTAATGAGCTGCTCATTTGTAAGAACAAAGTGCTGCCATTCACTCTGAAACACGCAGCGCAAATATTGAATTAAATAGCAGCCTTTACAACTTGATAACCATACAAAGCCCAAATGGCGATGACGGTTTTATTTCAATTAACCGCGCAGCCCTATTTTAATTTTTTACGAAAACAACTTATTTTTTCTTTTCAGGCCTGAGGGGGCGGAGGCGTAGCCAGAAGAAGGCCTGTATTCAGTCCTGAGTTATCCCTGTGAGAGAAATCAACAGGAACGTGTGCTTACAGATCAGGACCTTGATTACTCCTGTATATATGCTGTAAAAAAAGAGGACATTTTCTTCATTATGATGATTTTGGACAAGATGTGGATAGGGATTCTCCCTACAATTATATTGATTCAGATGTTAGCTTAAACTTGAAGGATTGGTGCTGTATTTTTAGAGGGTTGAGTAGTTTGAACAGCTTCCAAAATGCTGCTGACACTGTAGGAAAAAAGGACTGAAATATATTGCGCAGCCTGGGATCATGTGACCTCCTGTCCGGTTACAGAGCTCATAGATTGACTGCAGAGAGCTTTGAATTCAAGTGTCTAAAAATGTAGAATGTTAAAATTATCCTTTTTGGCAGCCCTACATATTATCCCTGTCCCAATCCGTTCTACTTGCTCAATCCTTGAGCTTGTGGCTCCTGCAGAGTCATAGAGGAAGGAGGGAAAAGGTCAATAGCAAAGCTGACAGATGCCCAGTGAAAACATGCCTGATCAGTTAACATTAAAGGTGTGGTGACATTTACTGTTGCTCAGAGAACTTTCTCAGGCAAAATCCAGTCATTTAAATTGGAATCTGTATTTCTGAGAGTTTTGAATGAGGGAGAAAAACTAATGTGACCGTGTTAGGTGTGAGAGTATGCTGCTTGGACAGAATAGATGTGACACAACTGATTTTTCCATCATGAGTGCCAATAAATGGCCTTAAATAAATTGATTCAGATTCTTTGTATATCTTTTTTCATTTAACTTCAAAAGATGTAATCTTGCACTGTGGAAAACGCACTGGAAGAAAACACAATAAGCCTAATTTTCCAAATGTGAGTTTAATCAGATTTAATTGAGAAGTGGCTAACAGCTACTTTTACACAAATTATGAGTTTTATTGTTGGTGTGAATAGTCCAACCACATTACAGGTCCATAAATGTAGAAAATGACACCTATTGAAAAAACCAGTATAATCATCTGTCATCCTTTGATTAATGGAGCAATTTGGCCACCAGACAGTGAATAATATAAAAACTAACTGCTTGATAATGTGTTGAATATTTGTGGTGTTGCCTTTTTTTTTTCATTTATTATTTTATTTGTTAAGTGTTTAGTTTTGAGTCCTTGGAGTGATACTGGTCCTGCACTGGTCCTCTTTTTGACAGTTATACCAGTGTTAAAAAGTGACATGTCACCTAAATTTCAAAACTGCTGATATTCTACAGGTTGGGTTGACGGACAATACAATTTTGCGTTGAATTGTGGCTTCATAAGACAATATAAAACAGAAAAAACAGAACTGTGTCAGTGTGCGTATATTGACATCCACATTACTTGAGCTGACATTGGCAGATATACGTAAACAGATCGGTTAGACTAACATGGGTGTGACATTTGCCTTAGCTTGTTTGTTAAGAGTATTTTGATGTCCGCTGCTAAAATGTTTAATGGATAACAAGTACACTGTAAAAAATTATTTTCATGATTTGTTATCACAACTTTTTATATTTTGTCAAATTAACTTAGATAATTAATGTAGTTCAGATAACATAATATTTTGAGTTTCTATTATTAAACCAATCCCCTTGTTGTATTAACTCAAAATTTTAATTTCAATTAACTCAAAATTTTAAGGCAACCAGGTAACTTACTTTTTAAGTTAATCCAACTTTTTTTTTACAGTGTATAAAGATTGACATGCCTTTTTTTCCTGAAGACTCTTCAGTCTACAAAGGTTATCAAATAGTAGTGCTCAACTGCTGAGTTGACACTTTTTATAAACTATGATAAGTTAGGATTACATTTATAATCTTGCAAGCGAAAGCGAGGGCTGAAAAGATGGCAAGCGATTCACACCGAGATGAAGGAAATGATACACAGGAAGAGGGGAGTGTTCTCTTGTAGACCACAAGTGCAATATAGATGTTGCAAAGGAAGCAATTGTGTTGCACATTAGTTCAGTTCAGAAATCTTCAGTAGACTAGATTTCAAATGTTTTATAAATGGTCTCTCATTTATCTAAATATACACATATTTATGTGTACTGTATACATAGTTTGTGTATACAGAGTTCAATTCAATGCACGTTTGTTTGTAGGCTATAGCCTTTTCACAATAAATAATGTTTTAAATCAGCTTTACAGAAAAAGCAGTGTCAATGGGGAAAACAGCGAGGGATTGAATACATAAGTGTGTATTGTAAAAATCGCTCGCCCAGGTCTGCAGCCTCCCCATATGAATGAAAGACACACACACACACACACACAACACACACACACACACACACACACACACACACACACACACACACACACACACACACACACACACACACACACACACACACACACACACACACACACACACACACACACACACACACACACACACACACACACACACACACACACACACACACACTCCAGGAATTGATCAACAGTCCCCTCTGCTGGACAAACGAGGCTGGTTCAGTAAAGATTTTAATTAGATCAGCCTAGTGCAGTCATTATATTTTAATAACATGGTTGTAATGTATTCACTAGTTTATTTATTAGTTATCTGTAATTACATAAGCTTATAATCAAATAATGATATATGCATTAAATAAATCATTTATTATGTACAGAATATGAACAATTTCAATCTAATAAACAATAATGCTAACGGCAATGCAATATTTACAAGATGGACATGTTAATACGATTTTTTTTTTAAAAAAACCCTATAATTATAGTATTATAAATGTGTTTTAGTCAAATGGAAAATACACAGGAAAAAATAGCCAAAATAGTGATTGAAAAAATAATTACACTATTTTAAATGTAGCTTAATTTAAATGGTTTTCATTAAAAATCAAATTTAAAAATGACTAGAAAAAATTCTCTTAAGTTCAGAGTTATGGATTTTTTACAATATATTACAAATAAAAGAAACTGCGATCTTTCCAAGATTTCTCGTAAGCTTTAAATAAATAGGAAAATATATTTTGACGTAACTCCTGAGCACAACACTGCTGTGTGAGTGAATCCTGAGCCTGCACAAGTAGCAGCGGTGACCTCAGTGTGGTGAGAGAGGGCGGCCTGACAATCAGCACCCTGAGAACCTCATTCAGCTTCTCCGTCAGTCCAGTGTACCCATGACCGCCCCATTGGCTACTGTTGGTACTTCAGTCTGTGTGCAACTGTTTAGAAAGATCAGATCTCCTCAGTTCATTGATCTGTCAGCTGTTTAATCGTGTTGTTCGGTGTGGCTGATGATCTTCTTCTTGCGTGCAGATACCAGGTCATAGAAAGGGTCTTTTGTGATACAAGCTCTAAGAAGAGAGGAAACGGTTAGACTCAGCGACACTTTTCTTTCTCAGTTCCTCTGTCAAAGCTAATCTAAATGCTTTTTTAATTATTTTATTGTGACTATGTGTAAGTGTGCAAATTTCTAAGCATACTTAACTTCCTCTTTCCCATGACTTACAAAAACTCATTGCTGCACTCATTTGTTCACACACAAATCTTTTACAAGGACTGACAGCTGATAAAATGTGATCCACTTGTGTAGACAGTGTCGTAAATATCTTCTGTCTACATCATATTCGTCTCTCAAATTTCTTCCTCCTATCTTCAATTTTTTACTATTATTATTTTATATAAAGAACTTGAATTACCACTGTGTATGAAATGTGCTATATAAATACACTTGTGTTAGCTATCGGTTGCTATAATAATGATGTAAGCATTAGTGCAGTTGAAAAACAGGACAGAAAACTGGAAATTTTGCCTCTGCTCTTTTCAAAGAGGTCTAAAACCATTGACTCGTTCACTCATTCAATATTCACTACTTAGTGAATCTCACATAGTGTGTTATACGAGGAAAGCGACGCCACTTAAGAAAGGATTGCATTTTATTTGATGTTACATATGAGTACTGTCCTAAATACTTGGCATCCTACTTAAAAATGTAAACAGGCATGTTCCAGCAAAACTGGATTTCAAACCTCATGTCGATGTTATTTGAATTACATTTGTAAACACTGGATGTCTTGTATTTTTTTACTGTGCAAAATAGGGCTGTGTGCCATTCAGAAATTGTTCGTGTTTATAGTATCTTCTTTTATTTTTACTTGTTCACTTCATACTGTGCTGTCTGGTACCTGATGGACTGGATCCAGTCTGCACGTTCCTCTTCTGAGGCAGCACTGAGTCTGTAGGAGTGATGTTTGCCCATCACAACTCTCCCATCGGTCTCTGTTTTACATGCCTTTATCGTCTCTCCTTTGCGATGAGGGCTAAACAACTCCAAACAGAACTGAACGCACACATTTCAAAAGAGAAAATGCATATGCCGTCATTTTCAAAAGGTTACATTCCATGGTCACAAGAGGATGTTACATCACAAACATTCAAATGCCGCTTGATATTACGAGATGCTGACTCAGAAAGAAAAACAGAAACCATGATCTGGGCAGAGTTTGATTAAAGCAAATCTAGACTGTGTTTGCAGAGGGACAGGCATCACTCTGTGACTAAATGAACCATAAAGCAACAATAGGGGCCTATAGAGAAACACACTATCTACTGGATCAGTGATAAAAGATGTGGTGGAATGGAAAAGTACCTGTTTGTGTCCGTCCTCCACCTCGTTCACACTTAAGTTCTCTAGGGGAATGATGCCCTTTGGTTCTTGGTCCTAGGGAGGGAAAAATGGCCTTTTAATTATTTAATTATGAATATTCATATTCAGCTTTTTTTAAAGGTATACTTACAGTGGTGTATTGGAAATAGTAGAGGCAGCCATCAGTCAAAATGAACCACCTCCTCTTCCAGGTCTTTATTCTGCCACCTATGGATTAAACACAATTGTTACTAACATTCAGAAATATCTAGATAATCAGAAAGAACAGTCCTCTATTCTGATTGGCCAGGCTGCACTGGGCTGTTTCACAGCTTGTGATGCTGCTTGATAAAACAAATTATAGGAATGGAACCAATGATATAAAATGCTTAAATGCAATGCAAACAGAGGTTTATTATAATAGGAATTAAGCTGCCATGTCATCATTTTATTAACTATATTATATAAGTGTTAGCTGTACGAAAGAGTAACAAACCTTCTTTTAGAAGCCAGCCCTCTCGATCAGGATTGAAGAAAGTGTGCGTGAGATCATTGCCGTCATCTTCTGGGATCTTAAAGGGTTCATTCTTAATGCTCTCATAAAGTTTCTACATAATGTTTCCATAAAGAGAAAATACCAACACTTGATCATTACAAATTCATGAAATCAACAGTGGATTATAAAAAAAGATATACAAAACTAATTTTCCTATGAAATAAATAATATTAATATAATTAAGTTCCTTACAAATGACATTTCTAACTATATTTAAATTCATGCATTTAGCAGATGCTTTTATCCAAGGCGACTTACAAAAGAACTGTATTACTGTTCAAAAGTCTGTATGATTTTTTTATGTTTTTGACAGAAGTCTCTTACGCTCATCAAATCTACATTTATTTGATAAAAAAAAATAAAAGCAATAATATTGTGAAAATAACGGTTTTCTATTTTTAACTAAATGTAATTTGCTGCTCAAGAATTTCTTATTGTTACTTTTGAAAAACAAAAAAATGCATTTATGTGAAATAGAAATCTTTTGTAACATAATGTCTTTACTGTCTCTTGTTTTGATCAATTTAATGCATCCTTGCTGAATAAAAATATCATTATTATTTTTTTAAAGGGGTCATGACATGAGAAACCAAATTTGCCTTGATCTTTTAGTATATAAGAGATCTATCTACTATTAAAACTTCCTGCAAGTTTCATAGCTTAAGATGTCCTCCCCATTATAAACGAAGCATTTATTTAATCAAGCTCTAAATACAGCTCGTTCTGGATCCATGGTAAGAAGTGACGTCAAACTGTCTTGCTCTCTCTCTCTTCCTCCCTCGCGCATATTAATCAAAATCAATTGAGAATTGATACGATGGTAAAAGATTGGAAGACCGAAGTTTCACGTGGTGGAGCATTGTGTAGTTTACGTGTGATACAAAATGATTAACGTTAATAATTTATATAAGCAGCACTGACGTTAGCCAATCATAACAGTATAGGCGTTAACACTGAACTCTTAAAGGGGAAACACCCCAAAACAGACTGTTTGAATCAGAGGTGAGAAACAGGGTGGGAAAATGTCATAAATCACTACATTTTTTATTTTTTTTTTGTACAAAAAACTATAGTAATACTATAATTGCACCTAAGGGAACATAATAAAACAAAACAAAAAAACATGTCATGACCCCTTTAAATGGTAGTGTATCTGAATGAAAAACCCGTGGATTATAAAATACAGTAGATGTGAGTGTTTAGTCTGGTAAAGCTGTGATTTGAGGGAAAATGTGACCTCTCTCACCTCGAGTAGTTCATAGGGAAGATCTCCTCCATTGTTAATTCCTCTGTTCATGGTGATGAAACGTTTTAGTGTGGTCTTGTCTTTCACATTGGGGTTGTGCAAACTTGTGTTGAGCATGATGATAGCGAAGGAAAGGATGTAACAGGTGTCTGCAACAGACACAAAAACACACACACACACACACACACACACACACACACACACACACACACACACACACACACACACACACACACACACACACACACACACACACACACACAACACACACACACACACACCACACACACACACAAAGCGTTTTCAAATGTCTACATGAAAGTAGTCAACTAGTTTTACTTCAGGACCCAGATTTTAATGCCCTTAAACGTTAAATGTCACCTCACTTTTTGAGTGGCAGTTCTATTAAATGGATGTAAAAGGAATGCTGCGGAATACAGAACTAAGGTTGGTCTCTTTTTAAAGAAGACATTCAGCAGAGTATTGCAGAAGTGAGAGCAAAAAAAGTATAAAAAAACTTAAGTTTACTGTAAATCAAATATAGGGAGCGCGGGCACAAAGTAACGCGGGGCTAGTTGTAACGAAACTTAGTGTATTTACTAGTCGCCATATCAACACTACATAGAGAAAAAATTGCGCCAAAATTCAAAAATCTTTGTAAGATATCACTGAACATTCATTTAACCATAGCAAAAGTACATTTCTTACTAATGTTAAATTTTCATCTCTATTTTTTGTGTTTAGATAAAATTAGACAACTCTGATATTATTTGAATCTCCAATATGTTTGTATGTCCAATATGTTGTATTTAACAGTTTATATAGTTCTTTAATGCTTCGCTAACAAGCAGAAGACAGGGTTTAAATCACAGTTGTGCAGCTGGGGCATGCTGTAACACTGCGTTACAATGTGCCCCTATTAGAACTATGCTATTCTATTCTACACTTTTATTAAATATATTGAGAAAACATGAGAAAAATGTAAATAAAGAATGAGAGTCAATATTTAGAAATTAATAAGTATTATTATGTTTTGAACTATGTTGTATAGCTGTGTTTTCCGGTGTGTTTGTTGTCAAACTCAAAAATTATTTTATTTTTAATTATTAAAAAATGCCATTATTTTATATGAAAAAGTTAATAATTGTATTTTATTGAGAAAATATTTTGGTTTGACTTGTATATATTTTTTATTAGATCAGATAACATTTTAAGCTGTTATATGGTCATGTTACAATGTGCCCCTCACATGTTACAATGTACCCCACCTATGGGGCATGTTGTCACATTTCACTTCCATTCTTTCGGGGGAAATCAAGAAAAAAGTAAACACTGTATTAATAAAACAAAGCCACATAATTGTACTAGACATGTTGGAAAATAATGTGGGGAAAAATAAAGACTCTAAACCCTAAGTAGATTTACACAAACTGAGAAAGTCAAAAAGCGTTACGTTGTGCCCCGCTCTCCCCTACTAAACATTTTCCCCTTATACAAAATATACATTTTTCTAAATCATTCGTATTTTAAAATTGCAAGAAAATCAAAGCCATAAATCTATTCAAGGTGTGTTTCAAATTTTGAAGTAGATACAATTTCAAAATGGTTTTTACAGGATGAATTTTGAGTGTTCAAATGTTGGAATGAAATCTAATTTGATGATAACAAAAGTTTGTGATAAGAAAAAATAAAGAAAAGCAAGTGGAAAAGAAAAGCCCCTAGAGGGACAATACCAGTAAACAGAATATAGTCAAACGCTGACATGTATTAATATTACCATTAACTGCAAAGGCCCAACAATATGCTGAATTATTAACAATAAGGAAAAAAGCGCATTTTGGTTTGTAAATGTCTCTTGAATTTTGATGTTTTCATTATCTTGGCAGTGAAACGTGAAACCTATCCTCTAAACGCAGAGGCAAACTACCTGTGGACTGAAAAACCCCAGCGTTACAGGTGCAGTAGCGCAGAGCGAAGGCCTCCATCATACGGTCGATCTTCTGAGCCTCACCAGGTAGACGGAAACTCCACAAGAACTGTCTATGTCCACAATCAAACAATCACAGATACCCCAAATTGACAAAATCAGTATTTGTATATTTTACAATGATACAAAGAAATTAAACAGCAGGATGAGGATCTCCTCTCACCTCAAAGCCTGAACTAGATTAAGGTTTGAGAACTCATGAAGGTGAACAAAAGCCTGCAAGATCTGAAGGTGGATCTCCTCCCTGTGGATACAAGAAGGAAATCTCTTTTTCTCGATATCAGAGCCACAAGCAGAATTCGCCACAAAAATATAACCATCATCATACCTTTCTCCTAAGAAATCACCAATAGCTGTTTTATTGAGGCCTTCCTCTTTGTAAAGGAACTCAGCCACAGCCTCTGGTATCCACTCCAACAGACCATTATCCACCAGGTACTTGATACCCTGAAAATGACACAGTTAAGCTCAAACATTCATTAAGAAACAGGATATAAGATACAGATGATTGACCACTGCAAGACCTTCTTCACAGCAGAGCCATCTTTGTTTTTTAACGAGAATGAAAGCGAGGCTGTGAGGGATAAACATGCTCTTCAGTTCTGTATTTAATGTGTTTTTGAATTTTTCTGCTGACGAAACACTGCAAAAATATCTTTCCAGTAGACAAATAACTCCAGACAACATGAGCTGTGAAAAATTATAAGTGATCTAGGAGATTTTTACAGCGGATGAATACTGCTCTGAATGAGGTTTATAGGTATATCAATTGCATCACTCAACCTTTCATTGGTGAGATCTTTTACATGTAGGTTTCATATGATTGGGGGGGGGGGGGGATTGCTTTGGTTAAAAGACCAAAACTGGTCGTCGTTTTTTAACATACTGACCATGCATTCCGAGCTACTCGGAAAATGCAGTGTGGCTTCAGCTCACTTGTTCTACAGAAAACACAGGATGTGGTTCTATCTTTCTTTCTCTGTCTCTCTCGCTCTCTCCACCCCCTCTTCCTCTAACCTAGTTTAGCTAAATCTGCTTGTAGTTTTGAAGCAGCTACCGTACATGCATCACACTGTTTCACTGCATGCAGCTCACATTATTCATTCTTCATACCTTCTTTGGGTCCATGTTAAACTTCTTTTTTCCACACTGGATTCTCTTGTTCTTCATAACATTTTTACTAGAGGAGAATTAAAAAAAAAATGGCATTATTGTGACAAAAATAAAATACTGTACATTATCTGTTCCACAAATGTTTTGAGCCTGTTCATGACAATAGAGTGTTAATTCAGCTAAATCATGATGTAAGTGTGTAGTGGTTTTATGTAGCTTAGCATGTCCAAATATAAAGTTAGCAATGTTTAGAGCCAAAACTCTTCTCGTAAAATTGATACCAAGAAACAGGAAACAGGTACCCACGCCCATCAATGGTGTTTCGTAATGTGTGAAAAACTAAACCTGAAAATGTTAACATTCATGGTAGAATTCAATTCTGCAGCTTAAAAAAGTGTCTTGCATAAACACATGGTGTATTGTCAAACTAAAAGACTCAAAGCACCTTTTCCTGACTATGGAATGAACATTGCAACGTGAAGTTTGAGGCCCGAATTGATAATTTGCTTTTATTGATTACATGCTTGGCTCAAGCTGTTTACATCCGTTTGTGATCAGTTTAGAGAAATGTTGATGCACATGGATTCATACTGCTATGAGGAAAGATTTATTTTATTAGACATTATAACTTTAATCTAAACAACAATACCATAAGCCCAAGTGATATATGTGAACATTTTGAAAGTGGATGTGAAAATGACCACAATGATTCAATGCTGTCATGAAGAACGGTGCAATACAGAAATAAACTACACAGCGAAAATATTACGTTGCAAGCGTCCAAATATATTTGATGGATTTTTGGATGTAGTTGCTATGGTAACTCAGAGCTGAGTGATAGCGGTGAATACTCACTTCTCATCATCTGCCTCCATTGTTTGAATTTCTGTCATCATGCTTTCAATCTCCAGCCTGAGTTTCTGCAAGAGTGAAGACATTGATCAGCCAAAGCTTTGTCAACACAAATACCTAACTCCCATCATTTTCTTCACAAAGTTTTGCATGACATTTTTCCTTTAGCACATATGCTACTTGTATTTATGTGCTTAAAAGCCTCTGTTATATATGACACTCTTAATAATCATGATATGCAGAAAGTCACTATAAAGCCAAATACCTGAATATCATCTAGAATCACATGCTTGTGGACGTCAGATTGCTTCTTGTCATTTGTATTGAAAGCTAAAGGTGCTGAAGATGGCATGGGAGCACAAATAGATCAACAGTTAGCAACAGTCTCACATCAGATCCTGGATCTCACACTCATGCAGGAGAGGAATAGCACAGAAAGAAAACCCTGAAGTGCAAACACAGCCCAAATGTATCAGCTAAATATAACACTGCTACTTCTGTTTTGGACTGCCCCACATGGGATGTATTTTGGTCGGTTATTGGTTACATTTACACAACACTGAAATTTCTGTGGATGATATCACACAAAATATGTATAATACATATTTACTGACTGTGTCCTGTGGGACAGTATATGATACTATTGAATCATTAAGTCATTTTTAAGCTGTCTTCAAGTAACACACACAACACACACACACACACACACACACACACACACACACACACACACACACACACACACACACACACACAACACACACACACACACACACACACACACACACACACACACACACACAACACCACACCACACACCACACACACACATCCTTAATTTTAACACTAAAACACTGCTGGCACTGGTATCACACCCATACCGTAGGCCTTTACAAAATGTCCAGTGATCAAGTTTTTAGATTAAGGGGATATCACAGGTATCCCACTACAGGTGCACTGAAATATTTTGCCTGAAAATCCTCTAATTCAATCTCAGACCTTACGAAAATGATTAAAGAAGAACATACCTTTCCCCCAGAGGAAGCTGTCCTTTCTTTGGGTTCCCATGCTGGCTGTGCTGCAGGGGGACTGCAGTAAAACAGGAAGATCAGTCTCCGAGTCAGTGCACAGACACACATCATTGCATATTACGAGAAATGTCAAATCTCGAAGTGCTGCCCTTACTATATTAGATAACAGACTGTATTAAAATAACGAGAAGTATTATGATAATGTCTTGAGGATGTCAGTTTTTCCAGCATACACATTTATATTAGTAATCAGTTGATGATATTAATATTATCAATAATATTCATCCCAGCAACAACCGCCGAAAAAAATCAATGTGAAAAGACATAAATAACATTGAGTAAAGATTAGTAAAATATGTTAGATGTTATGGCGCTATGAGGACGTCCAACTTCTTTCTTACACTATATAGCCAAAGGAAATCAATTACAAAGTAACGATTAAATGGATGTAAAAAATAAAAAAGCAGTAAAAACGCATACCTTCATATGTGCAACTCAGTGTGCAAGTAGGCTACTCGCTGTCGTACAGAAATGTAAACGTGAAATGAGCTTTTAATTGATGAACAAGCGCTGAGTTCCTGTTAGAGGAGGGTGACATCACACGACCATGAATGAGCTGAGTTCTGAGAACTTATTTCCTCAGCATGTCACAATTTTATTGAGATTTAAGATTTTATCACATTTCAATTCAGATAATTCACTGACAGACACTTGTGACTTCGCAATAGCTGCTACCATTTTCAAAATCCTTCCCATCACAGTTTTTTTTTAAAAAACCCAAATATGTAAATGAATAATAGGCCTACCTAAATTATAATAAATATTAATTATAATGAATAATAATTATAATAAATAGTCAAATAGTTTTGTATAAAGTATTTTATATTTTATAGGCTATAGGCCTACCTATTAATGTTCTAAAACGGTTACGATCGATGTCCGGCTCCGTGTTAAATGTAGGCTACCCTAGGCTACATATTTTGTTATAGGTCACTGATATGACTGAAAAATACATCACTTGTGTACATTATTTAACTATATGCTTTGACATAGGGCTAAAACTTTTTTATAGCCTAAGTGAACCTTTAAATGATTCGACATCGCCATCTTGTGGACTGTAATGCATACCACGAACTGATTTAGAGCTCGTTCATGTCTTTCACTTAAAAGTTAAGTACTTCCTCGTATAGTTCGACACTACACAGACACGTCCAAAACTGTCACAACCACATGAGCGAGCGCACAGATGAGAGAGAGAGAGAGAGAGAGAGGAGAGAGAGAGAGAGAGAGAGAGAGAGAGAGAAGAGAGAGAGAGAGAGAGAGAGAGAACTGACACACTGAAGAAGCAAATCTGTTTCCTGTATTACAACTTAGTTCCTTAACAGTTGTTTTACAGCGGCAGCCAGCATAAGTTTTTCAAAAGTATCGGAAAATGCAAGCAATAAAGTGTGTGGTAGTCGGAGATGGGTGAGTGAAGAAAGCTCTTACATGGATTTATTATCCAAATCCGATTTTCACCGTTTACTTTGAAAAGTTGTTTGTAAACATTAAAATGGTTTATAATCTCTTGTTTATTAATGTTTATTAATATGAAACTGGCTTGATAGCGTTTATGACCGGTTTTAAGGTTCACTGCAAATGTCTTAAAGCACTAATTTCATCTGCTTCGTCTGTTGGTTAGATTTAATTTCCTCATTTGTCACGTGAGATACTTTGTATTTTAGTTTATATAGCCCCAGGCTTTGGTTAGTTGCTGAACCTATGGTATGGTTGTGAATACACAATTCATATTCTCAAATTTATTCTCCAATAACGATATAAAATAACCTACCTAGAGGTTTTATTAGTTATGTAGACTACTACAGTTGTGTGTTTGGCTAAAATATAAGCACTGAGATGAGCAAGATTGGGCTGACAGTCAGATTACGGGTCGCAGAAATATTTAAATTTTTAAACATTCACGGGCAAGTTAATACAATGTGTTGCAGGAAGTTATGTCACTCATAATACCTGATAAAAAAAAGGAAAACAGCATTTGCACTTGAGTCACGTTCCTCTGTTTTTTTATTATTATATAGGCTACTTTATTATGTGAGTGACAAGATCATGATGAGAAGTATGCTTGAAATCATATAGCATAAGCCAGTGGTTAAGAGATACTTAAGAAAGGTCCAGGCTAAGATTTTGATTGTATGTTAATAGATTAAAATCAATTTGGGATGGCATATTAATAAAATAAATAATGATAATTAATATTGGAGTTAAAATGAACCAATTTCTTGGTATAATGTTGTTGAAGCCATATTTGAACCTTAATGATGGGCCTGTTGTGATACAGAAGCTAAAAAAAACGGTGGGAAACGTTTGCTTAGACAATTGGGCACTTCATTAGGCTGTACATATTTGGGCTGTTTCTGGTGGACCAAGCATGTTTTCGATGAAGCATGCATCATAACAGTGCAAGGAACACAAGTATCTGTTCTTTCATGGTATGAATCCGGTCATACAAAGTAGTGCACTCAAAATGGCATATTTTAGTCTGTTTTCAAGATGACTGAAAATGACAGATAAGGACATTCTCCTTTATTCCTTTAAACCTAAACATGTCAAGCTTGTTGTTTGCTTTCTGTTAAACACCAACAAACATGTTAGGTGTTTCTAGAACATATGCTGACCTACAGACAGTCATGATTCAAGATGGAGGGTGAGATGTCTCTGATTTCGAACCATGTGAGACTGTTTTTCTAAAGGAGGAAGGGCAATTTGCATAGGAACATGCATATATGAAGTTTTGATTGGCCACATCCCTTGATCTCATCTGCTGTATGGAGTGAGACAGATCAATGCTGATGTACATCTGGAAGCAGAGCAGAATGCTGCTGATGCAACAGTTATTAGGGATGTAGGATGGAGGTTTAAAGTGTTGAAATGTTGTAATTCATGAATGACAGTATCAAAATGAACTGTTAGTGGAACATCTAACATGGCAAATGGCAGCGGGGAGAGGTGCTTTTGCTTTGAGGATATCCTGTTTAAACCCTGTGCATGGTTCTCCATTTTGAAGCTGTTAACTTCCTCTTGCATTTGATGCTGTGACCCAGCTGCTTAAGTTCCTCGTATTGCTTGAAGATGAACTGGCTCAGTATTCCTCATTTTACAGCTTAAGGGGAGGAGGATTATCTAAAAAATTAGAATTCTGTCACTTTTTACTCAATTAAAAATGTGAAGAATCTTCATGTTGATTTTTTTCATACAATGACAGTTTGAACTTACCACAGGCTGTTCAGCTGCAACAAGGATGAAAAAAAGCACCATTTAAAACCACAGATAAGTCCAAAGTAATGTGGACTAATTTGTGGTTTAAAATGATGCTTTTTTTCTTTTCTTTTTTTACTTTGGACTGTGCTACATTTGCCCAAATTACATTTGGTTATGATACTGCAGAACCAATGACACACAATATTTGATTTGAGAGTTGCAGCGGAGGTGAATATTATCAGAGATTACTTCAATCAGAGGGTGTATTTATTTATTTCTCTTTTCACAGGGTCCTTTTGGGTAGGGCTGGGTGGGAAAGACTCTTTGGAATGTAGCATATATGTTGTATGATATGTTCAGTTATGTTACGTGTGAGTGGTGAGTGTTTTTTTTTTTTGCTTGTGTCTGGTGTATATGGTTTTGAATTTGAAATTGATAAAAAAAGTTAATCACAAAAAGAGTGAATCACAAAAAAATTACTTCAATCTGTTTTTTTTCTCACAAAAATATATTGTATGACTTCTGAATGCTTGAAATCTAGAGCATATAATGGACAGCCTGTGGTCACTCTGAGCTCTCATTAAATGGAAAATATTTATGTGAAGATTCCTTAAATTATTTGGTGTGTGTTCCACTTCATTACTAGTCATCCTCAGCTACTGTAAAACCTCTTAAAAAACTTAAACTTAATAAGGGATTTGAATGCGGGAGATGGAAATGCAAGCTCATGTGAATTTCGCTGCATTCTACATTTGCACACCTGCAAATTCGTATCATAATTGGACGTGACCAATAGGAGATTGATATGTCACATTGTGATCTCTTAGCTGAATTAAAAGAACACAAACGTTAAAGCTGCAAATTTGTAGCATTGCCTTAATGGTGAGTAGATTTTATATTTTGCCATGCATTTACAATAATTTGGTATATGTGTGGAATGTATGTTTTTTAAAAAGCAGAGTGACGCTATATTGCTGCATTTGCAAATGCTTATAATTCTGCAAATAATTCAACAATTTATTTTCTAATTAAATGAAATAGAATGTGCAGAATGTGACCCCCATTTTGTGTTGTTCATATTGTGGATTCGCTTAGCTTGTGCATGTGTAAACACAAATCCTGTAGCACTTTAATCCCCCCCCCCCCCCCCTTTTTGTGTTTTGTTTTTGACTCTGATGCTATCACATGCTGCCTGCTTCATGCATTGAACTGTCATGACATCCGGGTGGACATTTTCTACTTTTTCTGACACTTCTGACACTCTTCCCAGTATCGGTTTGCTGTATTGACTCTCTCTTGTTCTCTGCAGAAGCCGGTGTTCTGACGATTTGTGCTACCCACTCAGATTGTGCTACCTCCCATTAAAACTGATAGGTAGCACTAATCGATAGCGAAAAAGGTTACCTATATCAGATTGTTTTACCAGCATCACATTTGAGGCTTTTTTTAACATCCATACCTACCGTTATCCTAAACCTACCCATCCATACCTACACCTTCCCTTAAAACAATGCAAATATATTGTAGCACAATCTGATATGTGGTAGAGCATGCTATAGCATGTTTCTCTGCTAAAGCACGAGGCCCTGCGCTCAAAATCTGTAACCCACAAACACAAGTAGGCATACATGTACACACTAATTGTGATCATGTTGTTGTAGGAAATGCAGAAAATGCTTGTGTTTTACAATCATAGAGAGAAAAACAGAATGAACAAGTTAAAGCGACCAGGGGCTCATTTTTGAAGAGACACTTCAAAAAGAGGCTCGCTGTCTCTCTTCCTGGATGACACCGCCCAACTTCCTGTCACGACAATGCCAGGCCCCATACTGAGTTTTCTCTTGCTCTCTTTCTCTCTGTATATATCTATATCTGATTCACAACCTCAAAGAGCCTCAGAAAGCACCTCTTAATGGTTATCTCCCACTGTTTTCTAATTATTTCCAGTGTTCAGTGGAATTTGTGTAGATAAAAATGTATTCAAGTATGCTCAGTGATGTAAGGTATATTTGATTTCCCCCGTGCCTGCACTCACAGACTCAGTGCTGTTAAAGGAGTAGTTCACTTTTAAAATGAAAATTCTGTCATCATATACTCACCCTCATGTTGTTTCAAACCTGTATGAATTTCTTTCTTCTGCTGAACAGAAAGGAAGATATTTAGAAGAATGTCAGTAACCAGGCAGTTTATGGTTCCCATTGACTTGCATAGTATATTTTTTTCCTACTATGGAAGTCAATGGGAACCAGAAACTGCCTGGTTACTGACATTCTTCTAAATATCTTCCTTTCTGTTCAGCAGAAGAAAGAAATTCATACAGGTTTGAAACAACATGAGGGTGAGTATATGATGACAGAATTTTCATTTTAAAAGTGAACTACTCCTTTAATATTGCATTATTTCGTCATGACTTTTTCCGTTTATGATGTTGAATCATGCCTTACAGTGCAATGAGTGCATACACAATACACCAGAGCCTAGCCCTTCAGTCAAGTGCACACAGGTCTGGAATAACTCAAATGGTGTGGTTGTTGCCACATGTGTGACTGTGTACGTATGTGCTTTTTTAAAAATATCTATACTCTATTAGAGAGATCAAGAGAGAGAAATCAAGCACAGAAGTGTGTGTAATAAAGATAGCAAATAGTTGTGATGTGACAACATGCTTAGCCTGAGGCGTGTGATTTCGGCCTTACCTTTGAGTAGCTCCAGTGATTCTTAATGCGAAGGAGATGTAGCCACAAGCTCCTGAATCCCAGCATTCCTCACTTTCGCTGCCTGCATGCAGCAACATGCACTTCACTGGAATTTGTGTATCGTACACTCTTATTTCAGCCCCTGTATGTATTTTGCAGCTTCAGGTGACCTGTTTTCATACCGAATGTCATCTTCTATTTTTTTTATGTAAGCATGCACAATTGTTTGGAGGTATTTTGATTTGCTCTGTGGTCTGCTGTCACAGCTCTGCATGTGGCATAACTATCCCCTGATCTGACTGTGAAAGCAGTTTTTTTTCTAGGTGTATGAAAGGATTTCTGAGTATACAATTATTTTGAAGGTAATCTTCTGTTGTTGGTAATATAATAACAAAGCATACAAAAAAACAACAACTTTTTTGCACTTCACAGGAGTGAAATACATTGGTAAAGGGCTGTTTAAAAAATGAGGAAAGGTAAAAAAAAAAAAAAAAACAAGTGCAGCACAGAACGCCCAGGCTTTTATTAAATCGGCCTAGCTAATGCATGCCATAGGCCTACACTACACCACTTTGAAAAAATCGTCATATTGCAGTTCTTTTCACACTACAAAACTGTCTGTCGTTGCCGATGTCAGTTCCAGTCAAAACATTTCACACTACACGACTTGGATTGCAGATAGGTCTGGATATTTACGTCATATCAGTGACTATCGCTTATGTTTGAATTATCAATGAGGTGAGCGCCGACGTGTCCCCGATGACAGAGAGATATTTAGCAAGTATCTAGACCTGTTTTCGGTTCAAGTAGTGTGAAATCCCATTAAATATCTTTCAGCATCAGTGCTTCTCTCAGAACGCATCTTTGATAATTGAAACATAGCAATCGTCACTCATGTGAACGAGCACCGATTTGCCTCTAATACTGCAATATTCCATAAAAAACAAGATTTGTCAACTTTGATTTCATGGTGACTTTAAAAGTTGAAGTTCACACTTGCTTCATGGGGCAGACGCTGAACAAGCGGCCACTGCATAGTGGTAAAAGACGTCTGCACGTGTTTACATAGAAAAACAATTAAAGGGATACTCCACTTTTTTTGGAAATAGGCTGATTTTACAACTCCCCCATGGTTAAACAGTTGAGTTTTACCATTTTCGAATCCATTCAGCCGATTTTCTGATATTTAGAAGAATATCAGTAAGCAGACAGTTTCTGGTCTCATTGACTGTCTCCCATAGTATATTTTTTGTCCTACTATGGAAGTCAATGAGACCAGAAACTGTCTGGTTACTGATATTCTTCTAAATATCAGAAAATCGGCTGAATGGATTCGAAAACGTTAAAACCCAACTGTTTAACTCTGGGGGAGTTGTAAAATCAGCCTATTTCCAAAAAAAGTGGAGTATCCCTTTAAAAAGCAGTGCATGCAAAAAAAAAAAACTTGTTCTGTGTGAACCAGTCATGAGATAGTTTAGCTTTGAGCAATGAAAAGCAATAGTTCAGATAAAGTGGATACAGAATCTCTCCTTTCATGTATGGCATTGCTGTATATGCGGTAAGGATTTAAACATTCAATGCCTAGTTCTTGAAAAAGGACCACATACAATGTTCTTTGTATTTGAAAACAAATGTGTGAATTCACTATGGGACACAGTACACCTGTTCCTCTTATTAAATGATGGTTACATCAGATATACTTTGAAGTAATTTTAGCAGCATGTGTTTTACTGAAAGTACTAACAGCAGTACATTATATTGTTTGTTTTTCAGCAATCTGACAGATTTATTTTTTGTGTTGTTGTTTGTATTCTTCAGAGCTGTGGGAAAGACCTGTCTTCTCATCAGCTACACTACCAATGCTTTCCCTGGGGAGTACATTCCCACAGTGTGAGTACCACAACAATAGTGGAGGATTGAATTGTTTATATTTTTTATATGTATATATGTTGAACTTGACACTGGTGAAATATTGAGAGATTCTGTGGCATGTCTATGTTCACTCAGGTTTGATAACTACTCAGCAAATGTAATGGTGGATAGCAAACCAGTCAACCTGGGCCTCTGGGATACAGCTGGACAGGAAGACTACGACAGACTGCGGCCACTGTCCTACCCTCAGACGGTACATACCACCATAAACATTTAGTGGGACACGTCCCCATACCCATAATTGTGATCAATCAATGTTATTTTCGTAGGGTCGGTTATTTATTATTTTATATATATTTTTTAAAAGTCTCTTCTGCTCAACAAGGCTACATTTATTTATTTAAAAAAAAATGTAAAACAGCAATATTGTAAAATATTAATAATATAATTTAAAATAACTGTTTTCTATTAGAATAGATTTCTAAATGTAATTTATTCCTGTGATGGAAAGCTAAATTTTCAGCATCATTATTCCAGTCTTAAGTGTCACATTATCCTTCAGAAATCATTATAATATGATGATTTGCTGATCAAGGAATATTTCCTATTATTATCATTGTTGAAAACACTTAATAGTTTTTGCTTAATATTTTTTTTCAGTATTCTTTGATGAAAATAATTGAAAAAGACCAGCATTATAATATAATATTGGATAGAAAAGAAATAGAAATATGATCAATTAATCGATTGAATGTGTTTGTGTTTGTTCAGTTTATTCATAAAAAAATGTCCTCTGATGATATTTTTGCAGGATGTGTTTCTTATCTGTTTCTCTCTGGTGAGCCCAGCATCGTTTGAAAACGTCAGAGCCAAGGTAAGTCCTTACGGGTGGTTTAGTCTGGATATTAGTCACACCAGCATGAGCCTATTTACACAATCCCGCTGTAACCCACAATAACCCGCTGCCAGTCTGTGCATTCTTGCCACGTTCCCACATACACATACTGTACCCTCATGCATGCCCTTATACACTTGTTTGATACTGCACTGGACACTAGATGCCACTGTGCATTAATCCAAGATGCATTTACTGACCTTAATCACAAACTTATAAAGTGGACATGATGTCAACGTCAGCTGCTATAAAAATGTGAGTGGCCTTGTGACTATTCAGACATTAAAGGCTAAGTTCCATCAATGGCATTCAGCTGTTTTGAAAGAGAAAGTGTTTTGTTCAAGTTTTGTTCTCAGGAAGCTGCACAGGGTGTCTACAGTACAGATATAAGCAAGTTAAATGTAAGACTTTTTAAGACCTTTTTAATACCACCTTATATGAAATTTAAGACCAAGACCTTTTCAGAATTCAGTGTATAATGTGTGTACAGTGCAACAGTAAAGAGCTTGTTTATATTTTAGACAAGTCAAGTTGTGATACCAAACAGTACCACATGGAGATGCCAAAAAAAGCCCCTAAACCAGCCTCCTTGACCTGACTGCAAAGACCTACTACAGTACATGGATCAATTCAGAATTACTAAACACAGCAACTCAGCATCAATATAACAGACTCATGCAAGCTTACTTTACAATTCCTGTAGGTCACAGCAATTGTCTTTACCTTGATTGCAGTCCTCATCCATCAGAACTTTACTAGCGAGACGCTGGTTTGCTTTATCCAGAACGAGAAGCATATTGCGTATCTCAGTGGTGAGATGCGTTCAGTCTGTACCTTAGTTCTCTCTTATGACGCAGTAACTACCGCGGGGAAAAAAACTTCTTCTGTCTGTCCAATAATAGACTGGAGAAAATTTTGTGGGAATGTAATCAAAATATTTAAAACTCATCAAATCTGAATTTAAGACAATTTAATATTTTTTAAGGCCTTTTATTATGAAAGCTTTAAGACATTTTAAAGGGGTCATATAATGCCATTTTCATACAAGTTAATTAGAGTTTTTAGGGTCTAAATGAAAAGTTTGTAATATACTTTAATTAAAAATTCTCATTAGTATTATAAGAAAACACTAATTTTACCTGGTCAAAAACAGCTCTGTCTTCAGCACGCCGTTTCAGTGCATATGCCTTTAAACGATAATGAGCTTCGCTCACTCCGCCCCTCTGTTCTGCGGGCGTTTTGACACAACGCACGTGGAGTGTCAGTGTTGCCTTGACAACAGTTGAGGGTATATTTTGGAGAAAGAATGGCAGCGGGAGTCTCTTAGGACACATCTGTGCAACTGGATCAGTTTGAACCGGAGTCAGACCCGGAACAAGATGACGGCCGCAAAGAAGTTCGAAAATTAAAGGTGCTATATGTATTTTTTAGTGGCCTCTAGCGGTGATGTTTCAGATTGCAACAAGAGCGCTCGTGCTCGTGTGCATGTGTGTGCTCGATCTCAAGAGCGAGCATTCACTACTGGCCACACGGAGACTTTCAACGCAACGGCGAAAGCATCACACAACATGCTGGAAACTCATGTAAACTCCCACTGCAACGTTACAATAATAGGCTACTTTTATCAGCTTGACGTTGAACTAATGCTCCATGCTCGTATGATAACGTTACATTGACTGCATTTAGCCGACATGTGATGTTATCTAGCAAAAGGCATTTCACTAACTATTCGTGTATCTTTCACAATCAGCAATGTCAACATAGGTGAATGTATAATATGATAACGAAAACGGTGAACTAGACTGAACAATGTCAGTGTAACAGTAAGACAGTAGGGAGTAACATTACTGTACTGAACGTGTCTGGAAATGTTTATTATAAACAATATGATAGTAGTGGGATGAGTAACGTTAGACAGTACATCTAGTACATAAAATAAGTTACATCCTAAAACACCTACTTTTTGTTATCCTGGAACAGTCTTTTGTATTAATTTCATGTCTCATGTAGTTTACCTTGCTATTTCATTAGAGGATACTAATAATTCAAAAGCTCTGCCGATGTTGATCCGTGTTTTCGTCCTGAGTCGATCAGAATCACGTTTGGCCTGACGAGCTTCAGCAGATAAAACTTTTTTTTGTTTTTTATATTTATGTGGAGTTTGTGTTGGAGTGTGTGTTGTGCTGGAGGCAGGTCGTTTTGGGGTGTTATCAGACTCATGTAGTTCGCTGCAGTGCCGTCGGTCACATAGACTGTATATAAGGAGAGAGGCTCGGGAGCGCGCATGCACGTCACATCCGATGGATTTCGCGGTAAATCCGACCCGGAGACTTCACATATAAATATGAATATTGGCCTTCAGAGGTAATAGTAAAACCCGACAAGTGGATCATTGTAAATTTGTGATTACAACCCCTTCACACACAGGCAATAAAAAAAGGATTACTTTTAGAAGAAAAGCTACATATAGCACCTTTAAACTAGCTAGCGCAACTGAGGAAGGAATGAATTCAGGAGCAGCATCACGAGAATAAAAGGGTTTTAGCAAATTCACATGGCACAACTGTGTATGTTTCCTGCACTCAGGGGTAGAAAGAATATAATTTTGATCAGACACTTTTCGAAGCACAGTGTAAGGTCCTAAAAACTTCGCACAGAAAGGAGAATCTGTTAAAGCAAATAAGGCTAACACCTGATCTTTTGGACTGAACATGCGAATCTCAGTCTTGCGATCAAACCAGCATTTCATATTTTCCTGAGCCTGTTTCCATCTTTCTGACTGATCGAAATGTTACATCTACG
The DNA here is from genome assembly GCA_036326025.1 of Chrosomus eos. NCBI lineage: Eukaryota > Metazoa > Chordata > Actinopteri > Cypriniformes > Leuciscidae > Chrosomus > Chrosomus eos. The sequence goes on from CM070821.1 coordinate 23,581,915, forward strand.
GGAGAGGCTGCCATCCTTACTGATGAGTATGTACTTACTCATAAATGTGAAGTCAAGAAAAGCAGGTTAAAGTTCAATTATAGTCCAGAGAGTGTAACTGTCCATCATACCTTGGCGAATGATAATAAGGTTGAGAGGAATTTTAAAAGTTACGCTGTTTGAAATGACCGGTGTGCTTATTGTCATTTAAAGGGACACTGGAAAAAGGATTGTTTAGCACTTAAAGGAAAACTGATGCCTCTGATCCCGGACGAGCCCCCAATTGTTACGTTCTGGCTCACGGAAATAACAAAAAAGTCTAGGGGTTAAATAATACAGAAAAAAGATGTTCAACAGCAAAGTAAGCAAACAATAAAGGGAAAAACAATATGTAGGTCCAGCTCTCACTACAGGATAGGGGCAGAGGCTCCTCCCACAAGGACAGCCGTCTTAAATACTGCTTCCCAGACAGGTGTGGGTCCTTATCTGGCAACCTATAAAAGAGAAGACAACAGAACAAACCCAAAACCAACCTGAGCCGTAACAACGTACTCAGTTTGTAATAACACACTAACCATAACGCGTTGTTCATTATAAACGTGGGATTATTAATTATATTGAGAACGTTGTACATAGAAAACATGCCGTAATGTACCCTGAGTGTAAACCTTAGCCGCATTCACCGTGAAGCGTGCAAGCGATTTGGAAAGATTAATATAAAGGTTAATAAAACTTTACACTCACTTCTTCTGGAGGTGCAGCAGAGACAGGAATAGTTGGTACCGATTCTTTTTTCAGGAGCAGCTTCTTAGCAAAACCAGCTTTATACTGATCCTCGTTTATAAAGCAGTCTGCTGAGAAATGATTTGCGCAAACATGAAAGCATTGACGTTGATCGTGGGGAATATTCCCCATAAAACAAAACTCAGCCACTGCGTCTTCAGCGGTTCAGATTTAGGAACATCAAAATGACTGTTGTGTTCCTTATTGTACCCAAGAACAGAACACCACAATCGCTTAGACGCCATTCTGCTCCAGTGTATCAACAATGACGGACTATGATGACAGCTCGCTCAGGGTGGGTCTGTGCTGAAACGCTGCTGTCAATCAACAATCGTGGGAGGAGCATCCGACCGTGTGACGTCACACGGTCGAACGACTCAATTTGAGACTGGGAAAAACATATAAGGAGATTAAAACAAAAACTCTGGATATATTTTTATCATTATATGATGGTTGTGTACAGGCACTGTACACACATTTCAGTACAATCAACTTGAAAAAGTGCATGCACCATTATATGACCCCTTTAAGAGTTTTTAAGGACCTGTGGCCACCCGCATCATCTTTACCTGTATGTTTTCCAGCCAGCCAAAAGGTTAATTCAATACTGACTCTATTTAATAAGTTGTTTATCTACCTCAAACTAAGGGAGTATAAAAACAGTGCCAGAAGCGCAGCTGACCTTGACGTGTTCTCCATTAATGCAACTGTAGATGCCTGACAGATACACACCGCTTAGTGTGTTTAAATTGCTTCTATTTCACCCTGACAGAGTGATCCCAAAAGAGAATGCTCTTTTATAAGTCAAAATGACAGTTCTCTGCTGAGTGTGTAGTGCAATCAGAAAATAATCTAGAGTCCTAGGGGCAAAAAGAGACAGTGTCGTACAGCCTGCTAGCGTTCAGGCGATGTAGAACGGTTCACGTAGGCTTGATAGGTTACCTTTGACTCTGGTTTGTGATTCTACACAGATCTTACCTGGTCAAAAATGGGCAACCAGTATATACTTAAGCATAATATACTTTTTTTTTTTAAATTTTGTCAGGTATAAGTTCTGTTTAGAAAACTAAGTTTGATGTTTTTTACATCATGTTCTCTCCACTCAAATTAATAGATCATTGTTTGAAAATAATATTGATTGCAGGATCTATATTTACATCAAAGTGCAGTTTGATTGTAGAATATCTGATGCTTTAAAGGGATATTCACTCAAAAATGAAATTTCAGTCATGATTTACTCACTTACTTACAAAAAAAAGAGATTAACATTAACAAAAGTAATTGTGATGATAAAACTCAAACAGAAAGATAGCTTTATAATATTCTACCACCTTTCAATAATAAAGACAACAATGAGAAAGCAAAGAGGTAGCAAGTTCCTTTTCTGCTGAGTTGTTGTTGTTTTATCAGACCTTATCACGACCCCCGGAGCACATATAAGGTGCCTGAGATGGAACGGAAAGCAAATTGTTTGTGATATCAATAATTCCAAAACCACTCGAGGCTTAATCCGGTCCAATTTACATTGCTTAAAATCAGCGCTTGCATAAACAAGTCCGCAAACAGTCCTTTGAATTGTTATTAAGTTCAAACAATGGCAATCTCATCTCGCTGGTTCCTTAATACTTTATGCTTTCACTCCCAATCAAATACCTTCAGAAGCTTCTTTCACTCTTTGCTTTTTCTACCCTCCCAGTCTTTCTCTTTATTATTTCAACAGTATATTCCTGAGTAGTAACCATGGTAACACTTAACCATATGCAAATGTAGTCTTGATAGATTGTGCAAGGTTGAGGAGACAAATTAAAATCTATTTAAAGGGGAGAGGAAAGCACATAGATACACATTGCAAGACATCACGTGACCTGTGCGTACGCACCCATTCGGCAGCAATCATGGACAAGTTAAGTGCGAAGCAATCATTTCTCATTACTGACACGGGCTGATAGTATATGAAAACCTGGCACTGCAATAAGGGTTTGCTTTGACTCAGAGAGCATCCCACCCACCCGCCAATCATATGCTCACAAATGCCACTGGAGACTTTTTGAAGTCTTTTATTAATATGTTTGAAGAGAGGAAACAAAAAATCCTTTAGTTGCATACAAAAGCTCTAAGTGTTGAGCTTCTCTAGATCAAAATGTAGGGCTGAAAGGGAATAGATGAACAACTAGTCATAAAAGCATCAAGGAGAGGTTTGTTTACTGCTCTTTTTAAAGTGCATCTTTATTTGCACTTTAGTTCAAAGTCATTTCACTCAGCGACCATCTTTGAAATGCTTCTCGGGCATGCAAGTGGAGCTCCTATCTCTTGAATGGGGAAATATCAAATTATCCATACACTGTAAAAAAAAAAAAAAACTGTAAAAAAACGGTAATTTTCTGGCAGCAGGGGCGCCAGAAAATGTCTGTTAAAAAACGGAAAAATACTGTCAGGAAAAAAACTGTTAAAAAAATGGTAATTTCTTATTCTATAATTATGGTTTATTACTGTTATTCTACACAAAAATATCTTTCATTATCTGATATAATCTTAAATTACTGACCTATTGAAGTATTAATATCTGTTTTGTACCATTGTATCACTGACAACCATAGTGGTGATGAGAATCACATGATCATTCAAAGCTCATTACAAACAGCTTTTCCACAAGAGAGTTAACACTAATATATAGAAACTGCACAGTGTGATTCGCAGAAACATTAAACACCATCATGGTAACACATGAAATTTTAAAAATGCAATAAACATTAGTTTAACAACATTAAATGTAACATAAACCCTAATGTACATAACTGATTTGAAAAAAACTAAGAAAACTATGAAGAAACATAGTTATTTCAACAAAAACACATCAAATGTGAAGTGTCACGCAGGGAATTGTGGGAATGTCAATTTACGGTTTTTCACTGTAAATTATACAATGAGTTGTTCTTTTTCACTTTCAAAAACTGTAAATTTAATGGTATTTTGTACGGAAATACTATTATTTAACCTTAAAACTCACTTTAACACCCACATGCTTAATGATCTTCAAGGAAAACATGTTAAATGACTGCTGATTTCTCCAGTTATACCTTCTTTTCTGTGTTTTTTAATTTAACAGAAAAAATCTGTAAAATATTACCGACTATTTTATGTAAAATTACACACAACCCTGTAAAAATACAGACAATTTCCTTAAAAAAAAACGTAAAATTTATGTAAAACCAAAATACAAGCAATTACCTGTAAATTCAATAGTGGACCTTTAAATTACAGCAAATATCTGTAAAATAACAGGCATTCACTGTATAATGACAAAACGGCAAAATTCTGTAAAAAATACAGACCATTACCTGTAAATTTACATTTATTTTTTACAGTGTAGCTGTTCACCAAGCTTACAATTACATGACCAATGAAATCTAACAACAACTGTCTCATAAATGTGGTTTCTTATGTTAAAATATTGTTTAAAAAGCGTATTTTTCACGCTGGACCAGCCAATGCGCATGTGAAGCCGTAAGCGTGCATGCATGTCAGAACGTTGACTGTTTCTAAAGCATCCGGAGCTTCTGCAGTGACGTGATGACTTTACCAATCAGCGATCAACTCTTTTATTTAGAAGGCAGAACTTATTCTGCCTTCCGATTCATAGTAATATGAGTGCACCTTCTTTCTATAAAGTCTTTGCTTTAGTTTGCAGGACAGTGTTTGATCTGCATTTTAAAAGTACGAAATTGCTCCCGGTTTTTTAACTTCAGAGTTCAAAACAGCACTAACGTCATCTACAGTATTAGCTTATAAATGGATGACTGCTTTGCCATTGTAAACGGTGTTTTGCCATGTAAAACTTGAGTCTGGGATGGCAAGGACACCGTGGGCTTACTGTAGCAATGCTCTTGTGTCCATTGACTGTTCAAGGTCTGCTCAACGTGACTGCATGGGTTGCTTTGTGTATGGAAACAATGGTGTTTGTGAGTGTCAGATTAAAGACAACATTCAGAGGCCAGGCCTTGAAAAGTGCAGCAGTCCTTGTGTGCTGTAGGTTTTCTGCAGTGACCAATTTAGAAACTGTTTTTGCTGTATTTTTTCACATATTCTGCACACTTTCTGAGATATTACTGAGATTGTTTATGTGCTGAGCTTTGACAAAGTATCCCGTTGGCGCTTTTCTGAGGGAAATATTTTCAGTGAAAAGGCCAGATCTCAACTTGACAGACATCAAGTCCATTAGCCTTTATTTTGACTTCATTCTGAATTGGAACCAAACGACTTGCACAGGGATTGTGGCGTTGGTAGCAGATAGGAGCAAGCAGTGAAAGCATCAAAAAGTAGATAAAATCTCAACTCTTTGCAAATGAATAGCTTTATAGCCATGTATTTGACAACAGACAGGCAAAGAGAAATACCATAGAGCCTAGATATGGACTGATTATCAGGTGTAAATTAACTGTTCTGATCTGCTCCCTCTAGTGGTATCCAGAGGTGAGGCACCACTGCCCTTCCACTCCAATTATTCTGGTTGGCACCAAGCTCGATTTGAGAGACGAGAAGGAGACCATCGAGAAGCTGAAAGAGAAAAAACTTGCTCCAATTACTTACCCACAGGGTCTTGCATTGGCCAAAGAAATAGGTGAGGTGGCACAGTCGGATTTGTGCTTTGATATCACTGGATGACAGTACACTACTGTTCAAAAGTTGGTCAGTAAGATAAAAAAAATCAGCATATTAGATTGAACAGCAAATCAGCATATTTCAATTATTTCTGAAGGGCCACGTGACACTGAATACTGGAATAATGATGCTGAAAATTCAGCTTTGACATCACAGGAATAAATTTAATTTTCAAATATATTCAAATAGAAAACATTTATTTTAAAATGTAATAAAATTTCACAATATTACTGCTTCCACTGTAGTTTTTGATCAAATAAATGCAGCCTTGGTGAGCAGAAGATACTTTTTTTCAAAAACATTAAGAAATTGTTTACATTGTATAGTTAACTTACAGGGTAAATATACATTTAAGTACTGAGTAATATCAGGTAACAACATGTACTTTCTATAGGGTCAGGATTAGGAATGGGGTTTGGTTAAGGGTTAGTTGCATGTAATTATACATAATTTACAGTTATTAAAACAGAAGGTACATGTAACATATGTAACAACGACACTGTAAAATAAAATTGTCACCAAAAAATCTTGCTGACCCCAAACTTTTTAACGGGAGATTATTTGAGGTATATAATTCTTCTGACAATAAGGCATACACCACCTTTTTTTTCCTCCACTTTTTGAGCTCCAGACTTAAACAGTTTATAGTTGCAAGTAACAATTGTACTGGAAATCGGTTCGTAGAAAAAAAAAAAGGCTTAAGATACAAGACAAATGCAAACACTGTTTATTGTCTGGTTTCTTTGTAACATATAATTACCACATAGTCTCTAAATTAAAAAAAAATTACAAACCCGATTCCAAAAAAGTTGGGACACTGTACAAATTGTGAGTAAAAAAGGAATGGAATAATTTACAAATCTCATAAACTTATATTTTATTCACAATAGAATATAGATAACATATCAAATGTTGAAAGTGAGACATTTTGAAATGTCATGCCAAATATTGGCTCATTTTGGATTTCATGAGAACTACACATTCCAAAAAAGTTGGAACAGGTAGCAATAAGAGGCCGGAAAAGTAAATGTACATATAAGGAACAGCTGGAGGATCAATTTGCAACTTATTAAGTCAATTGGCAACATGATTGGGTATAAAAAGAGCCTCTCAGAGTGGCAGTGTCTCTCAACAATTCCCCCAATGCTGCGGCGAAAAATAGTGGAGCAATATTAGAAAGGAGTTTCTCAGAGAAAAAGTGCAAAGAGTTTGAAGTTATCATCATCTACAGTGCATAATATCATCCAAAGATTCAGAGAATCTGGAACAATCTCTGTGCGTAAGGGCCAAGGCCGGAAAACCATACTGGATGCCCGTGATCTTTGGGCCCTTAGACCAGTGTTTCCCAACCCTGTTCCTCGCGGCACACCAACACTGCGCGTATTCTTTGTCTCCCTAATCAAACACACCTGATTCAACTCATCAGCTCATTAACCCATGTGATTATGAACTAATGAGTTGAATCAGGTGTGTTTGATTAGGGAGACAAAGAATACGCGCAGTGTTGGTGTGCCGCGAGGAACAGGGTTGGGAAACACTGCCTTAGACGGCATTGCATCACATACAGGAATGCTACTGTAATGGAAATCACAACATGGGCTCAGGAATACTTCCAGAAAACATTGTCGGTGAACACAATCCACCGTGCCATTCGCCGTTGCCGGCTAAAACTCTATAGGTCAAAAAAGAAGCCATATCTAAAACAGGATCCAGAAGCGCAGGCGTTTTTTCTGGGCCAAGGCTAATTTAAAATGGACTGTGGCAAAGTGGAAAACTGTTCTGTGGTCAGATGAATCATAATTTGAAGTTCTTTTGGAAACCTGGGACGCCATGTCATCCGGACTAAAGAGGAAAAGGACAACCCAAATTGTTATCAGCGCTCAGTTCAGAAGCCTGCATCTCTGATGGTATTGGGTTGCATGAGTTCGTGTGGCATGGGCAGCTTACACATCTGGAAAGGCACCATCAATGCTGAAAGGTATATCCAAGTTCTAGAACAACATATGCTCCCATCCAGACGTCGTCTCTTTCAGGGAAGACCTTGCATTTTCCAACACGCCAGACCACATACTACATCAATTACAATATCAAGGCTGCGTAGAAGGATCCGGGTACTGAAATGGCCAGCCTGCAGTCCAGATCTTTCACCCATAAAAAACATTTGGCGCATCATAAAGAGGAAGATGCAACAAAGAAGACCTAAGAGAGTTGAGCAACTAGAAGCCTGTATTATACAAGATTGGGAAAACATTCCTATTCCTAAACTTGAGCAACTTGCCTCCTCAGTCCGCAGACGTTTGCAGAGTTATAAAAAGAAGAGGGGATGCCACACAGTGGTAAACATGGCCTTGTTCCAACTTTTTTTTAGATGTATTGATGCCATGAAATTTAAAATCAATGTATTTTCCCCTTAAAATGATACATTTTCTCAGTTTAAACATTTGATATGTCATCTATGTTGTATTCTGAATACAATATTGAAATTTGAAACTTCCACATCATTGCATTCTGTTTTTATTCACAATTTGTACAGTGTCCCAACTTTGGAATCGGGTTTGTACAAAGCACTATATATCAGGCTACAGATTTAGAAGCTAAATGCAATTTGTTCTCAGTGTGATTTAAACTAGCATTTGGGAGACCACATGGGCTAGTCCTCCTACACGTTCAAGATATGACAGATTTTGTGCGCACCTAATACACCCAGACATCTGGTGCTAAGTATCCCACTCAGAACGAATCAGAGATGATTTAGTACTATGCTCAAAATATATAGAGTGAGAAAGGCGGTGCTAGTAACAAACCTAATATATGTGCATGTGTTTATGTGCGAACAGATGCAGTAAAATACCTGGAGTGTTCTGCTCTCACTCAGAGAGGACTAAAAACGGTGTTTGATGAGGCCATCCGTGCTGTGCTCTGCCCACAGCCCACCAAGGTCAAGAAGAAGGGCTGTGTGCTTCTCTAAGGATGCACGGTACGTTTTCATATGTGTTACTGTTCAGTTGAGACATAAGTCATCTGAGAGGGAGAAGGGCATGCATAAAATTTCAGATGTGACCTCAATTATAGTGAACACCTTTTGTTCAATTACTGCTTTACAGTTGTCCCTACTTACAAACACGCTTCCTGGTGTAAGTTAAAGACAGTAATTCTGCTTCATGTCAAAGGCTATTCTTTAAAAAATAGGATGTGAGGAGATGCAAAAAGTAGAACGTCCACTGACCTTCTCTTCTTTCTGCCTCCAGATTCTTCACTGTAAAACAGGTACCAGAGAAATCCACTGGTTTTCTCCCACAAACCAACAAGGGATGCAATTGCATTACGAAAGCCTTGAATATAAACGAGAGCTGAATATAACTCCTGAACATACCACACTGATGCCAATGAAATAATATTGTTGTTGACAAAATATTTAATCATATTTTAACTGATGTATTGTGTTATATTGTGTATGAAGCGTTTTTGTGGGTACACGGTTGTGAATTGTTTTCTCAAGACAATATATAAACAGGTGATCTTCATTTTTTACCAAAAAAAGCACAAGTACTTGTTACACAAAGCTGAACTCAGATGGAGTTTTTAGACATATGAATCACTTCCACATAATACTTGTATAGTTATATTTGGCAAAAATAATTTGTACAACTCTGTTTCCGATGGCAAAAATAAACTGTAAACCTCTGTTTCCAGACAGCTGGCTTTTTTCTCCATTCTACCTCTTGCCTAAAGAGTTCACTCATAACTTATATTGAGTACAAATCGTTTTTAGTGAATGTATTTGGAATTCCCTTTGATTCAGTTGCTATAAGGTGCCAATTATAGTGCCTAAGACCAAGATTGTAATACAGATCAGCATGATTTCCCCATTGAGAGCAGAACATGAGTTTGCATAGCTTCTCATTGCTTCTTTCATTGCTGAAATTCAACAGAAATGGGAACTTGCAGTATCTGTTGATATATGATGATACTCTCCCACCTTATCAGCCCTTCCTCTTCTATTAGCCATGTGGACTTTGTGACATGACATGACAACACGCCAACATTGACTTCAATGCAACTGTCTTGAGCTCACATCAAAGTGTTGCCATTTACAGCAAGTCTAGATGTGGTACATTCTTCATTTAGTAGAAGTAAAAGTATGTAAAACAAGTTTTGGTGTTGAGCCTATTTTTGTTAAATTCAGCACAAAATAAGGAGGAAATGCACAGTAAACCTATTTAACACCATTAATTAACAATATTTTGAAATGTAGACTTTTATGAAGCAAAACATAATACAAAATTGAGTGAAATATATACCTACAGTACTGTTTGAAAAAAGAAACGCCTTTCTTGATACAAGTCCTGATGGAAGCCTGTTGTCTCCGAGTGAAAATAAATCAATAAAAAGTAAATTGTGACTCTACCCAACTTTCAAAACATAAGTAAACTTCCTGTAAATGTGCAAGACTTTGGATTCATTATCTCCTATTGGTAAATAACAAGAGGAATATCAAAGTGCAATAATCTGTAAAACTATTTGCGCTACAACCAGTGTTTGATTACGATAATAAATTAAAATTATATGATAAATAAGTTTGCAGCATAACAGATAATGTTTTTGTACAGCTAAAATAACTGGACATGCCCACTCTTACATTAAAAATATGGTGGATATTTTGACTTTGTTTCTGCAACTTTATATCTGACAATGTAACTTTATATCTTACACTGTGAAATCTTGTTGTGTGACATTCTAATCAACAAATGTGATGTCATTCTGACTTTTGAAATTGCAACAAATTCTTTCCTGTATTGTGCCTGATTTTAATGTGATTTAGTTCTTAATTTATTTGATCTCCGCAATCAGCATTTTAATTTTTTTTTTTACTCTGAGGTGGAAACAGGCTTTTTAAAGTTCCACACGCAGTGACAGACACAAAACAGCACTTTCCATTAAGTAAACCTGATTGAATCTAGATGATTAAGTCATTTATAGCTACATTTTCATGTGGATTAAATGCAATGTAAATGTAAGTGTGGTCCCCTTTCTCATGTAAATTAGATTTCATCATGCTTAGGTTTGGCCCACTCCTTATAGCCATGTTATAATGTATGGCTACTAGTTATAAAAATAAAAAAAATACTCAATATAACAATCCAGAAATAACTTTCTCGTCTGTACAGAGCCACAGCTCTGAGAAGAAACACCATCTGTGGGAAAGCACAAAACACGCTGTCAATGCATGTGGTGTGAAACCAGCCTTATGGTGTTTCAAACGGTTAACGACCCAGTTTCATGATAAACCAGCTGATAGTTAAGCAGTAACTCAGGATCACTCAACATGACAGAAGGTTGCGGTACCCTGTAATTAGATGAATAAACCAGGATGCCATGAAATGAAAAATATTGCATAGATATTTTTCTGTTTTTCCCATGAGGCAAGGTAGTTATTTCAATGATTCACCAAAAAACTCGGTATGACTCACATATCACAGTGGCTTATAAATAAAGCACTCCAAGAGGCAGCCATGGGGTCAGTGCAATGACTAAGGAATGGAATCAGATAAAAGGAGGAGAAGAGAAGAGAGAGAGAGAGAGAGAGAGAGAGAGAGAGAGAGAGAGAGAGAGAGAGAGAGAGGAGAGAGAGAGAGAGAGAGAGAGAGAGAGAGAAGAGAGAGAGAGAAAGAGAGGAACACAAACACAATCAAGTGGAGTCAAGAGAGATCAGCTTCCCATCAGCCATCTAAGGGGTTATAAATTATGTGCCGACGTAAACAGGCTTCAGAGGCCGAGTTGCGCTCTGAGATCTCGTGAGATATCGTCTGATCTTCAGAAACCTCCCAGTCAGTTGCGATGTGATGAGACGAGAGAGCAATCCCACAGAAACGCCACCGGAATACCAATCTGATTGATTGTCTTCAACAGAAAGGAACAAAAGAGAAAGCGTCTGGGCAGAAAGCTAGACGGATACATAGGCTGCATAATTCGCCAGAGTCTGATGACATGGGACTCGTCTCGTCTCCTATTTCTTGCTCCCACTCTCATTTCTCACTGAATGAAAGAATGAAAGAATCGGTTTTAATATAATGGCAATCCATCAGCATCAAATTGTATGTCAGTGCTTGACTGATGTAGAATTAATTAATCATTTAAAAGTAGAATATTCATAGGTGGTCTATCTATCAAAGCATCCAAACATCTGCTGTCATCACGGATTTACTGATCACAAAAATGTTCAATATTTAGAGTGCTGATCATCATAGACATCATATAGGTAGACGCCCTATCGACCGCTGCCTAGGCAAGGACGAGGCAAGGACGAGAATTGGCAAGGACGAGAATTGGAGCCGCCATCTTAAACCGGTCATCCGCTCCGCCCAGTGTAATCTGAATGGCAGGTGAAATGAGCTGTCAGCGCATTAAATTAATCATATCTCACTAAATACTGAACTGATTTTCACGCAGGTTTTTTTTGCTGCAAAGGTCATTCATGTAGCTATGATACAGGACACATGGTTCGGCGTATTTTAATATCCATAGTAGGCTTAACAGTAATATAATATTCTGCTATAAGTAGGGCCGGGACTTTAACGCGTTAATTAAGATTAATTAATTACAGACTTTAACGCCTTAATTAACACAAAAAATAATTTTAATCGCACTTATTTTTGCACCGCGGAACGTTTCTCACTGGATGAGTTTCGCCGGACCGATTATACAGGAGCACCAACTAGCGTTCATGACGGTTCATGGTGATGAAGAAGCTGACGAGATCGCTTCATTAGCCGCTTTCCGACCAAGTAGTTACAGGAACTTAGTTATAGGAACCGTCCACTTCTAAACAATTCTAAGAACTACTCTCCCCCAAACTCGGTTTTGCTGTTTGCGTTCGCACTGGCCAAGTGGCCATAGATAGAGTCGGTTGGTCAGGGAACGCCCCCGGGAACGCCCCGTCACGTGGTGTAAATTTACCCCGTGGGGGAAAACATTGCCTTGGCGCTCATTGAAATACACGCGACAATCATGCCGAAGAGTTGTTTTGTCGTTTTCTGTACTGCCAATAAAAACAAAAATTATAAATTGAAGTTCTACAACCAACAAACCCGTTGGTAAAAAAGGTGTGAGCCTCCAGGGATTTGTAATTTTTGAGATTACTGTGTGAGTAGATCCCTAGCTGTGTGGTAGTGGGTGTTAAACTCGTATTAGGCAGTGGGCCAGATTTGTCTACTTCTCTTACGAAAAATAATGATAGTAATCCTATACGATTTGTATTATAATACTTAATAATTCCTATAAGATTTGTATTATAATACTTCTGTGATGTTCTGTAATAGGCCTACCTATAGTTTGTGCCAAAATACTATAATATTCCTACAGGATTGCTATAATATTTTATCCTAAAATACTACAAGATTCCAATGGTTGTTTTTCATAAGGGATGTCTCATTCACATTCGCGTTATCAGCTGAAGATTGGCTTGAAGATTGGCTTGATAGGCCAATCGCTACGTAATGACCATAGACAGTAAAATAAATAATGACGCCAGCCGTGAACCTGTCAGCACAGTCCCTCGTACTACTGATCACCGTTTTACAAAAGCATTATAGTTAGGAGTGAAGCATACGTATTGGTAAGTGACAAGGTTTTATGGAGTTATAGTGCGCAACATATTTGAGTTATAGGCTAATGTTACTGGTAGCCCGCGATGTCTTACCTGGAGATTCAACCATAACAGAATATATCTCGAAATGACACCTCCGGCCATTTGGTTGGGTCATTGACCCAGTTTTTAATTAAATAAGGGCAATCATATCCTATTGCAGTTAATTTTGCAATGTATCGTTGCCGGTCGGCCTCACAATAAGCCTCACAAAAAGACATTTTTGTCATTCAAATACACACGATGCTCATGGCGTTTTCCCCCACGCCGACCACGCCCCCCAACTATGACGCGCAACCGACTGTATGTATAGACCAGTGTTTCTCAACCTTTCCTGCAGGGACCCCTGACAGACCATGTTTCTGTTTTAACCCTGAAATGGCACACCTGATTCCATTCATTAGAGTAGGAAGAGTAGGAATTATTCAATTATTCAATTAGTCAACTACTCATTAAGCCTTTAATTAATTGAATCAGGTGTGCCATTTCAGGGTTAAAACAGAAACATGGCCTGTCAGGGGGTCCCTGCAGGAGAGGTTGAGAAACACTGGTATAGACCTTATGTAGCCCCGCCCCTTTTCAGCGCTGAGCCGTTGTCTTTTGACTTCCGGTCTGTATTTTCACAGCGATCTTTCATAGATGAATAAACGGCTCGTTTAAAAAAGTTCCCGGTCGATATTTGTTAAGACATCTGCTTTACAATGCTTATGATAAACATTACAATGCTCATGATAACTTTCGTTAACTCTACAGTAAGTAAATCGACTTCACCAGCTAATTACTCCTGGACAGCGATGCCATAGAGATACACAGAGCGACCACAGAAACGGAAGTTCAAAGACAATATTCTAAAGATGGCGGCGCCCTCGTTTCTCTCGTGCATAAGGTCTATAGGAACTGCAGGAGGGGTAAGGGAGTGACGCAAGCACGGTGGCGGCGATTTCAGGCTATCGCAATGTTACTGTTCTGCCTTTCCGGGACCTTAATAACGGAGTAGATAGCCTAGATCGCTTTTATTTGGTTGGCCCCGTGGATGGGACATTTTGTTATAAAAAACGAACGGATGGAAGCGTCGATAAGAGCATGGTTGTGTGCAAGTTTTTCAACAAGGAATTCGCTATTGCTATAGGCTACTTAATGGCAAAAAATGCACTGGTCTGCTGGACTTGGTTGAACGAAAATAAAGAATATGTTGTTGCTTAAGCTTATGTATTCAGTAATTATTCAATGGTATACTAAAAATCCATGTGGAAAAAATTACTTACACTGTTCTCAGGTCAAATATTTATGCGATTAAAATGCGATTAATTTCGATTAAGTAATTACAAAGCCTCCAATTAATTAGATACATTTTTTTTAATCGAGTCCCGCCCTAGCTATAAGATATAAAGTGACCAGACACAATATGTGTGATGAAGGATAATGTATTTTATAAATCACACATAAATATAATAAAGAAGCAGAAACAGATAGTTGCAGTAAAGTAAGATATTTTAATAAGTTGAAGAAACAATTTATGATTTGTGACACGCACATGCACACGAACAGACACACTCATCACTCACTCACTCACTCTCTCTCTCTCTCTCTCTCTCTCTCTCTCTCTCTTTCCTCCTCCCACCCCCACTCTCCCTCACCATCACTCCTCACCTCACCCACACTCTCACACACACACACACACACACACACACACACACACACACACACACACACACACACTTTCATACACAGAACGCAGCCACCGAATCCACCGAACACAGCCACCTGTAATAAAAATTTAGAAGCTTTTCAACGTGTTTGCATCAGTAATTTCTAAAAAAATTAAATTCGGACAACATTAAGCCTATACCTTTTTTATTGTATGTGGATGTGGGAGGGGAAAATGTCGAGACTAAAGCCCAATTCGGATTAACTTTACAAGGGTAGATGGAGTAAGTTAAAGGAGAACTCCGGGCAATTTTTAAGTTAATCTTGATCGTTAGACCTTTGTGAGTACTGTCTATAGAAAAAAAAAAAACCGGATTGGTGCTTGCGACGCGGAGCTGCGACCGCGAATGCCCAGAGCTCTCACTCAGCTAAAACAGCAGCTCTGGGGGCATAACATAAAGAGTGTCTTACATAGTGTTTTAGACGGCAAGCTGCAGTCTCGCGCTGAAGTCTCGCTCCTCCCACTTCTCCTCCTCAGCTCCGCGTCGCAAGCACCAATCCGGTTCATTTTTTTTTCTATCCACCTTATTCTTTGCCCGTTCTATTTCCCATGATTCATAGCGGGTTCAACTGACTAAACGGTTTTCTACTTCCGGTTGAAGTGTTTGTTTACATAGAATGCTAGCACTCGCGTAAAGGCTGCGGTGATAAATTGTAGTTATTAAAGTATAAGATAATTATTCTGTCAAGATGGGAAGTAGTCGGTGGCTACACACCGCTGATGAAATCACAAAAGATCGTGATGGCGACCGTATCAGAGTGCCACATCCCTCAAAATTGACAGGTTGGGTGGATGACATGAAGCTATGGCCAGGAGTTAGCCATATTGACATTATTAATTATGTGACCGAGCGTTCATGAAGGGTTCGCCTAACACTTCAGAAATAAGAAAACAATAAAAACGGTAGCAGTTGGAACTTTTCTTCTCTTTATTTTACATCAGATCACTCACTTCAAAAACTCCCCGACACCCCAGTACCAAGTGCGCATGCCCATGCCTATATACGGCAAGCCCCTAGGGGAAAAATACATTGCATACACATACAACGAATGCCAGTCTATCCAGAATTAGTGCGTCATAACAGAGTCTAACAAAGTCTGTTACATACGTCCCCCCCTCACAAAATAAACGTCCCCGTTTATGTTTCAGAATAACAACATTACTGTCATAAACAATAAACAGCCTTGTACAATGAAACAAAATAGAGTGCATGGCACATTATCGTTAGTGCAACAAGCCTATTAATAGAACAACTGTTTTTTGTTTTTTTTACAGTTACAACAGGTTCTACAATAGAACAAATTCAACATGCACACCTCCTAAACATAGGTACACAGTTACTTCAATACAAAACAAAATCTTTCAAATGGCCCTGGAAGTCTATGAACTCTCCCAGTCTTACTCATGTTTTGCTCGGACCCCTTAACTGAACATGGCGAGTCAGACAAAGCACTCAGAGTTCTTTCTGGGGAGAAACACACTCCTCTCCACCCGAAACTCTTGACTCCAGGGGAAGAGACTCAGGCTGTGAGTCCGGAACATTGGGCAACGTCTGATTCTGTGACACAAGAGAAACGGGCAATGTGTAAGGCCGCATCCTATTGTAATGCACGACCTGCACCCTCTCACCAGAGTCAAAAGGATCTACAATACGGTAAGTCAGTCCCTGTTCCCCACATGAATCCATGACCTTCACTATTTTATACGGTCCCTTCCAATGGGTGCCAGTTTCATGCGGCTCTCCACTGGGTTGTGGAGCCACACCATGGCACCCACATGATAGGCTGGTGACGCCATCCAACATCATGGTACAGTTTTTGGTGGTCGTGAGCTGCCTCACCGTGCATCCATGCACTGCTAAAGGCAGAGTTCAGTTTTGTCAGCAATTTGGAAACAAACTCAGCATGTGATGCTGACATCTGAGAGTCAAGAGCACGGGTGGGTAACAGGCTGGGCTTCCCGGCCGTGAGTCAAGAAGTAAGGTGTGAAATGAGTGCTGGAGTGAGTTGTTGTGTTGTACTCAAAAGCCACATGCTTCACATAATCGTCCCATTCACCTCCATAGGTCAAAAGAGTCTTAGCCATCTGATCAATCAGAGTCCGATTAAATCGTTCAACCATACCGTCCGACTGCGGACGGTAGGGAGTGGTGCGTGTCTTTTTAATGCTCAGCAGACGACAGAGATTCTGAACCACCTCCGCCTCAAACTGACAACCCTGGTCCGAATGCAAAGTCTCTGGAACGCCATGAATCAGAACATAGTCCTCAAACAGACAACGTGCTACTGTCTGTGCTGACTGATTAAGCAAAGCATACAGGTTGACAAATTTAGTGAAGTAGTCTCGACAACCAACACATACCGGTTTCCTTTCGAAGTCACAGGCAGCTCCAAGATGTCCATAGCCACTCTTTCAAATGGCCGTACTGAATGGGAACCACCCATAGGTGCACAGTGGGCTGGAACTGGACCGCGCCGTGTCTGACATGCTTTGCACTGCTCACACCATGCTTTGATGTCCCTGTACATAGAAGGCCAGTAACAAAATTGTCTCGTCCGTTCCCACACACGCTCCGAAGAGAAATGGGCAGAAGCTGGGGCCCCATGCAGCTGTAAAAGAACATCCAAAATTAGAGTAGAGGGTACAACCATTTGGACTACAGAGCCATTTGTGAGGGGACACAAAACTGACCGGCATAACAGTCCATCAGTAATAGAAAGACGGTTTAATTCAGTCCAAAGCTTCCTAAACACTGAGAAGCTTCTTTTAGATTTCTCCTGGATGGTCTTTGGGATCGCATCACCCAGCTTAACACAGTCTTAATATCAGGGTCAGCGTGCTGCATAGCCCTAATGTCTGATAAGCTGTGTGACAAAATATTCATGGAAGACATGCAGTCTGAATTGTCATTTGAGTTGATAGTGGTCACATCTTCTGCCGAATCAGTGACTTCAGAGGAACATAGAATGTTATCTGTTTGACTAGAACTCACCACATTCACTTCCAGTACCTCCTTACACTGGCCTCAGCTTCGTCAGGGCCAGGTGTGTCAGGGCGGCGAGAAAGCGCGTCAGCATTCTTATGTTTTTTTCCATCTTTGTGTACAATGACCCAATGCAATGGATCAAGCTCCAGAATCCACCTCCCTCTTCTTCCTGTTGGGTCATCATCAATGGATAAACGCCGAAGTTCCAAGAGTGGTCGATGGTCTGTGATAATGGTAAATAAGGCAAGTCCAATGTAATGCTTGAATTCCCTTACAGCCCACACAATAGCCCACAACTCACGATCAAAGGTCGACCAACGTCTTTGTGTGGAATTCAATGACCGGCTGGCGTATGCGACCACACGTTCGAGTCCATCTCTGTCCTGGGCAAGAACTGCACCTACAGCCAGGTTGGATGCATCAGTGTAGATTTTAAAAGGCACACTGAAGTCAGGCAATATCACTACAGGATCAGATGACAACACACTTTTCAAAAGGTTAAATGATTTGTCGCACTCAGCATTCCACACAAAGGGCACATTTTTCCCGACAAGATGGTTTAGTGGAGCAGCGAGTTTAGAAAAATCCTTGACGAATCGTCTGTAATAGGAATACAGTCCCACAAAGGCTCTCACCTCAGAAGGAGAACAAGGAATTGGCCAGTTCGAGACTTTCTCGGTGTTCTTTGGATCAGGTTGAAGACCTTTTTGAGAAACGACATGGCCAAGAAAGACCACGTGATCTCTGGCAAGGTGACATTTGCCTGAATTAAGTCTCAAACCAGCAGATTGGATTCTTGAAAACACCTCTTTCAGGCTAGACAGGTGTTCTTCAAAAGTTTTGTTATAAATTAAAATGTCATCGAGATATACCATGCAGATGTGCCACGGGAGCCCTCTGAGGACCAGCTCCATTAAGCGCTGAAATGTGGCGGGGGCGTTGGATAGGCCCATCGGCATGGACCGCCACTGATAGAGGCCCTGTCCTGTTGAAAAGGCCGTCTTTTCTCTGTCCTCTTCAGCAACTTCCACCTGCCAGTAACCGTTAGAGAAATCTAGCGTGCTGAACCACACTGAACCCGACAACGCGTCCAGTGTGTCATCCACACGGGGTAGAGGATGAGAGTCTTTAATAGTCGCACTGTTTAATCGCCTGTAGTCTACACAAAAACGCCATGTGCCACACTTCTTTTTCACCAAAACAACTGGTGACGCCCAGGGACTACAGCTCTCCTCAATGACACCATCTTCTAACAGGCCAGCCACTTGTTTCTCTATCTCAGCACGTTTTTCAGGGGATGCACGATATGCACGCTGTTTGATAGGAGTCTGCTCACCAGTTCTGATGTGATGTTTTACTAGCATACATCTACTGCAATTCCGTTTGGGGAGGCTGAAGATCAGTGGCGTAACTATCGGTAAGCAGGGTACGCGGTTGCTTACGGGCCCGGACCAATCAGGGGCCCGCGTGACTGGAAGATATTGATTGACAGCCGGGCCCCCCTATCGCATATTACTACTTTTATTTTGATCGCATTTTACTTTATCACGATTTTATTTTAAATAAATAATGACAACAACATATTTTACTAATCATGTGTGAAACGAACAATCATGGATTTTCGTGTAATTTGTTTTGAGCTGGGACTAGGGAATCCCCGGGTCGGCTGTTTAACGTTACACCTGTGCGCCACTTCATGCTTTTTCTCAGATCGGATAGCTATTGATTTATCAAAACGATTCCATTTACAGCTGGTCACATAAATGTGTTTTTGCAAAACAGATATAAATCCGGTCTTCGATTCCCGCGCTATATGCAGATTTAATAGAATTCACACCGAAAGCAGCATTTTATTGATCATCAGCTAAAATTTCAAAATCAAAAACCGCAATTAGAGAGATTGGCAACAGCACTGGTAAGATCATTCCGTTTTAATGAAGATTATTGTGTGTTAAGCGTCTGCGACTTACTTTCACTTTGATTTGCGATAGTTTGCACGTTGGCTTGATGATTTTGCTCATCTGCTGTGATGCGTGTTGCAGTTGCGCGCGCCGTCATATCTGACTATAACATGACATATAGCCTATAACACGCTCTCACACGTTTATTTTTTTAGCATTTTTAGAGGAGTTAAATTTACACATGTGGTTTCAACAACCAGAAGCATTTATACTTGTCCAGTTTCGTCTGGAATGCGGCCCAGACCTCCTCCTGAAGTGGTTTGAGCGATCGGATTCAAATCCATCTCGAATGCATTTCGACGGGCATGCATTTACACCTGGTCTTTTCACGATCGGATAGCTATACGATCACAGAAAAAGCATGAAGTGGCCAGGTGTAAACAGTTCCTTGCGTATTGCATGCAAAAACCTACTGTGGACATTGCGTCATCACGTGTAGTAGGGGGGCCCGCCTTGATAATCCTGCATACGGGCCCGGTGTTGGCTCGTTACGCCACTGCTGAAGATGTCATTGTATTCCAACAGTAATGCTGAGAGCGCAGCTCTCTCAGATTCAGAAATAGGTGACTTATCCAATGACACAGGAGGCGCGACCCTGGAAAAGGTCGCTGCAGCTACATCAACTGGAGCATGAAACAGCTGGACATCAGAGTCATTCAATTGTGTAAAACTCACCCAGGTGCATACCTGGTTTCAATGAAATGTCTTGGCCAGTAGGATTCAAAACCCGAGCATTTGTCAGTCCATTGTGAACCATGGCGACTGTGTGAGCAACCACTAGACCGGAAGAATCTGCCACATTCGGTTCCAGATAGCCAACAAAGTCACACTGCAAATGGGCTGTGTTGGGTGTACACACTTTAACTGCCACAACTGACTCACTGAGTGGTGGTAAGTTCATAGCGGTGGCCAGCGACACGTTGCAGCACAATGGAACAAAATCTTTGCTGGTAAGGAGAGGAACTGAGATGTCCCACAGTTGTAGCTTAGCACGGCTGAGGTCCAGTAAAGCATGGTTCCTCAACAAAAAATCCCAGCCCAGCAACACAGTCTGTGTGGTTTCTCTTAGCACATGAAATACATGCTGCCACGACTCAGTTCCCAGCTGAAATGTTATTGTTATGGTGCCAAGTGTATCTAACATTTGTCCATTCACAGCACGTGCTGATACATAGTCCTTTTTCAAGGGCCGATTACGAAGTGATGGAATCGACATACGGAAATCGGCACTCATAAGGGATATACTGGAACCAGAGTCCACTAACATCTGAACCTCCACACCTTCAATTACTCCTCTCACATATGACACCAGCTCTTGGCTAGCATCCACAATCAAATTGATGTCTTTTGAAATTGAGTCACCATCATCAACATTGTCCATTACAGGGCCCACGGACAGCATAGCTGGTGTTTGGGCCGCAACATCAGCTAAAGTCCGTTTCCCGGCCCATTGCGGCGCTCCACTCCGCCAGGAGACATGAAATGCACTCCCCGCTTTCTCGAGTCATCCTCATAGCTGTTCCATCTGCGAGGACCAGGGCTAGGGCTGCGTCTTGCAGGGGACTGAGCAGAGTATGAGTCTTTATAGCCACGAACATCCATACCAGATGTACGCTCATCAAAGTGTTGGAACGATTTCCTCTCAGGTGAACAGCCCCTCCTCGCCTGTTGATCCTCGTCGACGCTGAACCCCGCGCGCGTGCTAACTCAGTTAACAACTTTTCTCTAAACTAACTAGTTAAACACCCGCCGTAACACTGGACCACATAAAAGCAAATATATCAAAACAGCACCGCTGTCACCAATGTGACCGAGCGTTCATGAAGGGTTCGCCTAACACTTCAAAAAATAAGAAAACAATAAAAACGGTAGCAGTTGGAACTTTTCTTCTCTTTATTTTACATCAGATCACTCACTTCAAAAACTCCCCGACACCCCAGTACCAAGTGCGCATGCCCATGCCTATATACGGCAAGCCCCTAGGAGAAAAATACATTGCATACACATACAACGAGTGCCAGTCTATCCATAATTAGTGCGTCATAACAGAGTCTAACAAAGTCTGTTACAATTATTTTATTTTTTCGGAGGTGTAAATCATGAGGAGATGCGCAATTACAAAAGCACCAAGGCCTTCAATTACTTCTTTAGTAATAAAGTCGGGCGCATTTCTTTACTGAAGCATGGAGACTATGTATTTTTGAAAGCAGAGGTAGACAGAAGTCAAAGTGCTAACCAGCCTAAGCTTATTGCTTGGGTTATGCTGCAGCAGTCGGGGGTGATAGAGACTGTCGGATGTTCATGTATTGCTGGATTAGGGAGATCGTGCAGTCATGCAGCAGCTATCCTTTGGAAGGTATGAAGAAAAGAAAAAAAATCATTTTGTTTTTATATCTGTGATTTAATAAAAAATAACGTGATCAGATCACATTTGACGAATGTTTTTTTCAATTTAGTTTAGCGATGTGGGGATGACACAATCTGAAACACATGGCAAAAGCATATAGATCAGATTCTGGTAACAATAATGTGCTCATGACAGGTTGAGAATGCAGTTACTACCGGGAAGACAGGGCTTGCATGTACAGATAAGCAGCGCAGGTGGAATGCAGGGACAGTCAGGAACCTTGAGCCAAAACGACTGAGGGACATAAATTTCAGCCACCACAGGGCAGGAGATGAATTTAGAATTAGTGTGCCAGGTGCTCAGCCATTACCAAAGACCCCACAATATATGTCACAAGCAGAATTTATAAATAATGTAGACAAAGACCCAACAAAGCCACTTTTCTTGTTAAAAAAACAGTTTATTGGGCAAGTGTTACAGTGTAAAACCAGTAGAGCAACCTTGTAGCCTTGCAAATACTGCAGTAGATGCAAGATTTTTAAGACCCCATCAAACCCATGCTGGTTCTGATCTCACATGTGAGACATGTAAAAGTTTCTATGAGTTGTATGTTCAAGTGAGCTGTGCACAGGCTTCTACTTTAGAATCTGAAACAAGGGAGCAGAGTTCTTCCGATTTGTGGCACAATGCAAGAAAATTGAGAATAACAGCAAGTTCAGCTAAAAAGGTTCCTTCTAGAGCATCCACCAATCCTGACAAGTTTATGGCAGAGCACCTGTTCCCCTCCTTTCGTGGCAACTATGCCACAAATTATGGTACGGAGAATGAGGCGGTTGCTGGTAATGCACTTCGAGAGCAAGGCATGAGTATTACACACAGGGGCATCGTTGTTAGTGTCACAGAGCCATGGTTGTCAGCCAGCCCAGATGGGGTAATTGACTCATCTGTCCTACTCGAAATAAAATGTCCCGTCCCAAGTAAACTCCATTCTACCCTCTTGGATCAACTTGACCATAACTGCAGTGACATCAAGTTAGTAGATGGAGTACCACAACTTCAGAAAACAGGTAGCCGAGGATATTACATGGCAGGTACAATTAGGCATGTTTTGTGCCGGTCTGAAGATGGCCAAATTGTTTATCTGGAGCCCAAATGACACAGTAATGTTCTCTGTACCATTTGATGAGCCCTATGTTCTGGAGATCTGGAGATTTTATTTCTCAACAATGTTGCCCCAGCTTGTGGATGAATTTGTTGGCCAGCGACTGAAACTGCAGAACAGATACATGAGCATAATGAATTCATAGAAAATATCCCTCAGAAACATTGTGTTCAAATCACAAAACAACTGTTAGGTGCTGCTGCTGTTAACAGTATGAAAACTAATTTTTTTTACCCAAACAATTGTATAAATTTAAAAATGCTGAGCATAAGTATTGTTTACATAAGTGAATATTTATGAATACATAATGTTGTTCATGTAAAATTGTATGCAAATCTGATAAAATCTATTGTACACAAACTCAAATAATAACAACAAATTGCATACAGATTCAGATTATTTTATTTAATGTCATATCAGCATTCAAAGCTATTTTCATGACAAAAATTCAATTCAAAAATAATAAATATATTTTTACAAAATATATATATATATATATATAAAAAAAACAAACAGTAATTCATATTATACAAGATTTTTTTAATTGACATGACAATCCAAAACCATTTCAGGTCAAATTTCATACAAAGAGTAAATATAAACAGTCAAAAATAAAAAAGACAGCGAGTGTCAATATGAAATATACAGGAGCAATTTATGTAGATGTGTAAAGTGTGTGTGTGTGTGTGCAGATGAAACTACAACCTCAGAAAATCACTGTTGTCACTTATCACTCACGGATGAGATCACCCTTAAGTTAGCGAGGGCCGCACAGATTCTGAGGATTTTTTTTTTATTGGTATTACTTGAGACAAGATCTTGTATACTTTAAGTCGTCTGATTGCTCTCTCAACATGAATCCGAACATTTGCAATCCTGCGAGATGCTGTGACTTGTTCCTCAGTTAGCTGGGCACCCCCTCTAGTGAAAGCAGGCAGAACCGATTTAATTTCAATTTTATCAGTGTCATTAGTATCTGATCACGCACTGACAAAACAAAAGCCCTTTCGGCAAATCCATCTAAGGTGGAAACAAGAGAGTTGAAGGTTTCCAGTGAAGACTCCAGTGTAGAGGAATGAATCGGCATCACTCTGAAGCATGGAGTAGCTGAAATCTTCAGTTTGTGTTGTGGCATCTTTGGCTGCCTCATCAGCACCCTGCTGTTCACCATAGTTGTGGTCCCAAAGCGATGGATCTTCCCACTGGGTGGAAATAGTGCTGTATGATACTTGTGGCACTTCAGGTATGCCCTCATCCTCCTGGTCTGTCACTTCTGCTGTTGCTGTAAAAAAAAAGAGCACATGGCTACATGTTAAACTGTTTCTGTCCATGTTTCTCACACTGACACCATTATAGTAAAAGCTTATGATAAATGGTGATGGAAGCTCTTCCTCACTCAGGCTAACAACTACCTGGCCCACATAATGATAGCACTCATATAGCATTAAACCTACAGTAACATTCAGTGGACAAAGGCATAAACCATTAATGGCCCATGTTTTTATCATATTTACTCATATATGGCATATTGTTAAAAAAAAAAAAACTAGGTTAGACTGCCCACAGATAACACGAATATTTCCGGCCGGTGGAGCTCGTAAAAATGTAAACACATTTACTCATAATGAGCATATTATTCATAAAAATGTAGATTAGACTGCCCACAGATAACACAAATATTTCAGGCCTAGGCATATTGTTTGTAAAAATATAGGTTAGGCTGCCCACAGATAAAATAAATATTTTTGTAGCAGGCCGGTGGAGCTCGTAAAATGTAAACAACCGGATAGCTGTTATGTTGAAGGATGAATGTATATTAAACAGACAGACGCGAGTAGTAGCTTAGCATTTCTTTTACTTACTCCTTCTTCTCCTTTATCAGTTTCACATGTCAACATATATCAGTGCCACCTAGTGGACATGAACATTATAGCAATGCAATAGAGAACACAACATCTTCCCCTTTTCAGAAAGAATCCAGCTGTATATCACAACAGAAATAAACAAAATCAAGAATAAACAAATATTTTAAAACAACGAAATAACTGGTTTTAACTTTTCGTGTCTTTTTCATTCAAATATCACCTCTGCTATCTCAAGTTCTTTATTTCCTTACATATCTAAAACATAGTCCTTGGTCCACACGGGTTGTTGTCGAACTCTAACAGACCTATTCAACGGACTTGTTGTTGTTCCATGTTGCACCTCAGTAGGAGTAACACTTTCACTTGATTTCGGCATTTCAGCAAGACGTGAGGCATTCCATACCTTACCATCATCAAGCAGGTAAGAATCTTCACCTTTCTTCTGTACCACAGCTTTTGGTTGTGTGAACTTCCGGTCACCCTTCTTTACCATCCAAGGTTTCTTAACTCGAACTAGATCACCAGGTCGGAATCTTGAAGTTTTTGCATTTCTCCTGGCATCAGTGTAAAGTTTAACCTTGTTTTGTTTCATTTTCACATGTTCTCGTATCGCGTTTCTGTCAGTTTCTCTTACCGGAAAGTCCATGATTTGTAACTTGGTTCTCATACATCTACCATGGAGTAACTGAGATGGTGTAACTCCTGTAGTCGCATGAGGAGTACTTCGATAGTCCATCAAAAATGTTTGAGTGAACCCAGCTCGACTATTCCCTTTACTCGTAAGAGGAGTAGTAAGAGCTTGATGGTCTGTGCGTAGTAGGAATTTTCTTCCCCACAGCCATGTAGCCTACGCCATTTCTCTGTAGCCCAGACACATGATAGTGCTTCCTTCTCGACGATGGAATATTTTCGTTCAGCCCAGACAAGGAACGTGAGGCAAAAGCAATGGTTCTTTCTGTTCCAGTGTCATCCAGCTGAGTCAAGACAGCACCCACCCCATAGTCTGAGGCGTCACATGAGAGGATTGTGCTGTGATTGGGGTTGAATAAAGAAAGAGCAGGACTATTCACTATTGCCTGTTTGACTCGATCAAAACTTTATTGTGCTGCAGTAGTCCAGTGGAATTCACAGTCTTTACGAAGTAAGGCTCTCATTGGGTCAACCAGAGTAGCATAGGCAGGCACTAAGACCCAGAAACGACCGTAGTTTAGCTGCATCAGTAGGAGGGGGTGCATTTGTAATTGCAGTAACATGAGTATCATCTGCGTGCAGGCCATCAGCTGAGAGTCTGTATCCAAGAAAGCTAAGTGTCGTCAAGTTGAACTTACACTTTTCTGTATTCAGTTTCAACCCAGCTTCACTAATCCTGTGCAGAACAGCTTTGAGATTTGCATTATGAATGACTTCGGATGCACCATGGACAATCACATCGTCCAAGTAACACTGTACACCGTCAAAGCCTGTTAAGATGATGGTCATCATTCGTTGAAAAGCAGATGGTGCCGAACACAGTCCATATGGTACTCTACAAAACTGATATAGGCCTTCATGGGTAATGAAAGCAGTAAGTCCTCTACTCTCCTTGTGTAATTGTACTTGATGGTATGCATTTTTGAGGTCAAGAGAAGAGAACATCACTGATCCATGCAATTCCGACAGTATGTCTTCGATCAGTGGTAGAGGATGACTGTCTTGTACCACCGCCTTGTTAGGTTCTCGTAAATCAACACACATGCGAATTGTGTTGTTCTTTCGTTTTGTTACCACGATAGGAGAAACCCACTCAGATGAATCAATCTTCTCAATTATGCTATTCTCCTCCAGCATCTTGAGTTCGTCTGACACTGCTGCTCGCACTGATAACGGTAATTGACTGAGTTTTTGTTGTACAGGCTTAACTCCAGAGCGGATCTTCACTTTGTGTGTGAAATTTTTAGCACATCCAAATCCAGAGACAGTTGGTATGGAAACAGGACCATCAGCAGAAACAAGTGAGATGTTGGATGGTTGAAGCATTGCACAGTGAGTAGCAGGTTCAATCAAGCTACCACCCTTAATCTCAATGTCCAGTGCTTTACATAAGTCACGTCCAATGAGAGGAGTTCTGCTTTGACAATGTTAAACTCACAGCAACAGTCTTTCCGTAATATGTCACATTCAGTCTCAGAGAACCACACACAGGTATGTTTTCTTTGAGTACGTCAAAAGCTGCACTTTCGGTGGTAGAACACATGAGCTGAGTATTCTTTGAATATGTGTTGCGGTAGAATTGATGCACCAGACCCTGTATCCACCATCATCCTAATGGTGCAGGTCTGTGTAGGAGATGTGGGCGTAACTATGGTAAAAGTACCCACTGGAGCTCCATCATCTGTATGGCAATCATTCACACACAGTACTGTCACTTCAGGCAAGCATACTTCATGAACAGACTTTGATGCTGTCTTGCACACCTTTGAGAAATGTCCGAATTTTCCACATGTTCTACATTTGCAGTCTTTAGCAGGACAGGACTTATCATTTGCAAGGTGGTTAGCAGAACCACAGCGGTAACACTGCTGCTGTCCCTTCACACGCTTATCCTCCTTCGACTTAATCCTCGTTTTATTTTTGTGCATTCGCGTCTTTTCTTGCCTCTGAATCGCTGCGACTTGTTTTGATTCCCCTTCAGCTATGACTTTGGCATCTGCTACTGCCGCTTCAATTTGTCTTGCAATAGCTAACGTCTTGTCAAGGGTTAACTCTGGCTCTAGTAACAGTCTTTCACGAATTCGAGGCATGGACGTTTTTTCCACAATCTGATCACGGATCATTTCATGCTCAATATTACCAAAAGCGATCTTACGGCCATCTTAACATCCTCGTCGCTACTTGTTATATTGAAGAATGAATGTATATTAAACAGACAGACGCGAGTAGTAGCTTAGCATTTCTTTTACTTTCTCCTTCTTCTCCTTTATCAGTTTCACATGTCAACATATATCAGTGCCACCTAGTGGACATGAACATTATAGCAATGCAATAGAGAACACAACAGTAGCTAACGTTAACTCAACATTCAACAGAATTCAACATTAAAAGTGGCTTACCTGTCGCTTCGACACGAACAATTGCACGTCTTTTCTTCACCACTGGTCTGTCATATCCAAGGTATAATTCCGGGTTGGGATGGTCATCTGTGGGGCGTTTGTCAACAAAATGATGGGAGCAGACCGGTGGATGTTTCAGTTTTAGCGCAGCTAACCACTCCAAACGTCTACTCTCTGGCATTGAATGTAGCTGATAAGGAACCGGACACGGACATTCTCTCCTTCTTATCTTATGCTTGAAGCACTCAGTTTCTAAAAAGTTTTGTATATTCTTTGAGTTGTTAAAACAACCAACAACAGCACATGTGGAACCTGAACTCATTCTCTCTCTGCTAGTAACTTACCGGTCGATCGCTACAAACCGGAAGTTGACAACCGGAGTCGTCGTCATGGCAGCGCACATTGTTTAGAGCAAAATAAGGTGGATAGACAGTACTCACAAAGGTCTAACGACCAAGATTAACTTAAAACTTGCCCGGAGTTCTCCTTTAATGTAATTTTACCACGGGACTTCTGTAATATCAATAGCACAATCGCATATGATAAGATAGGTTATCAATAAAACTAGAAGTTGGAGGGGTAACTCAATTTGCGCATCGCTGTCATGCGTGTATTACATTGCTTCCTGATATCATGTGCGCAAACACAAATAACCTATACAACAGGGCAGTTGAATGCTTATCTGATAACCTAGAAGCTCTTGTAATTACTACTTTAACAGTTACCCCACCTCTCTCCATGCCGGGTGAACACCGGCTGCAGTAAACAGCATTTCACAACGATTTCAGTACAGTAATAGCAAATATCCTTGCTCCTTCTCAATTATCTGGTAATATTCTATTCACAAAACACAACCAATAGTACGGTAATGTTAAGACTTACTTGTGAAAAGCCCTATTTTCGATGGTCCGGCGATTAGAACAGGAAAATGCTCCACAATGCTCTGGCATCTTATCTGCTGCCACGCAACGAAACTAGGAATACGACCGGTTCAAGATGGCGGCCGGATTTCTCGGTTTGCAGCGGCCAATTCGGTTGTTAAGTCTGCCGTTTAGCCTCTTCCGGGCCCAAGCGCTCAGCTCGTCTTTCAGATCCTAGACTACATAAACCCTTTTTTTAAAGGGCTTTTTTTCACTTCAATGCCAGTGGGTGTTACTAGGGATTAAGGGATAGCACCCACTGGCGCCAAAGTTTCTTCATTCGTTTAAGATTTGTAACTTACCTAATCAACTGCCGCCATTTTCTCTTATCTTTCTCGTCACAGGGAAAGCGGTAGATGACAGTTAAATGTCACTTGTTTTTTTTAAACTCCGATCTATTAAAACTACACGGGAACACGTTAAAACTCCGGCGAAAGCGGTAGGTAGGTAGAGAGGACCCGGCCTTTGGACCCGGAAACAGTATTATCGGAGAGCGCTTACGTCACGACTTAACAACCGGATAGGGCTTCTAGTCTCTATATCAGGTGTGCCCAACCCTGCTCCTGGCGATCGACTGTCCTGCACAGTTCATCTCCAACCCTAATCAAACACACCTGAAGGTCTTCAATTAAGGTCTTAACAACCAATTAAGGTCTTCAGGATTACTTGAAAATTAAAGGCAGGTGTGTTTGATCAGGGTTAGAGATAAACTGTGCAGGACAGTCGATCGCCAGGAGCAGGGTTGGGCACACCTGCTCTATATGATTTCTATGCTGATCATCATATTAGACTGATTTCTGAAGGATCATGTGACACTGAAGACTGGAGTAATGATGCTGAAAATACAGCTTTGCCATCACAGGAATAAATTACATTTGAAAATATATTACAATATATATATTACAAAAAACTGTTATTTTAAATTTCTATTAATATTTCACAATATTACTGTTTTTACTGTATTTTTGATCCAATAAAAGCAGCCTTGGTGACCATAAGATACGTCTTTCAAAAAATATATTATTGACCCTAAACTTTTAAAAGATAATGACATTTTATCCCTTTTAAATACTATTTATTAAACAATGATCAAACCTTGTGAATCCAGATTGCTACTAAGGGGTTGCTATTAAGGGGTTAATATTTCAGTCAATCATTCCACAATAAAGTCAAAGACGGAACAATTTCAAGTTCCATTGACCAAGGTTATATTGAGACAGAAGTTTGTTAGAAGGTTAGATCATATCGAAAGATCATCTGATGGCTAAATCCTAAAGAAAAGGAAGTAAGATTTATTTTGGTTTATTGTTAGATCTAGAATGGAAAGTTAGTCACCATCAGACATGGAAAAAGGGAAGTGTGATAAAAGTTTATCATAAGATGTAAATATAAAATCAGATTTTTATGGTTAGTAACATAATTAATCTTTAATTTACCACAGTACTACACAATCAAATGCTCTCTAAAATGAGAAAGTCACTCCACCTGCAGCCAACTAAGTTTCTAATGACACATTAAGTGTACGTCAAGTTGCGTGTTACGTCCAGAGATGGATTATTATTATTGTCATGGTCCATCAGAAGAGTTGTGTTCTTTAATCTGTTTTTTTTTTCTGTGTTTCTCCCCGTTTCCCCTTTGGCTCCTCCTATCAATCAATCTGGCAGGTAGCTGATTGCCCTCAGCTGCATTTGGTTACCAGTCACGAGTGAG
This sequence comes from Chrosomus eos, assembly GCA_036326025.1. Lineage (NCBI taxonomy): Eukaryota > Metazoa > Chordata > Actinopteri > Cypriniformes > Leuciscidae > Chrosomus > Chrosomus eos. The sequence continues at coordinate 23,612,729 of CM070821.1, forward strand.
CCCGCATAAAAGCAGAGAAGAAACTCTCAGATGGAGAGAAACTTTCCCCCAAGAGTTTTCTCCAGAGACCTGTCTTTGACCTGTCTTTGACCTGTCTTTGATACGGTGGCCGAGAGAGCTCAACGTGCTGCAAGCTAAAGAAGACGCATGCAATTAGAAAAAAAACGTATGCAAACAGAAAAACGCATGCAAATATAAAAAACGCATGCAAATATAAAAAAAACACCCGCAAATTAAGAAAACATCTTCATCAGTTTCACAACACACGTACGCTCCAAATACTCACAACACAACCAAATAGAGAAACGCGCTGCAAAAGCTCACAACACAACCAAATACAGAAACGCTGCAAGTAACACAGACCACAACGGAAATGTTTCCGGGGAACCAAATAAGTGACGGACTCCCTTCGAAGGGCAGATGGCAGAGCTCTTCAAGTGGGACTTTGGAGTGAGCATGGCACTAGTGTGCCATTTATACAGCCGTTTGGAACGCACTTGATGAAGGGAGCAACGAAAGACAACGTAATTTCCAACGTAATTATTTTCACCTGGGATGTTCCCATGACAACGCAGCAGTTGTCCATCAGCTGTTCTGACGACAGAAATATAATGCTGTCAACATAATGGTTGCAAATACATTTATTTATTTTATTTTTACTTTACAAAAAAGAAATGTTACAATATGCGTTTATATCCGTTATGTGTGTCAATGTCTCAACTTTAAAACTTTGGACCCTACATTAACTAACATTTCTTATGAAACTTTTCTTTATGAAAATTTAAACATAACATGAAACAATTTGTGTAACTGATGTATAGAGAAATATATTGCCTTCATGTTTGTCTTCTCTATCTTTTTTATTTATATTTTAGTTTCCAGCTCATTGTTCTTTTCTCATTTGTATTCTGATGACATTGAACATATTGTTAATACATTTTGTATACTGTATACAAGTTGTATGTCATAAAAAATGAATCTCTGTGTGTTTTGCGGGGAAAATATATATATTTTTTAAAATAAAATAAAGTAGAATTTTGAGCTGTTAGCAAAGAGTATAGAAGAACTATAAAAAAAAAGTATAATACAATATATTATAATATTGTTTATTTATACAATATATTACAATATTATTTTTAAATTATAGTTATAAAAAATATACGCTTTCACTTCTTGTCAATACAGCACGTCCAGATATGGCTTTGAACACGTCCTAGCCGGGTCCGTCACTTATTTGGTTCCCTGGAAACATTTCCGTTGTGGTCTGTGTTACTTGCAGCGTTTCTGTATTTGGTTGTGTTGTGAACTTTTGCAGCGCGTTTCTGTATTTTGTTGTGTTGTGAGTATTTGGAGCACACGTGTGTTGTGAAACTGATGAAGATGTTTTCTTAATTTGCGGGTGTTTTTTTCTATTTGCATGCGTTTTTTCTATTTGCATGCATTTTTTACTATTTGCATGCGTCTTCTTTAGGTTGCAGCACGTTGAACACTCTCGGCCACCGTACTTTGACCTGTCTTTGACCTGTCTTTGACCTGTCTGCATGTTTGCCATCTATTTTTATTTTATTGTTGTTTCCAACAGTTTAAGTGTGGAGGTTACTTTTATTTACTTTTATCAGTTCTTTTCTTTTGTTTTATTGTTGTTGCTGTTAAAGGTGCTCTAAGCGATGTCACGTTTTTTAGGCCAAAACATTTTTTGTCACATACAGCAAACATCTCCTCACTATCCACTAGCTGCCCGTCTCCTGTAATGTAAGATAGATCACAAATTTTAGGTAATGTATTCTGACTTTTTTTTTTCAATTATTTAGATTACTTTTGACCTAACATGTTTATTACATGGATTTTAATGTTTTGTTTTTTTTCAATTGGTAAAAAAGTGTTCACGTCCTCGTAGAATTCATTATAACAGCTCGTAAACTGGAAATTTTCTACTTGTACCACCTAACCTTTGCGTATTAATTTGGCTGGTGATGATGTTACCATAGAAATCCATAGTTCTACCAGAAAGACTCGGGAGATAAGATACTGAACAATAATCCATTTTATTAACAGCCCAGCAAGCCATATATTCAATAAAGTTCTTTGGCGTAGGCCCCGTCCGTAACTCGCAATCCGAGGGTACGGATTCTGCATATCCCGCCTGAAGATGAAGGCAGGGGCGCAGCCGACCCCCCCCTTGGGGTTTTGGAAGGGACCGACCTGGTGGTGGTGGGGAGGATGGAGCGAAGACCGTCTTGGTGGAGGTGGGGAGGATGGTGGTAAGTGAAAGCGTCAGCATCTGCGAACTTAGACGAGTGTAAGTAAGGATCTTTTATACTTCACGTATCAGAATGCGATTGGATAGATGAGAAGGTAATAGATGACGTAACAATTGAGTCTTCCTGGCGGAACTTACGCTACGCTTTCATTTCTACCAGAAAGACTCGGGAGATAAGATACTGAACAATAATCCATTTTATTAACAGCCCAGCAAGCCATATATTCAATAAAGTTCTTTGGCGTAGGCCCCGTCCGTAACTCGCAATCCGAGGGTACGGATTCTGCATATCCCGCCTGAAGATGAAGGCAGGGGCGCAGCCGACCCCCAAGAATGGTGGAAGAATAATCCGCTGGACGGAGCCCGCCCCCAAAGAACGTAAAAGAAAAGTATACCCACCAGCCGTATGTTAAGAGGTTCCTAAAATAGAAGAAGAAAAGAGTTAGCGAATAGCTGGTAGACATGGATGTATAAATTTCCATAGATAGTAGAGTTCCATCGAATCGTCGTGGGAACGGAACTCTACAATCTAAAAGTGGAGCCTGCTTAACTTTATATTAAAGATACTTTTCTGCTGCTGAATTACATGAGACATTTATGCATTTTCTGCCACTTAGAATTTTTTTTTTTTTTTATATTAATACATATATATATATATATATATATATTTTTTTTTTTTTTTTTTTTTTATGAAACCACGCTGAGCCACACCGAGACGAGGCAACGCTGAGCCACATAAAACGAGGCCACGCTGAGCCATATAGAAACGAGGCCACGCTGAGCCACATAGACAAGGCCACGCTGAGCCACATAGACAAGGCTAAGATGAGCCACATAAAAACGAGGCCACGCTGAGCCACAGAGACAAGGCCACGCTGAGCCACATAGACAAGGCTACGACGAGCCACATAAAAACGAGGCCACGCTGGGCCACAGAGACGAGGCCACGCTGAGCCACATAGACAAGGCCACGCTGAGCCACATAGACAAGGCTATGATGAGCCACATAAAAACGAGGCCACGCTGAGCCACAGAGACGAGGCCACGCTGAGCCACATAGACGAGGCTACGATGAGCCACATAAAAACGAGGCCACGCTGAGCCACAGAGACAAGGCCACGCTGAGCCACATAGACAAGGCTTCGATGAGCCACATAAAAACGAGGCCACGCTGAGCCACAGAGACAAGGCCACGCTGAGCCACATAGACAAGGCTTCGATGAGCCACATAAAAACGAGGCCACGCTGAGCCACAGAGACAAGGCCACGCTGAGCCACATAGACAAGGCTACGATGAGCCACATAAAACGAGGCCACGCTGAGCCACATAGACAAGGCCACGCTGAGCCACATGGACAAGGCTACGATGAGCCACATAAAAACGAGGCCACGCTGAGCCACAGAGACAAGGCCACGCTGAGCCACATAGACAAGGCTACGATGAGCCACATAAAACGAGGCCATGCTGAGCCACATAGACAAGGCCACGCTGAGCCACATGGACAAGGCTACGATGAGCCACATAAAAACGAGGCCACGCTGAGCCACATAGACAAGGCCACGCTGAGCCACATGGACAAGGCTACGATGAGCCACATAAAAACGAGGCCACGCTGAGCCACAGAGACAAGGCCACGCTGAGCCACATAGACAAGGCTACGATGAGCCACATAAAACGAGGCCATGCTGAGCCACATAGACAAGGCCACGCTGAGCCACATAGACAAGGCTACGATGAGCCACATAAAAACGAGGCCACGCTGAGCCACAGAGACAAGGCCACGCTGAGCCACATAGACAAGGCTACGATGAGCCACATAAAACGAGGCCATGCTGAGCCACATAGACAAGGCCACGCTGAGCCACATGGACAAGGCTACGATGAGCCACATAAAAACGAGGCCACGCTGAGCCACAGAGACGAGGCCGCGCTGAGCCACAGAGACGAGGCCACGCTGAGCCACAGAGACGAGGCCACGCTGAGCCACATAGACAAGGCCACGCTGAGCCACATGGACAAGGCTACGATGAGCCACATAAAAACGAGGCCACGCTGAGCCACAGAGACAAGGCCACGCTGAGCCACATAGACAAGGCTACGATGAGCCACATAAAACGAGGCCATGCTGAGCCACATAGACAAGGCCACGCTGAGCCACATAGACAAGGCTACGATGAGCCACATAAAAACGAGGCCACGCTGAGCCACAGAGACAAGGCCACGCTGAGCCACATAGACAAGGCTACGATGAGCCACATAAAACGAGGCCATGCTGAGCCACATAGACAAGGCCACGCTGAGCCACATGGACAAGGCTACGATGAGCCACATAAAAACGAGGCCACGCTGAGCCACAGAGACGAGGCCGCGCTGAGCCACAGAGACGAGGCCACGCTGAGCCACATAGACGAGGCCACGCTGAGCCACATAGACAAGGCCACGCTGAGCCACATAGACAAGGCTACGATGAGCCACATAAAAACGAGGCCACGCTGAGCCACAGAGACAAGGCCACGCTGAGCCACATAGACAAGGCTACGATGAGCCACATAAAACGAGGCCACGCTGAGCCACATAGACAAGGCCGCGCTGAGCCACATGGACAAGGCCGCGCTGAGCCACATAGACAAGGCCACGCTGAGCCACATGGACAAGGCTACGATGAGCCACATAAAAACGAGGCCACGCTGAGCCACATAGACAAGGCTACGATGAGCCACATAAAAACGAGGCCACGCTGAGCCACAGAGACAAGGCCACGCTGAGCCACATAGACAAGGCTACGATGAGCCACATAAAAACGAGGCCACGCTGAGCCACAGAGACGAGGCCACGCTGAGCCACAGAGACGAGGCCACGCTGAGCCACATAGACAAGGCCACGCTGAGCCACATAGACAAGGCTACGATGAGCCACATAAAAACGAGGCCACGCTGAGCCACAGAGACAAGGCCACGCTGAGCCACATAGACAAGGCTACGATGAGGCCACATAAAACGAGGCCACGCTGAGCCACGGAGACGAGGCCACGCTGAGCCACATAGACAAGGCCACGCTGAGCCACATAAAAACGAGGCCACGCTGAGCCACATAAAAACGAGGCCACGCTGAGCCACGCATAGATAAGGCCACGCTGAGCCACGCATAGATAAGGCCACGCTGAGCCACGCATAGATAAGGCCACGCTGAGCCACGCATAGATAAGGCCACGCTGAGCCACGCATAGATAAGGCCACGCTGAGCCACGCATAGATAAGGCCACGCTGAGCCACGCATAGATAAGGCCACGCTGAGCCACGCATAGATAAGGCCACGCTGAGCCACGCATAGATAAGGCCACGCTGAGCCACGCATAGATAAGGCCACGCTGAGCCACGCATAGATAAGGCCACGCTGAGCCACGCATAGATAAGGCCACGCTGAGCCACGCATAGATAAGGCCACGCTGAGCCACGCATAGATAAGGCCACGCTGAGCCACGCATAGATAAGGCCACGCTGAGCCACGCATAGATAAGGCCACGCTGAGCCACGCATAGATAAGGCCACACTGAGCCACGCATAGATAAGGCCACGCTGAGCCACGCATAGATAAGGCCACGCTGAGCCACGCATAGATAAGGCCACGCTGAGCCACGCATAGATAAGGCCACGCTGAGCCACGCATAGATAAGGCCACGCTGAGCCACGCATAGATAAGGCCACGCTGAGCCACGCATAGATAAGGCCACACTGAACCAACAGAGACAAGGTCATGCTAAGCCACGCATAGACGAGGTTCGCTGAGCCGCTAGTGCTACGCATGCCGAAATGCGCATAGAAGAGCCACTAGGCTGCGCAAAGCCGGGCCCCTAAGGACCGAATTGCCAGCGAGACGCAATGGCGAATTATTGTAGCTGAGACTATCACCAGATAGATAAAGCATGACACCACCACCAGTAGTTGCGTAGGAATTTACCTGAATCGTTACTGCATAGCTTGCTGAGCTTCGAGAATGATCTTTAGATCGGGTCTTATGTAAGACTCAAATGCAGAGGAAGACCTTCTGGCCAGGATTTTGATAGCAGCGGTAGAAACGCCACGTTCAGCTGCTGTAGTGGCTGCACCAATCCTGAATGGAATGACCAGTATACTGGGAGGGAGATAGACTGCGGCTTTTGAGGACAGAACTGATGAGTCCTGAACCAGCTTAGAAAGGAGTGCTCCGTTAGTTAGGCTAAATAGAGGGGAATTTAATCATAGATGAGAAGGGACAGAATTTATTACTAAATTATAAATGATAATGTGACAGAGCCTTGAGAGTCATTCTTAGAGTTCTTGAGAAGCTAGTAAATTAGGTGAAAAACTTAAATCAGAAGAGACCATGGGGAAAATCAGAGTATTTAGCTCCTGGAGTGAATCCCCTGGATGCATGAGCCATGAACGCTGTAACAGACACAGCTACAATCTGAATACAACAATAGGAAAAGAGACCATTGCAGACGGAAGATAGTAAAACGGGGGTTGGATGGATTTGCTTTTCTAACTTGCTTAGTGTGTAATGTTGCCGTTTAAGCATAACCAACACCTAAGTTCAAGCAATGGGAGAATTCCATTAAAGGAATTGCTTTTTAAGATTACGACAATGCTGAGAGGAGCTAACGACATTCCTCCTGGGTTAGTGCCTCACAACCCTAGTTTTGCATGAATCTGCCCACGGGATATGATTTATAGATTATCGAGACATAAGCCAAACAGTGACTAGTGATAGCTACGCATGAGCTACATAATTCATCAACGACCATTCGGAATATTGTATATATGTTGACGCTTCTTGAGTCTCCATCTTGTATGATTCCTGTTGAACAAAGCGAAACGTTTTAAAATTGACGGTGAGAGGTAATCGAAGCTGCAAAACGAGCTGTTGAAACTCCAACCCCTGTGCCGGGAGCAGCAGCTCTACCCACATCCAAAGGGATAGACAAAAATTATATGCTTACTCACCCTTGAAATGACCATTCCAGCATGCTATTCAAAATGATCTGTGGGGCATTCCAAGCCAAACCCCACATACACATCGGAGACCCACCACATATCCTGCGAAAAGGGCACAATTATACACCCTTTTTTTTTTTTTTATCTTTGTGGTGCAATGTGATTAGCAGGCGTTTATCGGAGGTTTACTACAGGACTTGATAAAAACTAATATGACTGTTAGTTCTAAGGAGATAACAGTTTTTTTTTTTTTTTTTTTTTTTTTTTTTTTGCTAAGTACATGTGGTCTTTGAACAGACCATCCTTGGTCTGCATTTCTCTGTCCATTAATGTGGAAATACCATCACATAAATTATTTATATCACACATAGTGGATTAGGAGTCACCAGGACAGGTTGAGTACCACAGCAATTGAACACATTTCCAATATTGAAGATCTAATTTTAAGTATTAAGGGACTTCTATGAATTAAGTAGGCCTAAATATGTTTAAAAAAAAATAGTTGTTTGTGAATTACAACACTTGTAATTACTGCCACTGTAGAGATATCCACTACATTATGCATAACAGTTCTTAGGTAGGCTACTAATTTATTTATTTATTTATTTATTTTTTTCAATCAATTACTCGGTTGTTAGTGGTTATTTGCAAATTTTCCACTATACTGTGGAATATCGGTGACGCAAAACTTACTACGAACATTTCCCCTTTAAGGTGAGCTATCCAGCCCCGTTGCAGTCTGCAGATCAGTAATTAGGAACACGCCACATGATCATCAACCGTGGAGACCAATTTGAACTCTGCCGCTGGTGTAGTAGGAAGCAATAACGGAGAAATACTTACCTGGATGAAGTTTAATCATGATAGAGGGGACATATTAGCAGTGGCTGGTGAAGCGCCTACCAAAAACATGAAAAACCGAGTTAAAAGCCTTGGAAGTGGATCTTGAACTTGAAACCAGCGAGAGAAGATCGCCTCTCGTGACTTGCAGAGTTGCTGATTCATGTCGGTGGATCGTGATCTGGGGGATAATGGCACCCGTGCAGACAGCGAGGTTCTTTTGCTGGACAAGTTTGTTGAGGATGACATTGCAGTTCTCTTCCTGCCGGATTATTTTGGCTGAGCTGACGCTGTTGAAGAAGCTTTTGATGACGATCGTTGGAACTCGATAATAGTAAACATGCGTGTCTTGAAACATGTTGGCTGCGACTGAACGAGAGCATAAGTGAAAGCGTCAGCATCTGCGAACTTAGACGAGTGTAAGTAAGGATCTTTTATACTTCACGTATCAGAATGCGATTGGATAGATGAGAAGGTAATAGATGACGTAACAATTGAGTCTTCCTGGCGGAACTTACGCTACGCTTTCATTTCTTAGTCTGAGGACATCATTGAGTAGAGCGTGACGTGTTGACATCTCGTAATTACGACATATGTCGTACGAACCCAGATAACAATTGACCTATGGCTAAGCCACGCCCTCAAACGCGATGAGCCAATCAGTGCGCATAGCTCACCCAATACACTCGGACATTCTCTGCTTCCACTTCCATTGAAATGCATTGCAGTTAGTCAGTTTTCATTCGTTTTTATATGTTTTTTCTTGTAATTTTAAGTTTAAAATGGTCAAACGGTGTGCATGGGGTACATGCAACTCCGACACAGGTATCCCGAGAGGCTGGGTGGCGATATGTTTTTTTTTTACCCTTTTCCAAACATCTCAACCGAGATAAGTGTCTGGTCTGGATTAAGTTATGCGGTAACGTTAGACCACAACACCTACTAAACGTGGATAAATTAAACAAGAATTAAACAAGGATGTCTACATCTGTTCTAAGTTAACAACGTATTTGAATGTTATCTTAAACATCTCTAACGTAACGTTAGCTTAAAACGTTAGCTTCTAGCTGCGTTGTACATCATATCACTTAGCTTCGTTAACGTATCTGTAAATAACCGATATAACGAATGTTAGCAATGTTGTGCTGAATGATTCATGTAAATACTGCAGTGCATGAACAATGCTGATCCTCTATCTTGTTGTCTGAGATGGTGATGGCAACGAGATGCGGTTTATCACGTTTACACTGTGACCTGTACATTTTTGCCTGGAGCTGAAGGTTTTCATCGACCTTCTCAACAATAAAATTATTAATATAACCCTCCAATGCATAGTTAATGCCCCCTTGGTGACTTCGAGATGATATATAATCTTTCTGTCTCCAAAAATCATCAATTGCCTCCTGTGAAATGTCTCCTACTGTGACAGCTGCCGCTACGGCCTGTGACCGAATGTTGATTGTTTGTCCGAGTGAGTGGAGGGGGCGTGGCTTAGCCATAGGTCAATTGTGAAAATTTAGGTAGATTGATGGGCCTGTGGGGTTGTACAAATTGTATGTTATGGGGTTCCAATGTTTTGTTGTATACACTTGTCTGCAGTCAAACTATAACTGTTTCTGGCTTTTGATATCACTTCAATACACATCTTGAGCAGCATATGAACTCCTTACCCTCAGAACTAAACCCTTTCTATGTTAAGCTCTTTTATAAGCTCTTCAACAATAAATGCATTCACAAAGGACAGAAACCTGAATTTGTCAAATTCTATAAACGTCTCGGTTACGTATGTAACCCTCGTTCCCTGAATACAGTGAACTAAAACGAGCCAATGCATATTGGCATGCAAGGTTTGCATTCCGCGACCCGCCTACCAGCACGGGTATAAAAGGCGGAAGTAAACATTGCGCAATGCTTTTCGCTGAGGAGCCGAACAGAGTCCAGTCCTCCGCGAAGGTACAGCAACATGGCGAAGGGACGACACCTCTCCGTTCCCTGTACTCAGGGAACGAGGGTTACATATGTAACCGAGACGTTCCCTTTCGAACTGGGAACTCCGACGTGTCGTCGGGGGAGTTCCCTGACGAATTGGGATCCCTAATAGAACGCCATGGTGCTGGCCCCTTCCAGCGCCCAGCTAGCTACCCTGCCACAGTTTCTTGGACAAGTAGCGGGAGCTAGCTAGGAAAATCACACTGCTGTTCCGCAAGACCCGCTCAGTGGATATTGGATAACGCTGGGAAAGCATGCCCTAGCCCATAAAAAGGGGAAGGGAACACTGCGGAAGCCAGCCGCCTGATGAAGGCCTGGAATACACACATGTACTAGCCCAGTGGGATAGTGAACATATGGCAGTCCCTGAGGTAGTCCCAATCCAAGGGAAGTGGGAGCGTACTCAACAGGGACGACAGAATGAGTCTGTCAAGAGGGGAAGACACGGCTAAACTGCACGTGGCAACATGGGTCACCGAAGAGACCACTGGAAAACACCCAGTCTACTAGCAACTCCTACCTAGAGGTAGCAGACCTGGCGCCGGCGGTCCGCCACGCCTGGCACCGGAGGGGTGATGGAGGAACTCACGAGGCTCACCGAAGAAGGGTGCCAACGGAGCAAAAGACGCACGTATCCGGCCAAGGCGCGGAGTGGCGTAGCAAGCCGACACAACCTATTCCCTCGCACCACTGGCCGTAGCGAGTACTCGGGAGGAAACAGGTACTACACGTAGGCTATAGATTCTAGCGAACGTGTTCGGTGTCGCCCAGCCCGCAGCTCTACAAATGTCTGTCAGCGAGGCGCCTTGAGCCAAAGCCCAGGAAGTGGCAACACCTCTAGTGGAGTGAGCACGCAACCTGGGAGGACAAGGCTCACCCAGAGACACATACGCTCGGGTGATGGCATCCACTAAGCACCATGTCCCTGTGATCGCACAACACATCTCGGGAGTGAACTAGAATGAGCCAGTCATCGAGATAGTTGAGAATGCGAATGCCTTTTTCTCTCATGGGAACAATGACCGCCTCCGCGACTTTCGTGAAGACGCGGGGCGACAGGGCCAGTCCGAAGGGAAGGACCTTGTACTGATACACTCGACCCTCGAAAGCAAACCGCAGAAATGGTCTGTGACGAGGAAGAATCGAGACGTGAAAGTACGCGTCCTTCAGGTCGCTCGCTGCAAACCAATCCTGGGGACGGATGCATTCGAAAATGCGCTTCTGCATGAGCATTTTGAACGGGAGTTTGTGCAGGGCCCGATTCAAACTCGCAGGCCAGGATCGGCTGTAACCCACCGCTTATCTTGGGTACAGTGAAGTAAGGGCTGTAGAACCCAGACTTCCATCTCGGATGGAGGAACCAGCTCGATCACGTCCTTCGCCAGCAGGACATCGATCTCTTTCCTCAAGACAGGGGCCTTGACGCCCCGTTTTCGGGAGAAGCAGATGCCCCTGCACTTGGGAGGCCGGCGGGCAAACTGAGTTGCATAGCCGAGCCGAATGGTACGAATGAGTCGCGGGACGGTCTCGGAACGCTAGCCAGGCTTCGAGAGACCATACCAACGAGCCCATTTGGACCACCGGCGTACCCGCGGAGGGGCAGCGAGGAGAGAGCAATTTCCTTCAATGCTGGGTCACCTCTCTCAGGGCTGCTGAGACAGATGGCGCCGTCTTCCTGCTAAGCTAGACGTCACAGTAGAGCTAGCTGTGACAGCTTCCACATGGGACTGACACCCTGGGCGACAAACAGACTGAGGAGAAGCATGAGTGACTCGGAAGCACATCGAGTCAAGCTCGTAGTTTCCTCAGCCTGCTTCTGAACTGTGGAGAGCCGCTGGGCACAGTCTCCAACAGTGTCACCAAAACAAGGCAAACCTTGAGAAATAGGAGCATCGAGAAAGAGAACTTTGGCGATGTCTCGTACGTCTGCAAGGTTAGCCCTGGGAAACTTCTGGACCACAGTGTGGACATCGTCTGACCGAGGGCCAGTGCTGTGACTAAAATCACGGTAGTCACTATGCACAGCTCAACCACGACTCAGAACTACCCTTGTGCACTGCGTGTTTTTGGCCTATACTGACCATCACATGAAGGGAAGAGGTGGTCTGCCATTAGCAAAACCACCATCAAGGGTAGTGAGAGAGGAAAAACTTTCACAGATTTTGGCATGTTATCTTACCACACCAACATGCCTCCATACTGCAAAAGTTTTTCACACACATCCGGGCAAGCACGGGGGCGGGGCAAGGTGATACGCGCTGCACTGCGCCCCCAGAGTAGCCCGGGAAGTGTGGCTGTCAAGTCTGGACCTGATTTAGCATGAGTGCACACACCATTACAGTGGGAACTCAGTATCACCATATCCAGAGTGTAACAGCCCTCTCTCCAATGCAGCGATCGACATCTGATCCTCCCCTGGAGCCCCGAATGAAACACTTGGTTCCTCCTGAGAACCACCAGTAATTCCACCCGTAAAGCTGCCAGGCATGCAAAAACAGTGAACGTGGCCATCAACATTGATGACACACAGCACGCTGAACGCTTTTTCAAGACAAACAACGTGCCGACATGGTCATGCTCTCATAAGAGAGCATAAACCACCCACGAACAGAGTTTCAGCATGTTTGCGATGCGCTAGAGGAGTGAGGGGTTTCCTCACTGTAATCCCCAGATCACCAATGCTATTAGCCAAAGTAGACCTCCTCTGGGGCCAGCAGAAGAGGAACTAGATCGGGAAATATGCAAAGGGACTACACCTCGTTTGAGGCACTTGAGTCTCAACCGCGCATCTAGAGCGCCGAATGACGCGCGCTGGGTTGCCGTGACAACCCGCGCTGGCAGCCGGCTGCTCGACAGCACACGGCACGCTGAACGGCTCAAGCCTTTACGAGAAACGGGAGACGAACAACGCGCCGACGTGGTCATGCTCTCATGAGAGAACATGAACCACCCACGAACGCAGTTTCAACACGCTTAAGCCCAGGCATGTGAAACAGTGATCGTGGCCGTCAAATGAGGACAGGAAACGACCACATCCAGAAACACAGAGGTGAAACGTCATCCTGAAAAGGACGCAATCTTCACCCGTGTTGCTCTTTTACAGAAACGCTCTCTTATTGTGCTGAAGCACACAGGGATCAACGCAGCAACACAGCGGGGAAACTGCAAGCCCGCTGTGTGCACTCAACCGAATACCAGCTGTGAGAACAGCTTTTTATTTAAAGATGTAGATCGCGTGCAGTAACAGCCAGCGCCCAGGAGCTCGCGAGAATCACTGAAGCGCCGTCACGCCAACACAAAGAGGTCTTGGAAAACAGAGACTCGTTGTCTCATTCACTCAAGAGGACACAACTGGTCGGCTCCAAAGCAAAAAGCATTGCGCAATGTTTACTTCCGCCTTTTATACCCGCGCTGGTAGGTGGGTCGCGGAATGCAAACCTTGCATGTCAATATGCATTGGCTCGTTTTAGTTCACTCGAAGGCAATTGGTCTCCCTAGCGTGATCCCAATTCGTCAGGGAGCTCCCCCGACGACACGTCGGAGTTCCCAGGACGAAAGGGAAAAAAAGTTTTTGGTTAAGCCTAAGGCCTGGGACACACTGGCTGCGTGGCGTGAGCATGGCGTTTCTGTTGCGTTTCAGCTGCGTGGCGGCTGCATCGCGTTTTCTGTGTCTTTGCACATCAGAAGCGTGTCTGACGCGGCGCTGCTGACACGGATCACCCTTATTCGACATATGGGAGAGAGTAGTGCAAGCCCTATACTTCGTGTTAAGCATAAATATAAAGCCTTCTGATAAAGACACTGTCAGCACAGCAGTATTGACAGCAAAATAGGCTATAGAATGTTTCGTTCTGGTGCAGTATTTGAAAATCGATAATTAGGCCTATTTATTTAGCCTATTTATTTTTAAATTAGGCCTATAGGCCTATTTACATCTAAATTTGTCAAAAATTTAATTTATTAATATGTATTCGTGTACAAAATAACATATAAACATCTTTTCCTATTCTATTTTGCCTGGAAACGCTTCCAACATGCTTGCGTGTCGCGTGAAAAATAGGCGTCGGTTCTATTTCTAGCATGCACGCGTTTTCATGCCGCACCTGAGACGCGCCTGTCACACAGGCAGTGTGCAAGCTCTAACCTGTTAACATGGGAGCCGAAATAAAAACGGACACGCCACGCAGCTGAGACGCGCACGCCACGCAGCCAGTATGTCCCAGGCCTAAACCTTTAAAATGTTCAGTTTATGGTACTGTCAATGAAATGACATTTGAGAAACAGCTTCTTATAATTATTCTTAGTTGCACCAATTATAAGTTGGTGCAACTACAGCAATGTGTAAAATTACCAGCATGTATTACATGGACATTTTAATGTTTAATTTTAATGTTTAATGTGTTACCAAAGAAAGCCAACAGCTTTGTGCTATGTTGTTTCTTTTGATCAGCTATAATATTGACATGAAATTGACTTTTTTTCATATTTGCATGAAGCTGCAGGGATAAAAACTGTTAAAGGGGTGGTTGATTATGATTTCACTTTTTTTTCTTTAGTTAGTGTGTAATGTTGCTGTTTGAGCATAAACAACATCTGTAAAGTTACAACGCTCAAAGTTCAAAGCAAAGGAAAATATTTGCTTTTAAAGGAACACTCCACCGTTTTTTGAAATAGGGGTTATTCACCGTCTTTCCTAAATTTAGATAGGTGGGCAAACACATTTTTGTCACAGTGCATGCATTGTTTTAGTTTGGCAGCTTAGCATAATGAATGGAATCCTTTGTTGCCAGCTAGCATGTTGTGAGTAAAAGTGATGAAGCACGTCGCGATTGTATATCAGCGCCACACGCAACGCGAGTCCCGCGGATATAGAGGAATAAGGACATTTTATTCTATCGAACTACATGCAAGTGCTGAATTAATACTCACACAGGTCAGTTTATTAGACGAATTAAACTTGAGGTGACGCAGCGCTGTTTCACTCGCTCTAACAGTTACACTATCACAATAAACGGCATTTGAGTGTGTTGAATGTTGTTAGTTGGTTGTTGGCTGTATGAGACTAAGTAAGCTAGATCAACATTAGAATAACATACAGATCATATTCTAACATTTCATCATGTTGAACTAAATAACATTGATTAGTTTTATGTACATTTGCTCACCTGTCTAATAAAGAACATGCAACACTCGCGTCTCTGTCAAGTTGAAGTTAGTCGCGGACGTGGAGCTCTCTGCATCTCGAAAGATGTTGATCTTCGTTTTAGTAATCTTTTTGTCTCAAAGTCTGCTTACCATGGTCCATAATGTTTAAACAAAACAACAACAGCGTGAGCGTCCTGCTAGGCATAATGGGCATAACCCAGTTGTCAATGTCTGTCGCCATGGTTACTATGGCAGTACGAGGTCAAACCTAGCGGAAACCGGGGGTAACGTGGATATGACGCCATTGACTGGCGAATCCTCACCCCTGCTCACACGCCCCGTTTCCTTGTTTAAAATCGCAATTTTCTCACAATTTACAAATAGTTGGAAACATTTGGGATATTGTAAGTAATTAACTAAACCAAATATATAACATTGGCCTAGTGCTTTTTGGATATTTTACTGCAAAAATCCTACATATTGTACCTTTAATCAAAAGAGTAACCAAAACTACAAGTCAAGTATACTTAGAATACTTAATTACACTTTTAAGTATATCTCGATCAAAAGATTGAGTACAAGTATAGGCCAAATATACTTACACTTTTCTTTTTAGTAGGCCAATAAGTCAAACATTCTTAAGTGTAACTTTAAGTATATTACTGAGAAGAACGTAAAAAAATATACTGAAACTATACTTTCTTATTTTTAGTTTAAAAGAAGTATACTAATAGCATATACGTATACTTGAGTAAACTTCTTTCTCATAAGGGTAGCCTCTCTGAAATTCCCTACCCTACCTTCAAGTGAGGGAACTGGCATAGACAGGAGACATTCAGCAGTCATATCTGCTGGAATCATGACAGAAATCATAACATAGCCTCAAGGCATGCGGCTGGATCTGATATAACGGGGGTGTAAGTGGGTCCCTAAAGTGGCTTTCTGTTTTTTGATATCCTTGACATGTCAATTAATCTAATATGCAACCAGTTACACAAATTAACAGTCAGTCCTAATAATCAGTTAAACTGGAAATCTGCCAATCTTCTGTATTTGCAGGCCCACTCAGTAAAACAAGTAGGAGAGGTTTGACAGAAATGATGATGCTCTGAAGCATAGCAGAGCACTTGGGGGTTTATACATGTTGACATTTACAAGCCTCATGCTGGCTTAATGATGCAGGAACAGAAGCAGCCAGCGCACCTTAGCGATGACCTTTAGCACACTGTGGGAGTGGACCCACAAACCTGGCCAGTCAGATACACTAGACTGTCAGACTCCTCTGAACTAAGGACGAGGCACTAATGGAGCTCATTTTTTATGCCAAAAAGGACCTGGTTAAATTGGGATGGCTGGTTTAAGTTTTGAGTGGTTGTTTATGGTGGCCCATGGTTTGATGGATCTTTAGAGAACACCTCTGGATTTGCTGTTAAGGCTTCAACAGTTTTGAAATGCCATAGATTCCATGAATACACAGGGACTCATATTTCTGAGTCAAGTGCAAATAATGAGCTATTGATTTCCTGCATCCTATGACAATCTTGACAGCACATCATCAGATTTGGACCAGATTTCGCTCACATACGAAGGAAAAGGAGCAATCTTCTCAAATATTCACTTAAGTTACCAAACAAAACATCTAAATCTTTAAACAAGCAGCCATTATTATTTTTTGATTTTGAAATGTTTGAAATTGGTAGAATTATTATATGGTAGAATTAAAGGTGAAATTGGTAGAATGATTAAAGCAGAACTCGGCAACTTCTAGTCTTCTTTGCTGATTTTCTCTTTTGTTGTCGCATGTTTTCCCCACGAGCTCCCCCTACAGCTGTGGGGTGTATATTTCACAACACTTGCGGCACCCTTCTCCCCCGTTCTACCGCTGCTCATGTGCATTTGTTATTATCGGAGCCGGCCAACTTTACTTGCGGAGCTATGTCTACCGAGGTGGGTACATCATACACATTATCATAGAACATTGACATGTACATTTTGTATTCTGTTATCAACCAGTAAAGCAGTTTGTGTTTCTCGCTCGTTCTCGTTCTCATCTCGCTTCTCACGAGACTTCCAATTTTCATTTTGCCGGGACGATAGTCCCCATGTTGCAAGGTTGGTTTTCCGCCTGGGAACGCTGTGGGGAGCTGGGAAAGTCACCAATATCACCAGAACAGGTTGTTTAACCATCCAAATGATTTCTAGACAGCTTTATTAAGTTACGATAAAAAAGTTACCAAGTTCCCCTTTAAAGAACTTTTAACTCTAGCAACCTCTCAGTTCTTAAGTGATAACCTGCTTTAACCAGCTATGCACTCATTGAAAGTATTTTCTTGTGCATGCGTTATATTGTATGACTCTTCAATGTAAATCCTGTAATCATTAACCTCTTTAGGCTGGCCACACACTTGAAGATTTTAAGGCCGATTTTGAGCTCAATTTGCATACAGATCTGGGATGTATGGCCCGATTTAAGCTTGTACGCAACCGACTTTTCGTCCAAAAAATCCCCAATTGTGTGGTGTCATTACGATTATTTTACTGCTCCCGATCACGTCAGAGCCTCCACGATCCCGAATCTCTTGACTGGGCTGCCTCTGACGTGATACCCGCGATAACAGATGAGAGTGAGCAAGCTTCACCTACCGGATGTTGCGTGCTTCCATAGGCTAACTGAAACTTGGCAGCCACAAACATGCCATGAAGGTGAATAATGAGATTGAGGAAGATGATCACCCATATTCTTTTTTTTCTACTTTGTTTTTCACTGTGAAACAAAATGCGCAGCAGGAGAGCCAGCTGACAACGTCGATTGTCCTCCATTTGTTTTTCTTCTCAAGTCACTTATCAATCAATAAGTGTGTGGTCTTGCAGTCCAGCTGAATCATCTAGTGTGTGCATTCAGAGGATTATAATGCTAAAAATCGGTTGAAACTCATGTCTGCGGTCTCCCACAGTTTTAAAATGGTTTAAGATTTGAAAATCGTCTACTGTGTCCTAGGCTTTAGCGGATGGCCCTCTTTCATGCTGCGCTGACACCTTTTTTAAATTTTTGATCCCAAAATGAAGGACCTATATCAGACATCACTGCTACAGTACTGTAAGTGCCTGGTTTCTTGAAGAAATTCAAGGTTACAGGGAATTTTGTACAGTTATAAGCCATATTATACAAGAATATTTGCATATCTCAGTTGTTGTTGTTTTTTCTTCAATAAAATACCCTTAATTATCTTAGACAAGTAGACCAAAGTGAAAACATGTCTTTCTTCAGTAAAAGTAGCTATAACCTAAGCCTTGATCTTTCTGAAAATGATTAGCATTCAGCAAGGATTTCTGTGTTTCTGTGGTAAGCAGCACAAATACTAGAAGATCAGAAGAGTAAATTACATGACAGCTTTGCAGATTTTACATGTGAGACTTGTCTCAAATATGCAACTGAAGCATGTTTTTAAGTCAATATTTAAGTTTAAAGCAATCTGTTCCTTGAGGGTTTTCATGATAGTCGACAACAGGATAACAGAATCCAATGCTTTATTCAACAGTTGAATGCAAACATACTGTTAAGTAGATTTCTAAAGCAGACACAAATCCAAATTTAGCTCAAATTTAACAGTCTTTCTCTTTGCACTTTTGCATGAATGCAGACTGATGATTAGTCACAGGGAAGGACGAAGGGATAAGGATGATAGCGGCTGAGTCCTTAATAAATGTTGCCAGGTGCTGGTGATTAGAATTCGGGTCAGAGTGAAGAAGTGGGTGGAGTTGTATGGTCAGGCACTGATGGAGTGGCTGAAAACCGTAATTAAACAATTTAATAATCAATTGAAAAGGAATTTATAACTGTATGATATTACATTGTACCAGAGGTTTGGAAAATGGATGGATGATTCAGTTGCGGTGTCAACGTCTGGTCAGATGTGGGAATTCATTCGGTGCACCACTCTCACAGTGCATTATGGGTATTATTTAGCCGCTGAGCGTACATACAGTTTTACACTTTTATTGCAGTGCATTGTGGGATTTAATGAGTACACTCAATAACGTCCATATGGCACCACTACAAATGGCTGTCCCCTCAAATAGTGCCCTATTTAAGGGTATACCCAGTCATTATATATATGTTATGGTTATAGTCGTTATAATGGTTATAGTCATTATAACCATTCTCATATTGTGATAATCACAGTATGAGTAATATATGAGCTCATTGTGAATTCAAAATGTTGAGCAGGTTGAGAGGAGGCAGTTCAAATGTTGTCGCCAGGGGAACATCTCAAAACTAGAAAAACGTGGAGACTGCAGGATTTGTTAGCAAACCGTTTGTGCTGTACAGTTGTGTTCTTGACTCAGCGTGGAATTGTTACATTGGAAAAATTGTGAGTGGTCCCTTTAATTGCTATTCACACATGCTCATATGATATTATAATGCCAATATGCACTGTGGCCTAGGGTGCTTCTCAATATCCCTCCTCGTTTCCTCGCTCCTCCATCCTATGACCCAGAAACTTATCAAGTCAGCCATCTTGAAGGACATCTCAATTCTCTAATTGCACCACGAGGAGGCGAGAAAGTATGTATCCAGGTCTATCCTATGCGGAAGTCGTTCTTTTCGAGAAACCTGATGCACGTATACATTCTCCTCCCCCTTCACATCTGTCACAATAATTGTGATTAATGCTTTATCTTGCATAATGCATAATCATACCTTAATCATATATCACACATATATCAACAGTGTATCTTGCTTTATCTTTATTATTTATTCATTTCTTAATCAACCAAACTTTAACAACATAAGGGCGGATCCTTTGAGTGCAGCTGATGACGCAGTGGAGCTGAGATGCAAGGAAAGGAAACGATAATGCACAAATAAGAATTGAGAAGCACCCCTGGCCCTGTGTTAGCAGAGTATTGGCACCATGTGAACCAGCCATCTTGCCAGATCAGATGTAGAGTCACCTGGCTTCAGTAATCACACCAGCTGGCGAATGTTACAACTGATTGCATTGACAAATTGCTCTCTATGTTCCAGGATGCATCAAGTCTTTTTAAGGGAAAAAATAAATAGGGGTTAAGAGGTGAAAAGGAGTCACCAAAACAACACCAGAATTTGAATGCATCTGTCAGATAGAAATATTTATGTAAAATGCCAACACCAGGCTGAAAATAATACAAAATAAACAAGGAAACTGAATCTTTGAAATACGTTGCTGATGGAAATAAAATATGAACTTCTACATGACGTTTGTGATATAACTGACCAATATTAGAGAAATGTAATTCACAGTGAACTCACACTAAACTAACAGATTGAGCGTTTAGCAAGCATTTCATGGTCACTACAGTGGCCAGCTATTAAAAAAAATAATTCTTGAATTTGCATGGGTTTTGATGGCATAGTTGCACATCAACCTCTACAGTGGATCCTGGTGCATCATCCTATACATTGCCACCAAGTTGCAAGCCATTGTGTGTCGATTTTTCCCCCCTCCAAACCAAGATGGCCAATGGTCAGTCAGAAATGCCAAGTTGCTCAAGAATATCCACCCATTCCTTTTATCCTAGGAGACTCTTGCAGGTAAAAAAATATTGTAGCATCAAGCTATATCTAATAAGTCATACCACAGTTAAATTTTCTAAGTTTTGATTTTAGATTGGGAGAAAATTCTGATTAATCATCTGTCCTCTATAGTGGACCTCATGGATCAATGGCTATATTTCAGCTACAATTCATACTTATTTATGCATTACTTTACTCATTTCATCAAAAAAGTAATCTGATTACGTAATGCATGTTACTTGTAATGCATTACTTTACTTGTTAGATAAAAAAATTTGATACTAATACATTACTTGTAAGCTACTTACTGTTAGATAAAAATAATTGATAGTAATGCACATTACTTGTAATGCATTACTTTACTCGTAACATCAAAAAAGTAATCTGTACGGTGGCCGAGAGAGCTCAACATACTTCAACTGAAGATAACGCATGCAAATAGAAAAATACACCCGCAAATTAAGAAAACATCTTCATAAGTTTCACAACACACAAGTGTTCCAAATACTCACAACACAACCAAATACAGAAACGCGCTGCAAATGTTCATAACACAGACCACAACGGAAATGTTTCCAGGGGAACCAAATAAGTGACGAACCCCGCTGGGATGTGCTACAGCTCAAAATTCAACTTTATTTTATTTTATTTATTTTAACTTTCTTTTTCTTTTTCCGCAAAACATAGAGATTTCATTTTTATGACATACAACTTGTATACAATATACAAAATGTATTAACAATATGTTCAATGTCATCAGAATACAAATGAGAAAAGAACAATGAGCTGAAAACTAAAATAAATAAATAAAAAAAGAAAGTTATAAAAAGTTATATTTTAAAATTTTCATAAAAAGAAAGTTTCATAAGAAATGTTAGGTAATGTAGGGTCCAAAGTTTTAAAGACACTGACACACAGATATATAACGCATATTTTAAAAGTTTTTTTGTAAAGTAAAAAATAAAAAAAAATATTATTTGCAACCGTTATGTTAACAGCATCATATTTCTGTCGTCAGAACAGCTCTTCAGCTGATGGACAACGTGCTGCGTTGTCATGCGAACATCCCAGGTGAAAATAATGATGAAATTACGTTGTCTTTCGTTGCTCCCTTCACCAAGTGCGTTCCAAACGGCTACATAAATGGCACACTAGTGCCATGCTCATGCCAAAGTCCCACTTGAAGAGCTCTGCCGTCTGCCTTTCGAAGGGAGTAGGGCATAGGGATGCTCACGAGCAATAAGCACGTCCCAGCTGGGTTCGTCACTTATTTGGTTCCCCCGGAAACATTTCCGTTGTGGTCTGTGTTATTTGCAGCGCGTTTCTGTATTTGGTTGTGTTGTGTGTATTTGGAGCACACGTGTGTTGTGGAAACTGATGAAGATGTTTTCTTAATTTGCAGGTGTTTTTTTCTATTTGCATGCGTTTTCTTCAGTTGCAGCACGTTGAGCTCTCTCGGCCACCGTAAATCTGATTGTGTTATGCGTGTTACTTGTAACTGTACGTACACACCGCCGCTGACTTGAGCAGCAAAGAAGCTCTGGCCGCCGTGTCAAGGATGCTTGTCAAAAAGTACGGGGATGCTTGTCGATGCTTTGGCCGCTCTGACGTAGCAGCATTACGTTCGAGAGAAGTGTCACAACATGAAATGTAAGCAGAAAAAACAAGCAATACATTGACACTAGAAACTTTTTAGAATGACAGCATTTTTATAACCGATTTGGTCAGGGGAAAAAAGAATAATTAGCTACTATTATTATTATTATTTGCATATATTGCAATTGGTCAAATCGGTGTTACCGTGAGCAAATTAATTGCATTCCCAGTTAAAACGAGCGTCCGTAAATATTTCCAATAAAAATTGCGCTCATCCTCAAATGTGTTTCACTGGATCAGTATGGATCATTATTGATTACCACGAAGTTGTTGTGTTTGGTGCTGCTGTATTGTATTTGCGGAGAAGACGTCGGATTTTGGGTTCATGACACCCTCCAGGACCGTTATCAATTCGGAGAGTATCACTGGCTGGTGCAGCAGCTGCGGCTACATGACGATAGGTTCCAGCGGAACTAATGTTTTGGTAGGAACGAAAGTTTACATTATATGTTTCTCCGGAATCAGCCAGCACGAAGGATGTCATTCCGATTGGTTGCTGCCGTTTTGCGTGCTGCTTTCCACGGAACCACGTCATAGCTCATTACATAAGTTGAGCTACCTCCAACTTTCTGATTGACACCCAAAACGCGACAGCAATGGATTTGCGACACAGCTGCCATTGAAAATGAATGACTTCTGGTAGCTTTGGAATCTCAAGTTGGCGGCGGTGTGAACGCACAGTAATGCATTACCACCAACACTGCTCATTTCAGATGAGATTGAAAACACCTGATCGCCAGGTTTTCTCAGAGGAGGGCTATGCTAGAAATGTGTCCATCTTGAAGATAATCAGAATAATCAGCTAATAAGGGTAAACTGACATAGGCCTACTCTGGTACACTGGAGGGAGCATCTGAGTAGTTTCCACAGTTGTTGACAGGCTGTAGAGATTTCTGATGGAATCACGTCCTCACGCGAAGTTCAACTTGTATGAAGTTCAAATGCCTTTGCCTATTTCGCTTTTATATTTTTTTGTAGATATTTTATAGTTTTCACATGATTTTATATAATTTTATTGATTGGTTTGTTAAATACACACACTATTGCTGTGTTATTATTGTATTATGTTTAATACATTATCTCTTCAGTTTAAAGGGTAACTAAACACTAAAACAACTTTGTTTAGTTAAAGGGTCATGAAACCCCCCTCTTTCAGCTCAAGTCTAGCTCACAATCTTTTTGAAAAATGCAACTTAAATGGGCGTGGATGCTGTGAGAAGGGAGGGAGTGGGTGTGGTTTGGCCATCACATCGCCAGTGGCCCATGCATATCGACTGTCACTAAAAAGCAGTGGTAAAACGTGAGGAAATGCTAGATTTTTTTTATAGCTGGCAAAGTTAAAGTCTAATGAAATACACTGACACTTTATTATTGTCCTTTCAAAAGTAACTGAATGCCCTGCTAAATATATTAGCCTACAGTAATCGTAATTCTATTTAAAACATATTAATGTAGGCTACATGTATAATTATAATGTCATTATAAAATATATAGTTGTTTATATAGACACTAAATGCATATATTTGAAAATAATTAATTTTCCACTTAAAAAAAAAAAACGTTCCGTGCATAGCCTAGATCTACGCGCCCGCTGAACTCCCATGATAAAGATGGCTCTGTGGAGGAGGTGGAGGACTTCTCATTTTAGACACACACACACACACATACCTCTGAAGGGATAGAAAAGTCCTCGGGACTTGGTAACGTTACCGCATCACTCGCAAGACGCAACCTGCATTGTTCGTCAACAAGGCGAAGTCCACCATTCTCTCTCGAGAAAAATGTTTGCGGCACACTATAGTTTAGATGTGTCCGTGGTTGATCAAACCAGCCGCCCGGAGCCAGAGTCCAGCCCTGGCAGCATCGCGGGGAAACATATTCAACCCACTTGGACTTTTGCACCACGAAAACAAACACTTGTTGCGTCCCATGATTGTCTCTCTCATCTATAGGCTACTACGCGATATCACAGTTTGACATGTCTGTCATTGGAAAGATCCACGTGGTGTCATGAATAATTAAGAGACAGTGTCTTCTCATAGGATATGAACTCAGTCTCATTAATAATTATGAGACACCGATGAGTCATCAAGCACTCACAGAGCACGGCCACGTCACAGCCTGTGACGTGGACACGATGAAGATTTTAAACCCGGAAGACGAAAAAAGCGGAAAAAAACTAAAATTTAACCATTTTAACCCTATTATTAAATCTAACAGATGCTAACATTGTCTTCAATGGTGTTCAACACACATACCTCTGTTAAAATCTCAGAAAATTTGGTTTGGGGTTTCATGACCCTTTAATGATCTGTGAGACTGGGGCTTTATTAATGCTGTTCATTGATTCGAGTACATTTTTTGACATTTGGGTATAAAGTGTTTTAATTCTACAATATATGGTGTAAAAATGTCTGAGTGTTGCCCTCTTCAGGTTGAACAGTGGCTACTGCAGTTGATTTTTCCTATTGGATGTTGTGGTACTGCGTGACGTAAGCAGGTACCAGCTCACCACCCCCTTGCCTACAGAGAGGGGGGTCTCAGGTGCATATATATATATATATATATATATATATATATATATATATATATATATATATATATATATATATATATATATATATATATATATATTATTGTACTTCAAACAAACAAAGTCAATGTACAGTCAGAATTGCAATATGCAACTAGAAAAAAAAATGTCCATATGGCCTTCCTTAAAGGTGGGGTATGTGATTCTCTTTTTTGTCCATTTTTTCAAAATAACTTGAAATCTTATTCCTAACCCACTTACAGCCACTGAGTTAGAAGCACTGGAATGAAAATTAAGCAATTTAATCATCTGTGGAACAGGCAGGACTCGAAAAACTCCAGCCAATCATTTCCAAGACCGTCTAGAACCATTGGACAGTAAGTTCGTCAATCAAACGGTTGTACCACACCCCCCTCCCCCCAGTGCGCGTGACCCCCGTCGTGCGCATACTCAAAGCTTGTGATGCATGCGCATCTCGTCAGTAAAGACGGTTCCATGATTAGTAGTAAATCGTCATTACAATCTCTCACGCATCTGAGTTTTCGCTCGTGCATGATTGCGTGCTCCCATTACATGTTCTTCGAATGGGTGGAGTCAGGGCCAGCATTGGAGGAAAGAAGGTAGGACCATTTGAATTGTGTATTTTCAAAATCTGCCAGCCGTTTTTCAAATCACATACCCCACCTTTAACAAACCTTCAACCAGTCTATTCCGATAAACAATACAGTTTGGCCTGGTGACAATGTCTTTTGTGACCACATCATGGGTATCCTGGGAGCTCATGGTGAGATCATTGTGAGATCAAATTGTTGATTGGGTAGGGAATTATTTCAGACACAGTCTGTGATGCATGAATGATGATGGGTGAGTATTTATCAGAGTACTTAATTAGTGTGGCCAGGTGCAGCCGGTGATTAGAATTCGGTGAGAGTGAAGGAGTGGGTGGAGTTGTAGGGTCTAGAGCTGATGGAGTGGCTGAAATTAAGTTAAAATAAGATTAAGAATAAGATGTTAATGTCCCAGAAAATTATACAAAAAAAAGGCACATGGCCATTTTGCTTTATCTGAAATGGCAATGAGTTTAAATGTAAATAAAATGTTTATTCTTGACGGATTTTGTGTAATGTGCATGTAAACCGTATTCAAAACATGGGAAATTATATGCATGTAAACGTTGTCATTAGTAGGCTAATCAAAAGTTTATTTGATATCATATTGGTCTATCAAACTAAATATCAACAGCAAATGTGCCCTTCCCTGACGCTTTCTCATCTGGGATCATTATTAGGAAATAATCTGTCAGTAGCTAATGTAGCAGTATTGTTTTTCGTGCGAACACGCCGTGCACTTGTAGTTTAAAAACAACAACGAACCAACCTCTAAAACACACACACACACACACACACACACACACAAGCTGACGGGTACCGGAGTGATTTATATCAACGCCCACCTTTTGCGTGTGCTTGCGGAAGAGCCGTTACCTGGTTACAGGGGAGTGATGGACCATTGAGTAATGTAATGTTCAGGACTCCACAGATATGAGTTTCTCTCAAGCTCGCTCGCTCGCCGACTCAAGCCACCACGCGCTTTTCCTGCGGCATCTCCGGAGCGCGAAACCAACAGCTTGCCCAGGAAAAAACGATTTAACCTGAGAATTAAGTTGAAAAATATCTCCACGAAGAGTCTTCAGTTGGTCATCTAACCAATTGTAAGGACCGAGTGTGCCAACAAATCTTGTTTTAAGGTAGGAAACTTTGCAAAGAGCAATTTTTGGGATTTGTTCATATGGATGTTGGTAGGTGCATAGTGCTGTGTGATAGATTCTACTTCAGGGCTCATCGGTGCTGCGGTAAACACAGTTGTTTTCCCAGTCTGTGTGAAAGGGATATTAGAAAGACAGGTGAAGCGCAGGTGCTATTTACAGTAATTACTTCGTGTTATTAGAGCGTTAATGTTACTTGGTAACATCTTAGTAAAGTCTTCGATTCATATTGTAGCAACTCCCTTGTGGACAATGATGATTATGGGCTATGTAAATACTTTGGAAATATTCTTACTGTTTTTAATGTGTAAGGGATTTCAGTGACATATTATTGCTCATTCATAGTGTGAAAACATAGTCTATTTAGAAACACATTATATTATTCGTACCCTTTCCATATCTCTCTCTCTCTCTCTCTCTCTCTCTCTCTCTCTCTCTCTCTCTCTCTCATATTCATATATATATATATATATATATATATATATATATATATATATATATATATATATAAAATATATATATATATATATATACATCTCCTATGGTTTCCCAATAAATGATTAGTAAAATGCTGTTTACTATGTTCCATGTTTACTATGTTCCTTATTTATGGGATTTTTGACATTCTTGCAAAAGCATTCAATGAACAGAAAAATTAGAATAACAAATAAAAAGAATAACAAGGTTGCAAATTTTGTGTAAATAAGCTTTCACTTAGTTTCTGGTTTATCAACATTTTGTTTGTAGTAATTGATAGACTTGTATTTGTTAATTGATAAAAAAAAAGTTAATTGATTTTTCCACTATGGTAATATGGTTTAGCTTGATGAGTGCAGACAATACTACAATTTGTGAAAAAATTAAGAACAATTTCATTTCATTTTCTCTTTTCATTCAGGCTGTAGAAAAAATAAAAAAAAATTGTATTTGTGCCTGCCTTTAATGCTTACAAAGTAATGTGACAACCATATTTATGGAACCATATCCTTAAATTCCCATACATTTGGTCCCCCAATCCTGAATATGAGAATACGGGTTGAGTCTTGCATTGAGCTGCATTGCTAATACTAATACAATAACAGAAGCCCCAACTCAAAAACCCACTGAGTGTAAGCAAAGTAAATTGCACCTTTTGCTCTAGGAGAAAATGCAGCTCAAGGCTATGACAGCAGTCAGTGCTGTTCACAGAAGAAGCCTGCTAAGAAAGGCAGGCATATAGGCAGTGAACCAAGAGAACCAGTCTGTTCGTTTCTCATTCAAGATGTGTCAGTTTTAACAGCCTACATAGTGTAACTGGTGAACTGGCTCTGCTTACATGAAGACATTTGAGAACATCTTGACCACGATCTTTCACAGACTGATAATTCCAAAACTTAGCATTGCAAATGTTTATTGCTATATAAATGTATTATTTTATAGTCTTCTGTCCTGTTAATTAGTTATTTGTGGATAAAGATGACATTTTGTGGTTTTGCCTGGCAGCCAAGTCGGTATATATCCGTAGTCTGTCTTCTACCTGAATAAAACAGAGAGAGACTGATTGGGGGAAGAAAAAAATAATGGGGAGAGAGTGACAGAGTGAGAGTGGAAGGGCAGGAGTGATAAATATGTGCCCCCGTCCACTACCTAATTAACAGCTCCTAGTCCTGTTCCCCTTTAGCTGACAGCCCTGACAGCCTGTCTCTTTAAATCAAATGTACTCTGGGTATACCTGTTCATTCCACAAGTCTGTGGAGCATACGTTATTTTTACATGTTTCTTTAATACCAGGAGATTTGCACATTCTTGCACTGTTGTATGTTGCATGGTCTGATGTAATCCATTGTGATCTGCTGACTCTCACAAACATGTCTGGGTGTATTGAGTGTGTTAGTGTGTTATGTTTTATTTTTACCCAGAACATGTCAGCGCCTCTGTCAGTAGCCTTTCAACTTCTCAGTGAGAGTGTTACTGTGTGAGTAACAGTAGAGCTGCATTGTCTCATCACATGCTTCTCTCCATCCTAACACTGCTCCAACTGTTCCACCCACATGCAGCACACACTTTATCATCTATCATATAGAAAGTTGATATAGCACACTAAACATCTACCACTTATTTGTCTGCTGGCAGAGATTTTTTTTAAAGATGTGCTTCCAAAGTGTGAAAAGCAGGGCTTTCAATGTTAATTTAGCTATTAACCAGTTATACTTTAAAAAATGCGTAACAACATTAGGGATACTCCCTGAACCACGATGAGGGCCAGTGACAGGCTTATGGTCATTGATATGCAAATAAAACAAATAAAATATTAACTTGTAAAGCTACTTTGTGTAATGCCTATCAAATGCTTTCATCTGGCAAAATAATGTAAAGTTTTATCTTAGATATACATATATTACATATACATATTAAAATTAAAATATAATAGAAATTGAAATAACTCAGTTAAAGATTTTAATTGATTGGCATCCCGATAGCAAAGAGTAACATAGATCAATGCTGTAGTGATGCATAGATCAAATGGCTGGTGTCATATATGATAAATTTCTCTTTCTTTTAGTCTGTCTCTGTCTCTTTTTTGTTCTCTAGCGTACTCATATGCAACCTTAATCTCCTATTTTCTGACAGTGGGTAAAGTTCATCATTCCTTTTCAATTGTGATATAGGCTGATTAAATGCAGGGCTGATATTATTCTCGAGATATACAAATAATGCAAGGACGTCAGCTCTTGACGTTAAAAGAGAACACAACTGTGCCCAGGTGATTGAATGTCTTTCTATGTCTTCAAGGCTGAGATTGTTTCAGATAGGTTCAAGATATCTGATGTTATCAAGGGAGGAACTAATCAGAGCAGCTTAGGGTGCCAAAGTAAGCAGGTGGATTTTATCTGGTGAAATGGAGTAATTTTTGTTTGAGGAGGTCTGTGTGACTTTTGGAGTCTTTAGTGTTTTAAGTCTGCAGAATTTCAGGGGAGATAAGTATGTTGTTTGTTGGAGCTACTGAGCTCTGAGGAGGAGATTGCAAATCTTTGAGATATAAGTTTAGAAGTTTAGTCTGGCAGGCGTGAACAGTGAATGTGTGGCCCATAAGATCTAACTGAACCAGCCTCAGGGGCGGACTGGCCATCTGTGTGATCTGGAGAATCACAGAACGGCCGGTACTCCAGGACGGCCGGCGGGCCGGCCAACCACCCGCCACACACGCAGTCACAGACATCCCAAGTCTCCTGGAAATTCCGGGAGTCTCCCGCATATTGATAGCAGCTCCCTGAGTCCCGCAAATTAGTTAAAATTTCCCGGAATCTAAAGCGATCAAGAGCGCGCATGCGTAACGTGCGGACGGCAGAGAGAGGGAGCGAGCGAGAGACCTTGCGTGTGTGTGCTAGTGTGCCTCACGATGCGCATGTAAGGACCCAACCAATCAATTGTCAGTGCGGACCGGCTTTTATCTCTACTACTCCCGAACCGAATTAATCAGAAATTACTTTGCAAGTTACTTGCTAGGGATGATGTTAGGAAGTGATATTCAGCGTACTACATTTTTAATGATTACAGTAGTTAAAACAGCTAAACTTCAACATTTTAGCTGTAAAATACCACATGCTGTAGCTAGTATTAATAAATATTATGTACTTGTTCTTGTCTTTTACTTTTAAAAATGTTGGTAATGTTACAGTTGATGCTTACAAACTTTGAAGATTTTTAATACAGAAGTTACATTTGTAATGGTGTATTTTCATTTAGATGTGGTATTATTATTTGTGCAGCAGCTAAGATTAATTACTGCATAAATTAAGATTATTAAGTAATACATTCATTTTAAGACAGCATGGAATAGATTGTATAATATGCTGTTAGCTATAATTTGGATGGTAGGCCTATATTATCATGGGCCACAATTAAAGTTGTGACACTCATGCCAGACGGCAGACGTTATTGTTGTTGTCGAGTTTCCGCGCGCCGATTGCTTTGGGCCGGGCCTAGTCAAAGTCCAGGTCCGTTTTTTAGTCCCAGTCCGTCCCCAGCCTACAGGGAGTGATATAATCTCTCTTAGGACTGTCAGTTTCCACAGCTTCGGGGTAGGAATTGAAAGTCTTCTGATCTTGCAGCCAATGAGATTACTTGCTCAACATTTAAAGGGATACTCCACTTTTTTTGGAAATAGGCTCATTTTACAACTCCCCCAGAGTTAAACAGTTGAGATTTACCGTTTTCGAATCCATTCAGCCGATTTTCTGATATTTAGAAGAATATCAGAAACGACAGTTTCTGGTCTCATTGACTCCCATAGTATATATTTTTTCCTACTATGGAAGTCAATGAGACCAGAAACTGTCTGCTTACTAATATTCTTCTAAATATCAGAAAATCGGCTGAATGGATTTGAAAACGGTAAAACTCAACTGTTTAACTCTGGGGGAGTTGTAAAATGAGCCTTTTCCAAAAAAAGTGGAGTATCCCTTTAAGTAGTCTTTAAGCGACGTAAACACAAATTAATAATGAAATTAAAAGAACCATCTGACCATTCTCCATAACGTGGTTGCTATTGACATCTCATATTGTCTGTAAACTGTTGCGTTACCAAGTCAACAAATGACACATTTGTATTACATTCCAAAGAGATTCATAATCAGCCCCACAGTGGAAAATGAAACCATATGCGTAACGGAAGGGGCAGATCAGCAAGGAATGGAATGGTTAAACAAACAGAATGGTTTGGCCCGATGGTGGAAAAGCTGCTATATTTCCTTAGAAACCCCCCAACTACCTCCCTAGATCTGCTAAGGGATTTATGTATGCCTATTTATGCAGCAGCAACAACATATCTTACTTGCTCACAACAGCATGTGAATATATTAGCAGTAGCAAGTCCTTACTTGCTCTACATCAGCAGCAATAATCAACTGCAGCAGCAGCATAGTAGATCTAATCCACCAAAACCAAATACATTAACATCACAATATTCTGTAACACTTTACAATAAGGTTAATGTATTAACTAAAACAAACTAATATGTAACAAAACATTTGTTACAGTATTTATTAATCTTTGTTAATGTTAGTAAATAAAAATACAGTTCATTGTTTGTTCATGTTAGTTCACAGTGCATTAACTAATGTTAAAATATAATGTATTAGTAAATGTTTCAATTAATATTAACTAAGAATAATAAATGCTGATGAAGTATTGTTCATTCTTAGTTCATGTTAACTAATCTTAACTAATTAACCTCATTAGTGTTACCCAATATTCAGTATGTTATTTTTTGTTCGCTAGTAATTGCTCTGTTTGAGTCTTTATGAAGCCTTAAAATCCATTTCTAGACAATTCGGATAATTGGAAAAATCCTAGAAATCCATTGTCCAAAAAGTATGGTAACACTGCATGGTGTTTTCACTAAAAGGGTTAGTTCACTCAAAAATGAAAATGATGTCCTCATTTACTCACCCTCATGTCATTCTAAACGTGAATGACTAACTAGCTGTTGTGGAACACAAAATATGCATTTTTTGAAAATCTTGTGTGACACACGAACAGTGACGTGTTTGGTCACAATGCTCTGCTTGTATAATAAAAAGTAGATAATAATAAAAAGTAGATAATCACTAAAAATCCTTAAAAATACAATTAAATTACATGAAGGTCAAGTCACATTTATTTATACGCGTTTTACAATACATATTGTTTCAAAGTAGATTTACAGACATAACAGGAAAATAATGCAACAAAGTCTGTTTCCAGAAGAAAATAGCGTCACAATCCAGCTTAAGTAAGTTCAGTGATGTTTCATCAACAAAAGTTATTAATTTAGTTAATTTAAACATATAGCCGCTCTGGTTCAGTTCAGTTCTCATACAATGGTGTCAATGCAGGTAGATCAATATTATTGTTGAATATTACATTTAATGTAATGTTAAATTTAATGTCCCCAACTAATTAAGCCAAAGACAACAAAGGTGGAAAAAGGTGACAGTGGCAAGGAACCAAAACTCCATCAGGGGACAGAATGGAGAAAAAACCTTGGGAGAGCGCAGGCTCAGTCGGGGGGCCAGTTCTCCTCTGGCCAACGAATCAACAGTGTATGATTATGATTCAGGCAGTATTACAGGTCAGAAGTCAGATTGGATTGGAACAATCAAAATATTATTCAGTTCCATCTGAAGATCAGAGTCATCACACCGGTATGGAGACGGGTTGTTGAGGATCAGTGCTGATATATGTCGTGTCGATGAGGCCTTCACATGGGAGAGTGTAGTTGAGACAACTTCTGCTGACACTTCAGGGATGCTTTGTGGTCGTGTCTAGGCGCAGGTCCACCATCTGATCTGGATACGGCCCGGGTCCGGCTGATTACATCAAGTGTTGATTGTGTCTAGGTCCACCATCTGATCTGGATATGGCTCGGATCCGGCTGATTACAGTAAACCTCGGAATAAGGTTGAAAAAAGGTTGAGTAAAGTCTAGTTTAGTCTATTAAGGTGAGTAAATTATGACAGAATTTGAATTTTTAAGTAAACTTTTCTTTTAAGGACATACTGGATCAACAGTAACAATTCAAACCCTCCTGGGTGGTTAGATTGGCAAAGGATGATGGGATAGTTCCCAGATGGAAGGCTCCTGCTGCTCATCAGCACAAAACACAGACTTTAGCTGTAAATGTGCTGCAACCCTTCAACAAGTGTTATGTGATCTACTTTAATATTAATAAAATCATGCCTGTGGTGATGGCACACACAGTTTAGATTTGCATGCATCTGTGCAATAACAATGCCAGAACCCAGTTACACCGAGTATTTTAACAGATCATGTCATCAGTAGTCTAAATAGCATGAAAATGGTCTCTTTAAGTGTGCAATTTCTTTTAATAAGTAATGCACACAAGACGGAATGAAAACACTAATTACCAATGCATTGTCCCTTGACACAGAGAAAAGAAACAGAGAGCACATGGTCTGACATTTAACACAAGTAAAATCCTCCTCCTCATCTTAGGTGTGTAATTGCGGTTCTAGCAATCAAACATCTTAACATGTTTAATCTATGAGATGAATGTGTACAACTAAATACTCTTATGTGATTGAATCTGGGAAACTTCACCAGAGAGCAGATTTGTGGCTGATGTGAGCAGCAAGGGCCAGTGATCTGATTATCTGATGGGAGCACTATGGAGATTGAGAAGAATATTTTAAACAGAACTTGTTGCACATGGACACAAAGGTGACACCACATAGCAGATGTTTATAAAACATTCATAGGCGAGCTTTAGCAATAATCATGATACTTTTTTTTGCAGTCCTGTTTTTCCACTATAGAGATATCACTTCTCTGTAACTGGGTCCATTTCTCATTACCATTCTTTTCATGTAATGAATTATTATTTTTTTGTTCCCCTCAAATTCTTTTGGTAACACTTTTTTTTACAGTATCCTTGTTGCATGTAGTTATTATAGTAATGACTATACATTTTTGCATGATTACATGCAACTAACTTTAAACCAAACCCTCATCCTTAATCTAATCCTAGTTAGTGCATGTAGTTAATTAAAAATGACATTTAAAAAGGTGGGTAGAAAAAAAACCCAGTGTGCTGTAATTTTGCATATTCCAGTGTTGATCAATTAAATATTGTTGTAAAGTTTATGCATAAAGTGACAAAACGACATCAACATAACTATCAAACTTAAGGCGAGACACTACAGGTGAATAGGGTAAATTTTTTAAATAATAGATATCACCATGAAACTTTCTCAGTTGATTACTTACACAAGTATATAAAAAAATGTATTACAAGTTTTTGAAATTTGTATGTTTAATTGTGCAAATTAGGCATTATCTCATTAAATATGCACAATTGTGTATATATTTTCGGTAGATGGATCTGACCATATGATAAAGCCAGGTGCAAAATCATTTTTTCATTTTGTTTACACACAAGATGAAAAAAGAATTTCAGAGGGATTTCATGATATATGCTTTCATTACCTAGAAAATCAAAATATACTGTCCATAGCCTTAAATCAATTCTCGCCATAATTTTTTTTATTAAAATGTCACAAAAATCAGGCCAGGAATGATTTATAAACAAATCCCTCTGAAAATATGTGTATAACTGGAAAGTTTGGTGTGCATAGGTGCTACACAGGCTGAGAAGTTTCTACTGGAGAATGACAAAAAACTTCATACTTTCTGTATGAAGTTTCATGCATCTGAACGAATCACGTTGTCAGAAATTGACATCAGCCAATGAGATTTCGATTTTAGAGTTAAATGCATAGACATCATATAGGTAGACGCCCTATCGACCGCTACTGCCTATTGGCACGGACGAGAATTGGAGCCGCCATCTTAAACCGGTCATCCGCTCCGCTCAGTGTAATCTGAATGGCAGGTGAAATGAGCTGTCAGCGCATTAAATTAATCATATCTCACTGAATACTGAACTGATTTTCACACGTTTTTTTTGCTGCAAAGGTCATTCATGTAGCTATGATACAGGACACATGGTTCGGCGTATTTTAATATCTATTGTAGGGTATTTGGATGAATCATATTCTGGATAACTAAAATCCTAAGAGCCTTCATATATCCTGGAACTTGCTTCCAAACCAGCGTCCTCCCCAGGACTCAAGATTAACACACACGCACACACACACACACACACACACATTCCACCACACACACATCCCCCAGGAATGTGGAATGTGCCACAGGAAGTGAATGCTACAGAGAAAAGAAACTTCTCTTTTTAAAATACATTTTAAACAGAAATATTCAATGTGTTTTATGTGTTTGTTTGTTCATGTTACATTGAAATAACTGAGTTTACCATTATGTATTTTTACATGTAACTGCGTATTCCCTAGAATTCTAACGAAGGAGAAATGAATTCTGCATTCATATATATTCTATTATACTTCCCCTTTAGAATTGTACGAACAATGTATCTAATCTCATCTTACGATTTGTCTTTTAGGGGTTGATCTATGTGTTGGGAAACTAATGGTATAAGGTCTTAAACTTTGCAAACTATGTTTAACCAAATCCATTTTTGGCAAGTTTGGTCTTGATAAACTCCAATCTTCGTTCCCCATTTGTTAATTGACATTACATTTTGCTAAACTTGGTGACACACTAGTATTATAAAAATTGTGAAGATTCTTCCCTTAAACACCCAATGAAATTAGGGAGTCAAATGCCTGGTTAGAACACAATGGGCCATAAAACCTCCCTCCAAAGAGAAAGCTCCTGATTGGACCCTCTTCCAAAAGAAGGCGGAAAAGTCAGGGCCTCAAAAGGACTGAACACCAGTTTAAACTCTCTCTTACGTGCTCGTCCTGGTGTCAGAATGTAACGTCTTTATAACGCTTCTAAGGAGCATTAAGATGATGTTTCGTGTTGTAATCAGAAAAGGTGAATGTCTTAGGAGGAAGTATGCCAATGTTCTCTCTCTCTCTCTCACTCTCTCTCTCTCTCTCTCTCTCTCTCTCTCTCTCTCTCCTCTCTCTCTTACTCGCTTACGCGTGTAAGTCATCCATTGCCCAAACTTTACGCATTTCTCGTTCATCAATGTCTTATTGTGTTTCGTTCGTGTTAATGTTTGTAAATACATGTATTCCTGTAACGTAGTAAATATATATGTAGACATGCCTTTATTAAATCATTATATTCACTTGACTGATGGACTTTCTCTTTGCTCAATTTCGAGTCTCTTAAGTGCCAAAAGATCTTATGCTACGAACTTTATAACTTAAAGATAGCTTTACATATTTGCTTATAGGGCAGAAAACCCAATTCTTCTGGCCAGAGAATTGCGTTTCCTGAAATCCTATCAAGTAAGTGTCACATTCACGTTCACCTCCATCATCTGTATTCACTACATTTCCCAGCATTCCCCTGGATCCTCACCTGCACTCGATTCCCTCATCACCACACCTGATCTCTATCACGTCATCATCTCATCACCAGCACGGACTATATAACACTCACTCTCCCTGCAGTCACTGTCTGATCTCGTCACTACATGAGACACAGACTCTCCTACGCTCAACCAGAGACTTACCCGCTACTTACCTGCTATTTACCTGACTCCTATTGGATTATCTTCATCACCGCATGTCGTCTTCAGTTCCCAGCCATCCTTCTGCAACCCATTCCAGTGACTGTCCACCTGCATCTGAAAGAGAGACTCTTATTATCCAATGGCTAAGTCCTCATCCCATTATCATCTGTTTGAATACTCACCATAACTCCGTCTGCTTCTACTGTTCTGAAAATAAACACTGATTTAACTTACCACCTGTCTGTCTCCTCTATCAGCCGTGACAGAAGATCAGACCACAAAATGGACGAAGCGGGTCAGTTGTTGTGTTCCATTTTCCAAAATGGCCGTAAGATCGAGTCATACGTAGTGGAATTCATTAAGTACAGCCATTTAACCACTCTTACTGACCAGCAATTGGTGGACTTGTTTTGGAGTGGTTTAGACCCACACTTCCATTCTTGGATACCTCCAGGACATCCCGATCTGACCGTTGAACAGTATCTGGAGGCCGTGTTAAGATGGTGTGGCTCACCGTTCATGGTCAGTACTGCTGATAACCCTGTCGAGCCTAAGCTCCCCACTACCAGCCCAGTCAAGCCTTCACCGCTGGTCCCGTCCAGCCCTGTTGAACCTTCGCCGCTGGTCCCGTCCAGCCCAGTTGAACCTTCGCCGCTGCTCCCATCCAGCACAGAGCCCTCGCCGCTGGTCCCGTCCAGCCCAGTTGAGCCTACGCCGCTGGTCCCATCCAGCACAGAGCCTTCGCCGCTGGTCCCGTCCAGCCCATTTGAACCTTCGCCGCTGGTCCCATCCAGCACAGAGCCCTCACCGCTGGTCCCGTCCAGCCCAGTTGAGCCTTCGCCGCTGGTCCCATCAAGCACAGAGCCCTCACCGCTGGCCTCTGCCAGCACTGATCTAATAGACTTTTTCACAGAGCCAGAGCCCGTTAACCCAGCGCCAGAGCCAGAGCCCGTTAACCCAGCGCCAGAGCCAGAGCCCGTTAACCCAGAGCCAGAGCCCGTTGACCCAGCGCCAGAGCCAGAGCCCGTTGACCCAGCGCCAGAGCCAGAGCCCGTTGACCCAGCGCCAGAGCCAGAGCCCGTTGACCCAGGGCCAGAGCCAGAGCCCGTTGACCCAGGGCCAGAGCCAGAGCCCGTTGACCCAGCGCCAGAGCCAGAGCCCGTTGACCCAGCGCCAGAGCCAGAGCCCGTTGACCCAGCGCCAGAGCCAGAGCCCGTTGACCCAGCGCCAGAGCCAGAGCCCGTTGACCCAGCGCCAGAGCCAGAGCCCGTTGACCCAGCGCCAGAGCCAGAGCCCGTTGACCCAGCGCCAGAGCCAGAGCCCGTTGACCCAGCGCCAGAGCCCGTTGACCCAGCGCCAGAGCCAGAGCCCGTCGCCTGCCCGCCAGAGACCACCGTCCAGCTAGAGACCGCCGTCCAGCCAGAGACCGCCGTCCAGCCAGAGCCTTCTTCCCCGCTGGTCCCGTCCAGCCCTGCCGAGCCCTCACCGCTGATCCCGTCCAGCCCGGCCGAGCCCTCACCGCTGGTCCCTCATCCAGTCACTCTCCCCATTAATTTTTTTGGGGGGGCCATAGGCCCTCGCCGTGAGCGCCGAAGGACCCACGGCCACCCGAAGGGGCCACCCGAATGGGCTTCACCGCCATGGCCACCCGAAGGGGCCTCTCCGCCATGGCCACCCGAATGGGCTTCACCGCCATGGCCACCCGAAGGGGCCTCTCCACCATGGCCACCCGAATGGGCTTCACCGCCATGGCCACCCGAAGGGGCCTCTCCGCCATGGCCACCCGAAGGGGCCTCTCCGCCATGGCCACCCGAAGGGGCCTCTCCGCCATGGCCACCCGAAGGGGCTTCACCGCCATGGCCACCCGAAGGGGCCTCTCCGCCATGGCCACCCGAAGGGGCTTCACCGCCATGGCCACCCGAAGGGGCTTCACCGCCATGGCCACCCGAAGGGGTCTCACCGCCGTGGCCACCCGAAGGGGTCTCACCGCCCTGGCCACGCCCTCATCCTGCTCCGCCCTGGCCACACCCTCATCCTGCTCTGCCCTGGCCACGCCCACAGCCTGCTCCGCCCTGGACGCCCGAGGGGTCATCTGCTCCGCCATGGCCGCACCCTCAGCCTGCTCCGCCCTGGCCACGCCCTCAGCCTGCTCCGCCCTGGCCATACCCTCAGCCTGCTCCGCCTGGACCATCCTGGAGTCCGTCCAACTGCACCCGGTCCACCTTCCCGTCACGGACTCCAGGATGCCCACCCTCCCTCCCGTGTTCTGCCTTGTACGGCGCGGGTCGCGCCTAGCGGGAGGGGGGAGTTATGTCACATTAACGTTCACCTCCATCATCTGTATTCACTACATTTCCCACCATTCCCCTGGATCCTCACCTGCACTCAATTCCCTCATCACCACACCTGATCTCTATCACGTCATCATCTCATCACCAGCACGGACTATATAACACTCACTCTCCCTGCAGTCACTGTCTGATCTCGTCACTACATGAGACACAGACTCTCCTACGCTCAACCAGAGACTTACCCGCTACTTACCTGCTATTTACCTGACTCCTATTGGATTATCTTCATCACCGCATGTCGTCTTCAGTTCCCAGCCATCCTTCTGCAACCCATTCCAGTGACTGTCCACCTGCATCTGAAAGAGAGACTCTTATTATCCAATGGCTAAGTCCTCATCCCATTATCATCTGTTTGAATACTCACCATAACTCCGTCTGCTTCTACTGTTCTGAAAATAAACACTGATTTAACTTACCACCTGTCTGTCTCCTGTATCAGCCGTGACAGTAAGATGATATTGGGGATCCCCTCAATATTATTCGGACAATTGAGCTAAATTAATTTTGCCTGCTTTGTAAGACGTGATCTGTGTAATTAACTGCAATCAACTTGTTAAAATGAAAGGATTCACATGTATACATCCAGGTAAAATGACATTCTCCTTTAGAGGGAGATTTATTAACATGTAAGACTGATCTAATCCAAACATGTATGAATAATTATTAATTACCAATTATTAATTATGATATGCAAATTCCCCAAGGATTAGACCCGCCCAAAAGTCTTTACACTATAGTAGGCTTAACAGTAATATAATATTCTGATATAAGATATAAAGTGACCAGATACAATATGTGTGATGAAGGATATAATGTATTTTATAAATCACACTATAAATATAATAAAGAAGCAGAAACAGATAGTTGCAGTAAAGATATTTTAATAAGTTGAAGAAACAATTTATGATTTGTGACATGCACACACGAACAGACACACACACACACTCTCTTTCTCTCTCTCTCTCTCTCTCTCTCTCTCTCTCCTCTCTCTCTCTCTCTCTCTCTCTCTCACACACACACACACACACACACACACACACACACACACACACACACACACACACACACAGAACGCAGCCACCGAATCCACCGAACGCAGCCACCTGTAATAAAAATTGAGAAGAAGCTTTTCAACGTGTTTGCATCAGTAATTTCTAAAAATTAAATTCGGACAACATTAAGCCTATACCTTTTTTATTGTATGTGGATGTGGGAGGGGAAAATGTCGAGACTAAAGCCCTATTCGGATTAACTTTCCAAGGGTAGATGGAGTAAGTTAATGTAATTTTACCACAGGACTTCTGTTATATCAATAGCCAAATCGCATGTGATAAGATAGGTTATCAATAAAACTAGAAGTTGAAGGGGGGTAACTCAATTTGCACATCGCTCTCATGCGTGTATTACATTGCTTCCTGATATCATGTGCGCAAACACAAATAACCTATACAACAGGGCAGTTGAATGCTTATCTGATAACCTAGAAGCTCTTGTAATTACTACTTTAACAGTTACCCCACCTCTCTCCATGCCGGGTGAACACCGGCTGATGCAGTAAACAGCATTTCACAACGATT
The DNA here is from genome assembly GCA_036326025.1 of Chrosomus eos. Lineage (NCBI taxonomy): Eukaryota > Metazoa > Chordata > Actinopteri > Cypriniformes > Leuciscidae > Chrosomus > Chrosomus eos. Next base: position 23,653,418 of record CM070821.1, read on the forward strand.
TCAGTACAGTAATAGCAAATATCCTTGCTCCTTCTCGATTATCTGGTAATATTCTATTCACAAAACACAACCAATAGTACGGTAATGTTAAGACTTACTTGTGAAAAGCCCTATTTTCGATGGTCCGGCGATTAGAACAGGAAAATGCTCCACAATTCTCTGGCATCTTATCTGCTGCCACGCAACAAAACTAGGAATACGACCGGTTCAAGATGGCGGACGGATTTCTCGGTTTCCAGCGGCCAATAGGGCATCTAGTCTCTATATGATACTGTATCTATGGTTAAATGCCAATTGTACTTTCACGATTGGTTGCTGATAAAAAGGAAATGACCATATTTGGATCCGACAACAATGTAGAGGAGAGAGAGCTCTTTCCAATGGTGTGTGTGATGACAGGGTGCAGATCGCGATCGCAGAGCAGCATGTTGATTTATAACGACAACTTTTTGTTGAATTTAGGAGAAATCTACAGATGCAAACAGACAAAGTGTAGTAAAATAAAGACCTAAATGTGTTTTTTGGAATTTTTTTCACCACAAGTCTGAAAGAAGACATGTTATTGAAGACAAATATCCAAAAATCTCAAAATTGACCAGTGAAAAAAAAACGATGTTTTGCCTGCCGTGTCTCGCCTTAATAGAAGCTCATTTGTATCCTACAACATGAGATGTCGCGTTAATCTCTCACTGTCTGCATAATGCATACGCATCTGTTTGGGAATTGGAAATGTTCTTTATCAATGAGGCAGTATCCAGCAGAGATTTCGCTTCTAGGAAAAATGCAAATAGAAATATTTGTCACATTGTGCATGTATGGAAAACTAGGAAACAAATGTTAACTGATCATGTTTACACGGATGCAGCATGTTTCTGTTGCCAAAGTTTCTGTAATTCTTTTCTGTCTGACTAAACAATATCACTTATTTACAACAACATATTGGCCCTATCTCAAAGGCATCCCTTGCAGTCCTCCTCTGAGAGACACATTACACACTACAGACATGTATGTCCTAAACAATAAACAAAATAATAAAGGACATAAGGGACACACAGAGAATTTTGTGGTTGATTTAATATGTCCATTATTTTGTTGTTGATGTTAATTAGGCTGTTATGGTCATAAAACATTAGTTCTGATTTTCAGCTGATAAATTCCTGCTAAGTAATTCATTTGAAATCAATTCAGACCCACATAAATGAGTCATATCTGTGGTTCTCTGTCTAGGTTAATTTATCTCCATTTTATTTGGGCAATCAAATCCTCACAAATATCTGCAATGAACTATAAAAATTATAATTCCCAATACAGAGGTTAGGTAATTCTACACCATTCTTTTTTGCTGAGTGCAAATTGTAATCTTGCATATACTTAAGTTGCTTAGAGCATATTTAATCATAAAAGTGATTATGTCTGAACTGAAAATGGTGACAACAAAAAGTTGTTGTCAAAAAGTTCACAACAAATTGGTTTCTTCTATTGCACATACGTGTGATTTAATGTTTATTTTTAAATGGCACTTTTAGAATCTTTTTTAGTCATCTATCTAAAAATATTTGTTTAAATTAGTCAATGATTTATGAAAAATACGACGCCATAGTGTACTTGGTGACTTATGTAGCAGACATCATTACTCTCAAAACAACACAAACAAACAAACAAACAGAAGAAGCACAACACGTTGACCCCAGAGAGAGAGAGAGAGAGAGATACTTTCAGTGTAAATACTGGCAAAACTGACATAAAAGATGGCCCACTCATGCTACCCTCCATAGAATCCGGGGACAAAAAAACAAATAGAAAGTGATTGGATTTTCTCACGAGGAGCATGTTGTTATCGAATACAATAGAGCATACGGTGTCCATTTGAAGTCTGATAAAGAAGTCAAAAGTCATTCAGAACATGGAGGCTGCACGATCATGCCATTAATATTCTTCCCCTTGTAATTGCAAATGTTAATTTCAATATTTGCAATCAAATATTTATTATAGGTGGTAATGGCATTTTTGATGATTCCATCCCATTATAATCATTACAGCTGCAAGTTTCATGTGACCGTTTGGGACCACAGTACATGCACCACATTCTGCAGTCTTATGCCAAGTTCACACTACAGGATTTTAAGCTCGCCGACAGGTCGGGCTGTAATCGCGTGCAAATCTGCGGGTAATCCACGCTCGCCAATCGTCATGTGTGAAATACTAAACAACGCATTAAAAATGCTCACTCGCCAACGCGTCGCCGACGCCAGACAGTTATGCTAAATATCTGGAGCTGTCGGCCGACTCCATCATAGACATAATAAATACATAGATGCCCTATTGGCCGCTTTGGAACGTTGCTGCAATACGTCAACGTGTCCGCCATTTTGCTGAGGGCAAGACTGCGCTGTAAACAAATGCTAATAAACGGGTGAGCTGCGGTTTTCCTGGATAAAAACAATAATAATGTTTACATTTATCAACCGATTTCAGTGGTTTGTAGGTGGTGGACGTTACTATTATCCTACTAATTATATAATGACCAAATACAACCAGAAAAAAAATTCAGTCTTGTTTGTGAAAGGTAATTCCCCGAGACCTGTTTTCAATTGTGTGGCGACTTGTACAGCCCTAAGCAGCGCACGAAGTAGGCATTTTTATCAATTTCCGTAATGAGAGGTATGGGAAAGTTGCCCTCCGCAATATGGTGACACCGTTGACGTACGCTCCAGCAGCCAATAGGGCGTCTATGTATTTATTATGTCTATGGACTCGATAGCCTGTGTTTTCACGTGTCGCGACGAGCAACAGCCAATGAGAGAGCAAGGCATAGGTTTAGGGTGACCAGACGTCCCGAAAAATTCGGGACAGTCCCGAAATCGAAGCTGTTGTCCCGAATCCCGAATCCGGCCCTAATTGTCCCGAAAATTATACTAAAGCAAAATATTGAGTAGTTCTTGTCTGATAAAATATTAAAAACTGTCCATGGAGGTTGAGTCAGCCCCCGCCGGCGGCTCATTGGCTGCAGCATCTTTTCTGTTTCTTTTTTTGAAGTTCTACAAAAGATGTAGGCGCGAATTTAGATATACATTGATAAGCAAATTTTCATTCATTCGTTTCGTTGAAATGGCTGGTGTACCGGAACCACAACACGCCGTTTTTTAGTGGCAGACTAAAGACTATTCACGGCAGCGCCATCTTTGATTTTTAATGAGAATGAAAGCGAGGCTGTGAGGGATGCATCTCTTCAATGGGCTGTACTGTTATTTAATGTGTTCTCGTTTTGTTCTGCTCATGAAACACTGGAAAAATATCTTTCCAAAAAATTTCAGTTGACAAAAAACTCCCGACAATATAAGCTGTGGAAAATTGTAAGTAATCTAGGAGCTTTATTCAGCTTTTTATAGCGGATGCCACTGGAAACAAGTCTTTCCCTCACAGCCTCACTTTCATACCTGTCATGGCAATGCTCTGAATAAGGTGTCTGACAGACTGTTGATCTTTGAAAAAAATATATGTTTGGTTCAGGTTTGAAATTCATTATCTTTTATTATAGGCTATGTAGTCTAATATCATAGTAGGCCTACCCATAAACTGTCTCATTTTAACAAATGCCTTTCAACTTGCAAAATTCTGAATTAAATTAATGTGCAGCAATTTGTACATATAGAGAGTAAGCCCTACTTACATGTTGTAGCCATTAAATAAGCGCATTTAGTTTCATATTTGTTAAAATATTAATGTTATTTAACATAGATAATATTAATATTATCTATGTTGATTATGAAAAGGGAACGGCATGAGTAAGATAGGAGGTGCAATATATCGGGAGACATGGAGTCGATCAGGCATGATTTTGACCACTTCATTAAGTTTTGTTTAGTAGAAAGCCTTTCTTTAAATTGAATTTCGTTTTGTATAAATTGTATCTTAATTTTAATCAATTTTTCATCCAATTGCCTGTATTTAATAAATAAGAAGCAAATGTAGCAGACAATAGGTATAATCATGACATGGAGGCGTCATTTTCAAATAGACAGCTCCTGTTTCGCATCATTTTCCATTCCACTTCTCGCATGTGTTTTCATGACAAAATGTGGTTTGGGGACCGGATAGAGTCGTTGGGTGACATAGTTGCTGTCAGCTCGTGTAGTGTGTAACCCCCTGTTGCAGATCATGTACGTATAGTGTCACGTATAGTGACATCACAATGACTTCAAGACTCCAGAGCAAGTCATGTAGTCTGAACAGCACAGCGATCTGCAGTTGTTTAAAGTTGTGTAGTGTGAACTTGGCATAAGGAACACATGCAGATTCATTGGAAAGTTAGCGGCACATGTAACATGGATCAAATCAAATTACTACCAATGCTTTTCACTTCGTTTGTACACCGTTGTTAGACCCGCTGTCTTTCATCTCAGCCCCCCTTAAAATCTGCCATTAACTCAGCTGTCAGCGCACTCTTGAAATCTGTAATTAGATGATCTCTCTACACCTTTGCTAATAACAGCAGCTACAGTAAAACTGTCTGAGGTTATTTCACTCCGAATCAATGCCTTAAAGGTCATTAGAATAATTGTTAAGTTCGTTACATGATGTATTCTCCTTCTTTAATCAGTGGAGTAATCATTTCTGGGCTCCTCATGTCAGTTGATGTTCAGCTCTACATTTATGGAAAGTAAAACTTTAATCATGCATCTATGGATATAAAACACACTTATTAGAATCATTGTCATTACTGCTTAAAGTTTAGATTAATTGGGTATCAAATTCATACATTCAATGCAGATGTATGTGGTAGTTAACACACTGTTAAAAAACATTTTGGAATAACGAGAGTAGATGTAAATGGAAGGCTGTAATTGACAATGCAATGAGTTAATTGTGAAAATTATATTAACAGCCCTACTAATGTATTGAGTCAAGCATCTCTCGAAACAAATTAAACAAAAAGACAAGATAAGTTTCACTAATTGGTGTGTTTTTTCTGCTGGTGATGGGGGAGGGGTTGTATGCAAATGTAATTGTTCTTAGCAATTGTCCCAGGAGAAAATGCCAAATGATCAGATGAATGCCATATGACCACTAAATGGATGAATGGCTCCCATGAGGCAGTGGGTGCGAGAAGACAGATTAAAAGTGAGCATTTGTTCAAACAATACTGACCTCTCTGAGCAGAGCAGGTCTCTGTCTACAAAGCAATGAGATGGAAGCAGGGGAGAAAAGGACAGGGAGATGGGCAGTGTTGAATGATGAATTATGCATTGCTCTCACCATTGTCCATAACCTTTCAGAAAAGTATCCTCCCTAAGTTTGAAAAAAAAATGTGTTATATATTTAGCTCATGTTAAAGGTGGGGTAAGTGATATTTAAAAAACGCTGTTGGACATTGTTGATATTTGAAATTAACCCAAACAAACACACCCCTCTCTTCATTGCTCCGCCTCCAAAACTCACCATCCAATCCTACCGCCCTGCACCGAGTCGATCTCGAACCCCGATCGCCAGCATGTGAGGCGAGTGCACTAACATGATGCTAAAAACCACAGCATTCCTTAAAGGGATACTCTACTGGTTTTTCATATTAAACTATGTTATTCCCTTAACTAAGACGAGTTGATACATGCCTCTCTCGTCTCAGTTCGTGCACTAAATCGCTGTCTTGCCGCAAACCTTTGTTAGATCTTATCTCAGCCCTGTTCATTCAATACGGGCCAAGAAGAGAAGCGACCAAACACCTCCACGTTTTCCCTATTTAAATACAGTTACTAATACTGTACAGTTACTACTCAGCACGCACTGAGACGGGAGAGGTTGTTATCAACTCGTCTTGGTTAAGGGAATAACCTAGTTTAATATGAAAAAACTGTAGAGTATCCCTTTAACAGTCGTCAGCGTGACTCTCACTAGATGGGTTGTCACACTCCATTTCAACAATATAGAAATCATTTAATTAGACAATAAATGGTGGGCATCTAATCTTAAACAAATTTTTTCTTTGCTTTGCTTCAAAATCAGCCTGTGGTGCAATGTCATTATAAATCGTATAAAGATTTTTTTTTCTGCCTTCATGTCTAATTCATCCATGTAACTTTAAAAGACTCAATTAACTTTAAAATACTGCAAAAACTGCTGCTTGCACACTTCGTCTTAATGAAATCAATCATTTGATCATCTGAGAATTTTTTAAGCAAAACTGGAGCCAGAAAAATGTTTTTGATGGTGTGGATAGCTATTTAATCATGAAGGTTACGCGCGTGGAGCCGTATGAATGTCAGGGACTTAAAAGATCACAGCCTTTCTTCTCTTGCTTTTATCTCTTTTCACTTATTATTCTCTATGTATGTTTTACCTGCACTTTTATTCTTTTCTACATTCATTTTCAACATGGCACTGAATACTACTTTCATCTGTTTTGGGGGACAAATCTTTGTATTTATACATATTTATAATGAATTAGCTTTCATTATAATGTAATGTCATTAGAAGACTTTATTCTGAAATGTTCTTTCAATAGCAGGGAGCTTCAAATAATGAAGCACAGTTATTGTCTGCATATTGTAGACATTTATAAATTCTAAAAGCAAAACAGGTTAATAATTTAATAATTAAAAAATGTTGTCTGATATACAGTGAGTTCTTGCTGGTATCCAGTGTCTCCCATTTTATGTATAAACTTAAAGGGACATTGTGTAGAAATTTCTCCCATCTAGCAGTGAAATTGTGTTTTGCATTCAAACGAATTGTGCTTTCCAGCGCCTCGCTTTTTCAAATGCGTGTTGTATCTACGGTAGCCGGTATGTACCAAAAAGCTATAACAGGATGTCTTCTAATAGCACTTCGTCGAGTTTTCCTTCGGGTGTACAGGTTGCAAGAATTAACATTAATTAACATAGAATTAATGCTCTATTAACATATATTCTTATCGGATTTCTAGGTTACAAAAAGTAAACTTGCAAACCTTGTTTTTAGCGCCTTCTCTACTTTACTGAATAGCTGCTATTCATCAAAGAGCCTGTTTAACTTTTATCTATAAATGTTCTACACAAACAAGCAATGAAAAAATGCTATTATTATGTCAATTATTAGCCGTAGTAGTGCATACGCAACTTGTGCGAGTGCAGTGTTTGAACAGTATAAATGTTCTACTGTCTATATAATAAAGTACACAACCAAGCAATGAAAAAAAGCTTGTAATTAAGACTGTAACATTGACTTACCTGTCGAGAAGAAAGCAGACAACTTCTTTTCTTCTTTTCTGCCTCTATTTTGAAATGTTTCTCCTGCTCTTTCCACCTGGAAAAAGCTATCCCGACATTAACTCTTGTTTGTTGTAATCTCCGGTCACGTTTCCTTTTACGTTCTATTTTGGACTTTTTTGGCGACGAGGATTTCTTGTGGCTCGGCAAAATGACAGTGCAATGCAGCCTTTTAAACTTGCCGGGGCAGTGACAAGCGCCTCTCACTGCTGCTCCTCCGTTTCTGCTCCTCCGTTTCGCAATGCTGGCTCTGAACGAAAACGCGTTGTGGAAACGCGTTGGCCTAGTACTTTTTGTCCATCTCTAATATTATAGTTTTTCAAGATGGCGGGACTACATGGAAGCCTCCGTGGACCTACCCGTCCCATGTATATAAAGATAATAAATTCTTTGTTTACGAGGATAAATCAGATAATTGGCAGAGGTATTTATACACCAATGAGGACATATTTATGAATAAAAATAATGATTTTAGATAATAAAATACCTAAAAAAGTACACATTGTCCCTTTAACTTATGGCAGCCTATATTACTGTAAACCTCAATATAGAGCATGATGACGGCAGTTCTTCTCGGCATGTTTTCCCATCTCTCTGTATGAGTGCTGCAGTGGTCCAGATTCAATTGATCTTCCATATATTCTCTGCTTCTAGTTGTAATTGGGAAGGTGTGAGAGAGAGATTAAATAGAAATGGAGAGAGGCAGGTGTGAATATCTAACATAACAGGCTGCTTTTATATTTCAAACAAAGTGATGTGGAACATAAGACTGCATCACCTGATCCAACTTAATCTAATCTCTTATCAAATAATAATCTTATCAAATAAAAAATAAAAATCTGTCATTTACTCAATCTTATCCTATTTCAAACCTGTATGCATTTCATTCTTGAGTGAATGATGGGAGAATAACATTTTTTGATTGAACTAGCCTTTAAAGATAACCAAGGACAGTATATAACCTCAGAATAAACATGCACCAAGTGCCACGAGCATTGACCGACTGTGAATGGGCTTCTAATCATCTGCTCAGTCAGTTCTGAGTCCCAGTGGATTGTTAATAAAATGTCAATTATTAGCCGTAGTGCATACGCAACATGTGCGAGTGCAGTGTTTGAACTGTCTGAAGAGTGAATGTACACCAAGACAAGCCAAACACAAATATCCCTGCTGTCAGTCTCATTGACATCACTGCAATTGTTTCCTGTCTGACATGAAGTGCATCTCTCACCCTGTATTCATTCATTCTATTTTAATAATGTTGTTTTAAATGACTATTCCCAGCAGAGCAAACCTTGCTTCTATTCCATCATGCTTTGCTTTAGAATTTAAGAGTCTCTGTGCTTATTTGTTTTTTCCATATTTCAAGTCTATGCAGTGCTAATGTTTTGTGATGCTTACATTTTAATGGTTCAGCAAGGTACTGAGGCAGACTTTTCTCTACTGAGCATCACACATACACTAGATAATTGGCATGCCTGATTGCCTAAGGGACAAAAATAACACCATCCAAAACCCTGTGAGTCATGTCATCTGCAATCACTTTTCATGTATTTTGACCAGTGTTTAGTCCAGTAGTTCTCAACCAGGGCACCTCTGGAAAGTAACTTTCAAGGCATAGTCTAAAACCTGGAATTATATGTTAATATAGAATTCTATTTCTATGATCATTATATACAATAATATTTTTATTATAGTAGTAATAATAATAATAATAAATAAATAAATAAATAAAAGTATGTAATATATCTGCTTTAATTCAAATAAAAAAAACCTCTAAAATCAAGGTGTTCAACATACAAACTGAACATATTTCTTACTCCGATGAAAATGCACCACTCATTTTTTCACACTCTCATTTTTTTTTCACACTGCAGCACAGTGGTCTGTGAAGAAACCTAAAAAGCTTTATAAACTGCATACATTCACCTCTACACAAAGTACAGTCTGATTTAGATGAATGCTGATTGCTGTTGCCTATTTGAGTGAAACACATTCATTTAGTAAAGTTTAGAAAGTAAAGTTAAAGTAAAGACTCGCAAATAGAAGACAAAGAACTTTGCATAATAAATAATGAACGTATTCAATTGTGTTCGACAATCAGTGTTTTTTCAGTGTCAATCGGTGTTTTTTTCCAGAAAATCAGTAATTTTCTCATAATTCAAATAACTTGTGAGATGTACACGTTATTATATAATATAATAATATATTCTAATACATATAATAGACATATAATAGTAATTATTAATATTTAGGCTACATTTTTTTTCTACAAAAGTTTAAATCTCAAAACAGATTTCATGTTTAAATAAAATTTCAAAAGGCATCATTGTCATGTTTGCCATCAAATAAATGTGGTCCTTTGAATATTGTCTTGGGTCTTGAGGTCAGAAATGTTGAGAACCACTGATCTAGTATTGTATGTTTTCACTTAGTAAGCTATATTCAGATTTGCAAAAACAGTGTGAAACAAATTTGCTTACAATGGTGCTTTTGTCTGTAGATTATGCATTTATTGAATGTGAGAGTGCATTGAGAGAGAAATGATAGTTTGTGGTTGTTCTCTGTGCAGGACAATGACCCCCAGCTGAAGGCAGTGACGGCAAGAGGGTGAGATGGAGCTGACCTCAACAGACGCCTCTGCTGCGCTGGGCTTATGGGGCAACAGCTCCATTCCTGGTTTCGTCTTTAACGAGAGCGTTCTCAATGATACCTGTTTCCTCAATTCTTCAAACTGCACCAATGAGACAGATCTGGAGAACCGAGCAGGAACAAGCATGGCAGGAATCCTCATCCCTCTCATTTACATAATCGTCTGCGTCGTTGGCCTGGGAGGAAACTCTCTGGTAATTCACATCGTCCTGCACTACTCCAAGACGGAGTCGGTGACCAACATCTACATCTTGAATCTGGCTATAGCCGATGAGCTCTTCATGCTGGGCCTTCCATTCCTCGCCGTGCAGAATGCCATGCACTCGTGGCCCTTTGGCTCATTCACATGCAGGTTGGTCATGACCGTCGACGGCATTAACCAGTTTACTAGCATTTTCTGCCTTACTGTAATGAGCATCGATCGCTACCTGGCCGTGGTTCATCCTATTCGGTCCTCTAAATGGAGGCGACCGCAGGTGGCCAAGGCTGTGAATGGAACAATCTGGGCTGTCTCCTTTTTGGTGGTCTTGCCTGTGGTGATTTTTGCAAACGTGCAACGGGAAGGAGGAATCTGCAATATTATATGGCCGGAGCCAGCCAACATCTGGGGAGCAGCATTTATCATTTACACCTCCACAGTAGGCTTTTTCTTTCCCTTGCTAGTCATCTGCATGTGCTATCTCCTCATTGTGATCAAGATCCGCAGCTCAGGAAAGAAGGTTCATGCCACGTCAACCAAACGCCGCAAGTCGGAGCGAAAGGTCACACGAATGGTGGTTATAGTGGTGGCTGTGTTTGTTTTTTGCTGGATGCCGTTTTATGCCCTCAACATCATAAACCTAGTGGAATCGCTCCGTGACGAGCCGCAGGGACTGCATCTATTCGTAGTGGTACTTTCTTATGCCAACAGCTGCGCTAACCCTATAGTTTATGGCTTCCTTTCAGACAACTTCAAGCGGGGTTTCCGGAAGGCCCTTTGCCGCTCATCTCGAAGGGTCGAGAACCATGAGCCCACCGAGCAGCAGCAGCAGCATCGAGAGGAACGAAGAAGAGTGCTGATGCCAAGGGAAAGCCTTAGAAGAGCAGTGAGAGATGAAGAGGATGAGGAAGAAGAAGAGGACAGGGAGGAAGTGACGGAGATGACGGAAATTTGCAGGATTACTCAGAATGGAAACGGAAGCGGACAACCTGAAAGTACCCGAGCTCTATTCTTAGAGAGACCCTCGGGACCAGGGGTTTCTGACACGTGTTCGCCAGACAGGAGAGGCACTGGTGGGGATGCTGTTGGTAAAGGACCAGGATTTGGGCCTGCTGCAACCTTGCTGAATGGGGGCAAAAACGGGAATGTGAAAACACTGCCAGAGGAACCGGTGGAAAAGAACGCCTCTCTGGAGATCAGCTACTTGTAAACTTGTGATTTGTGTCAGCTGGAAAAAAATAGTATTATTGTACTTGTCTCCATGAGATCTGTTGCGTTTGTAGTTACTTTCTTTCATGGAGTCTATCAATTTGTCTCAATGTCTGAATTTACTATGAAGTGTCCTTCTTGTAATTAGACTTAATGATATGAAGTGTACAATTTTACAATGGCTTTTCAGCAGCATTCCATGGTATCAGATCCTATATGAGAGCAGTACCACAATATGTAAAACATCTATGTGCCTTTTTCTAAATTTATTTAGGAGATTTGATCAATGCAATGAATCCATGGCTACGACTGGGCACTAGATCAGTAAGTACATTTACATGGACTTTTGCTTGATTACAACTGTGCATGCTAGCGTACTTATGTGAGACTTGTAGCATATTAATATGTGATAAAATAATGGATATTTTGTACATGTAAACAGGTCGGTAATTATATACCATACAAATTCCTACATCAGATTGTAGTTTTCTGTAAATATATTTGAATGTTTTCTTTATTTTTGGCCTTACTTGTAAAAGTAGTGTACACTAACTGAAATCTGCTGCAAACAGGTCTTCAAATTCAATTGAATCGCATTGTTATATTATACAGTTTTGTGCTGTCTATCAGTTGCGTTCTTGTTTATTGGAATTTTTTTAAAATATTACACAAATTTTTAACATGACAATGTTCATTATCCAGATTATCATTTATGATATATTATTATACTGTTAATACACCACTGTTGGACTAACCAATGATAAATTCCCTCCCAACCACCCCTTTACCCATCCACCCAAAAGACAAACATACACACAGGTACTGAGCATAAAGGGTTAGTTCACCCCCAAAAAAAGATCTGTCATCATTCTCTCACCCTCAAATGTTCCAAACCTATATGAATTTCCTTCTTCTGCTGAACGTAAAAGGATATATTTTTATAAAAATGTCTGTAACCAAACAGTTGATGGGCCTCGTTGACTACATAGTATTTTTTTTTTCATACTATGCAAGTCAAAGTGGCCCATCAAATGTTTGGTTACAGACATTCTTCAAAATATCTTCTTTTGCGTTCAGCAGAAGAAATAAATGCATTCAGGTTTGGAACAACTTGAGGATGAGTAAATGATGACAGAATTTTCATTTTTGGGTGAACTAAAGGAATAGTTTAACTAAAATAAATAGTTCATTATTTACTCATCCTCAAGTCATTCCAAATTTATATGCCTTTCCAAAGTTATATGTCCACAAGGTAAAATAAAACTTAGATAGAGTAGTCCATATGTCTATTTATGAATCAATACGAGTATGTGTAGGGGACAGACCGAAATTTAAGTTGTTGGTAACTGATTACTGCTTTTGACAGTTATTATATAACTTTCCTAAGACTTGGAATATAGAGCATGCCATAAAGAGTACTTTTATGATACTTTTTAATGTATTTTGTAATTTTTGGAGTTTGAAAGACACTATGAACTTCAGTTGCACGGAAAAGAGCTGTATGGCGGTTATTCTAATAGTCTCTTTTTGTGTTCTAATGAAAATATAACGAAATGCAAGTTTAGAACAGCACGAGGGTGAGCAAATAATGAAAGAAGAGTTTATTCAACATAGTTAAACAACACCGGGTCTTTGAACCTGACCTTATGACTATTGGTTTTATCCAACACACGCTAAAGAGGTTTAAGTGCCTCTAATTATAATTTAATTTATGCTCTAATTCCACACACAGACAGCATATGCTAAACATACATTAAAATTCCAAAGTGTCCCTTCCCAGTGCCGTAATATGCTTATGTGACATTCAGATACCCTTTTCTGAGTGTTATAAATAAGCGTTAACTATTGAGATCATAGCAAGCACTAACATATCAACTACACTCCCCACCGCCCTATGCCACCTCCTCCTACGCACGGGCTTACACTCAGATGGGTTTGGAGGCGTATTACCATTGCAGACACATTAGAGAGAGAGAGAGAGAGAGAGGAGAGAGGAGAGAGAGAGAGGGAGAGAGAGAGAGGAGAGAGAGAGAGAGAGAGAGAGAGGAGAACTATCACCATTTCCATAATGACTCTTGTGGATTTCACAGCTTTCGTTCAGAACTGATTGTTTAAATGTAAAAAAAGAATGTGTAAAAAGCTGTCCGACAATGTTATTCTGCTGGTTATTTTTAATTGTTGTGCTATGTGACATTTATTGCACACTCTGTTTACTATCGACCCGCTCAGAGAATCTGCCGTTTGTGGCTGTGGGAAGAGAGGCACCCATCCTGTGACCTTATGATTGGACAGCTCTCCGTATCTAAATGAATCTCTGTGATTCACTGGACGCTTGACACCCACCGGGGCCCACCCACACATGATATGGATGCACAAAGAGGCAAATAATGCTGAAGGCTGCTTGTGAACGCTGTGATATTATTCATTTCTTGGCGCAGACTTATATGGGCCTCTTGTGCAAACAAAGCCATTTGCTCAAGGATAAAAATACATAGTTGCCCATGTGTCCTTAGTCAGTACTTTATCATTTTCATGTGAAAAGTTTTTTTTGTAACACTAAATGTATCATCTTTAGTTTCAGCTCTTTAAAGTATATAAAACATTGTCTTTTACTGAAGGGTTATTCATTTTTAATTGTTTAAATTTTTTGAACCATGTAACATGAACGCAGACACTCTTTCTATACGAAAGCTCGATTTTTACACAGGCTACACGTTGCATCTTTAGCGTTACTGCATGAGGTGCTATAGAGGTTAGGGATGACATATTTTTGTTGGGGAAAACCTGGAAACAAGTTAGCATTTTAGTATTTCCGTTTTAGTCATCCTGAAGTTGGGTTTTTTGCATGGGTTTTTGGTTAAATGCCGGAAATAAGGTCTGTGGTTAACACAAATATTTTTTTTTATATTTTTATGGTTTGGTCTATGGCATCAAATAAGCCTCTATAATACTCCCCCCTTGTGATTTTTTTTTTTGTTTCAAAGCTTTTACTTATTGCCAACCAATTGTTGTGGCAAAACTTCTGTTAAACATCATCACTGCGTAAGAGACACTCAGAGTCAAATTAATAAAAAGAGAAGTATTTATTCTTGCAAGAATAGGCCCAGTCGCCAACACAGCAGTTACCCTGTGAAGTGAGTGACGCCCACCAGGAAGACATGAGACAGCCTTTATACCCTTTTCAAGGTTCCTCCACACCCGCTGTACCTTTCACCCACTCAGATAAGGTCCCCACTGCTGTTCAGTTTCTACTTAAGGACACAAACTGGTACTGAAATAAACTAGCCAAATCTGACCGTTCCTAAGGTCAGAGGTCCTGTCCCATATGTTCCTGAAACGTCACACACAAGCACGTACACATATATATTTTTACACATTGAATTCTCTCTCCTGTGATATCTGTTAGGGATCAATGACTATTTAAAATTTCTACAACACAACAGAGCTTGTTGGGGACATAAAACATCATCATGCAGAACAGGTAAGCTCATCTACTAGATCGCTTTTGTAACCTCACTGTTTGCAAACTATTCTAATTGAAACTTTAAGGCAAAATGTTTTTTATATAAAGACTAAAAAAGTTGTCAGAGGTTTAGTGATATTGATGACTTAGTGAGTCATCCGACTGTGGTTTAGTTCTACCAGAAAGACTCAGGAGAATAAGTACTGTAACAATAAATACATTTATTGATAAGCCCAGCAAGCTATAAAGTTCTTTGGCGTAGGCCCCGTCTATAGCTTCCAATCCGAGGGTCCGGACTCTGCATTTCCTGCCTGAAGACGAAGGCAGGGGCGCAGCAGACCCCCTGGGAGGTAAAGGAAGGGACCATCCTGGTGGTGGTGGGGAGGATGGAGGGGAAGGAACTGTCTTGGTGGTGGTGGGGAGGATAAAGGTGAATGAAAGCGTCAGCATCTGCGAACTCAAACACGTGTAAGTACCGGTCTTTTATACCGCAAGTATTAGACGCGATTGGATAGATGAGAAGAAGGTAATAAGTGACATAGCAATTGAGTCTTCCTGGCAGAACTTAGCGCTAAAGCTTCCATTTCGTGGGTGTCTAGTCCTGCTCCTTGGTGGGCCACTGTCCTGAAGAGTTTAGCTCCAACCTCAATTAAACACACCTGAACCAGTTAATCGAGGTCTTACTAAACATAGAAACTTGCAGGCATGTTTGTTGAAGGTACTGGTAAGTTTGAGCTAAACTCTGCAGAACGGTGGCCCTCCAGGATCGAGTTTGGACACCCCTGATTTATAGCCTATGTTAAGCGTACTATTGTATTTAGGCTTCAATATTCATTGATGCACAAGTGCGCTTGTTAAGATTATCATGCCGAACAATACATACAATCATTCATTTTTGTTGGTCACAAAAGCGTTTGTTATCTGCAATGATCCAAAAGCCAATGGAAAAATCCTATTAAAAGTTAGTATGTTTATACCACTTAACAGAATATTAACCAACACCTGGATGTAACTCTATCGCCCCCCTTTAGGTTTGTTAAGGTGCACATCAGATAAATTTGGCGGTAAAAAAGCCCTGTCATATATTGTTTAGTAATATATGAATCATAGCTCACACAGAAGTCACTTTCAAACCAAGCAGCTTTCTCTTGGTCAACGCAGTGAATTTTGAGTGACTATCTTGAATCCATCATGGAAATCTTTCGCCCTCACGCAAAATTCCCCGTCACATGGCTTCCTACTGAAATAACTGGATTTTGCCTTAGAAAAATTTGCCACACAACAGTAAATGTGACCACACATTTGTCTGTGTTCACATACTTGGGTAGCTACAGTTTAAACAGTTTTGCTAACACTGAAGGGTGCATTTTGTGTAAGATTAAATTAGTCATTTCATATAAATCACTGTGTGTGTTGTCTGAAATGTACCAAATTCTAGATTTATATATAAATAAATATTTTGTCTCTGTGCCTATGCTTTGTATGCTTTGTTTATATTGTTATTTGTTTTTATTTCTTAAGATTAGAATTATTGTTGGCCTAGAGGCCCAGACATACTATTTCAAAGGATTTTTTTCTTTTTAATCATAGCTGCTGGATTTTTGTTGTTGTTTGCATTTGATCGTATTGCTAAAATAAATCATAATTATGACATTGATCAGAAAATATGAGAACTTTAACAAATCAATTCCTCACAAATCTGCCTTCTAAGAACAACACAGCAGGCATTGAAAACATTGAACCTGTTTTTTTATTATTTAACAAATGACCTGCAACTAAATTTAACTTGACATAATAGAAACCATACTGAGTGGAACACAACGTATCCACTTGTTTGTGTGTATAATGCACTTGTTTGTGTGTATTTTTTTCTTTTGAGGGAGATGTTTGAGCATGAACTAGCCAGTGATTGCACAACACCAGCCAAGGACTGTTTTGAAGAAAAGTCAGGCCTTTTAAAGCTGAAGTAAGGATGCAAGGGGAAAGTGAGATCAATAGTCTTTCTAGTCATAGACTTAAGGCAATAAATGCAGTCAATCAATGTCAGTGTCTTTCTGCTTCTTTTTTTAAACCCAATAATAAATATGTAATAAGTGTTGCTGCACCCCAAGCAAATCTGGTCGATGTTAAGTCTTGACAAGTTGACAAGTTTTTATATGAAGGTGTTCGGTGTATACGGCTCAGAGACACGGTCAAGCTGCTATTAGCAATGGCTCAGTGCTGGAAGCCCATTTTGGATGCCTTCCTTACTTGATCCACCCATTTAAGGACATTAGTGCTCTAAATTAACTGATTAGTTGAATCAGGTGTCAGACCAATAAATTAATTAATTAATAACATCCACAGTATTATCAGAGAGACCTGTCTTGGAGAGACAAGCAAGTATTTTGAAATAATTTATGTATAATATTCATTTAGTGTGGTTGTTCAGATCACATTGTTCCTAATAACACATTTCCTAATTAATCTATCCAGCCATTTTTCAGTGGAGTGACTCACTGGCCAATTAGCGAGAAGATCACTGAAATTGAGAATGTGGGCTGCTTCATCAGCCAACAAGAAAGGTATAGTAATTTCTCTTTCAATTAAATGCGTACAAACTCCCTGAACCCCTTTCTATTTTTGTGTAATGGTGTTCATTACTCCAGTGGTGGGGAATAGATGAAAAAAGAAGCACTTTGCAGGATTCTTGGAAACCAACACACACTTCCTAAAGCTGTATCATGACATGAAAGATAGACAAAGACACAAAGCGGAGGAGTGAAGATTCCAGAAAAAGGAAAACAGCCGAGCTGGAGGTCAAGCTCTCATACTGTAAGCCCTGAAGTGTCTTATGTGGAGTTTAACGGTTTTAAACACAAGCATGACGGTTGACATCTAACAGCATATTTCTATGCAGGGTAAGAAATGTCACCGAAATGTAACAAAAAATGGCCCACTCTTAATGTGGCCCTTTAAATGTACATTTTTCTAATAACAAAAAAAAAGTTCTCTAACATCATATTTTTGGTAACACTTTATTTTTATAGTCCACTTTAGTCTACTTTGGCAGTTTTCCCAGTGGTATCAAAAATGGTATCGAGGTTTGATATTTTTCAAGGTAGGCTAATGTAGTGAAGTTGGAAATTCCAGTTTTGTGACAACACTAGTTCAGACTACAAAAAAATGGACCTGATTTGAGTCAGATAGGGAAAAAGCAATTTTGCTTCCTGTAAACAGTGCCTCAGTCACGCTTCTTCACTTCCCAAAAATACTGCACAAAAATGTATGGCATTTAATGCTACAGATAGTCCTGTTGATGGGTGTGACTGCAGCAAAACACACAAGAAAGCACAGGTGTGCTACAGGAAGAAAAGCTTCACGGAGGCCTTTAATACACAGCAGCTGTTGATCCTTTCAATCCTCGAACACTGGAGAGCAGCCAAAAACTCAATTATTCTTTCCAATCAAGTATAAATTCTAACATTTATGCTAAAGCAGGTGTAATACTTGCAGGATGTCAAGCCCGCAGAGGATGTTACATCAATCTGTGCTGCATGCTAATTTTTTTCTTCACAGTGATCTCAAATGTTATTTGGATTTTTCTCCTAGGCAGATCCTCAAAAACACTTTGAAAATTGAGGCTGCATTAATATTAATTTATCTTCTATCTTTGCAGGTGTAGCCTAGATATCTTTCTTTGTGAGACAAATTACACCAATTATGCCATTATGCTAGCCTGGCATGCCAGACCTACATCAAGATGTTAGGTCTGGGAACTCTCCATTGACATACCTCAATCCGAGGGGCGGGATAAACGGTTGTCTTTCAAAATCCCTCTGCATGCAATAGGACAGCGCTAACCAACCAGAGCAACGAACGGCTGTGGCTGAGTGAGTCCCGTGCGTTTTCCCACTAGCGGAGCTAGTTGATATATTAAACTTTTGCCGTATCCGGTCGTCAAAACTCCGAACACATCTTCCTTTTCTAAGAATGACTTAAGTGGCGTTCTCTTAACTCCAAGTCCTCCAGAGTCGCGGCCAAAGCCGATTCGAAAGACCGCTGCATCTTCATTGTTTTCAAGCAGCAGGGAAATCACCTATGGAAATCACGCGGAACGTCATGAACTGTGCCGTCATTGTGTTAAGCCCGCCCGCCGACTCTATACACGATGTGATTGGCCTGACCCGAAATTGGTTTTTTCCAACTAAAAAGTCTATTGAGAGTTGCTAGACCACACTGGCAGCGAAATGATTTTCGCGGCCGCTAGGGTGCGTCTAGATTTCTAGGCTACCATTATGCTACATTTCTGCACAAATATATATACACACACACACACATATATATATATATTTGGTTTATTTAGGAATCGCTTTTGGTGAAACAGGTGCAGAAACAGACATGTGTCCAAAAGCAGAAATATGTTTACCTCTCACTCTAAACATTATTCTCATTACATAGTGATATATGTGGCCAATCAACATTATGTCAGAGAATAAGTCACAGCCATAACATCTAAACAAAAATAATTATTTTATTCCCGACTGAGCTTCAAATGAGACACGGCATTAATTTATTAAAAATAAAGTTATTCCAAATAATAAGAGAAACTGGGATATAAAAAAATAACAAAACTGTCCAATTGACTACAATGAGTGCAGAAAACAAAGTATTAAGAGTCTTACAAAACAAACAAAAAAACAAATAAAAAGGTTTTTTTTTAATTGATAATCTCAAAAATAAAGTGTGTGCCAAAATCAACGGTAGTGACCTGTATGTGCCTAATAAAAGAAATAAAACACAGCATACATAAGAAATCTGCACATTTCTCCACATGAATACATTACAATTCACAGTTTAACCTCTTTTGTTCAAATCAATCAGTAACTAGACTCAATGACTTTATACATAAACACTTTAGGAGAATAAAATGAGCAAAACTCACTTTTATTGAGACTCTGAAGCACACAGAAAAAGCTCACGTGGTAGCTGGCACACATGCAATATCACGTAATGTTGTTCTCCCTGCTAACATGGCATAATGAACAATAGTTACTGCATGTTCCATTAATATATTAAACAAACAGCGTACTTTAACCTTTTAAAAAACTTTCATAACATATTGTAGATTAACTCACGCTCAATCTCCGTCAACGTTGTCCGAATTCCCCTTCCCCACAGAAGATCTCTCATGTGCAGGAACACCACACTCGTGAGCGGCGAATTAAACCATACACTCGATACTATCACACAACTGTTATCACCACAGATTCACAAATTTTGAGCAGCTGCTCAAAAGCACTAGGGGAGGGGCGGTACCGCTGGCGCCACGATCAGGTGCTAAAGGCTTTGGCGGACTCTATCCGCACAGCGATCCATTTAAGCAAGACTCAGGCAGCCCCCAAACAAACAATCATCTTCATTAGAGCTGGGCAGAAGGAACAACACCACAGGCCCAGCTCTACGGGGGGGCTCCTCTCCACTGCTCGTGATTGGCAGCTTCAAGTCGACCTTGGAAGACAGCTTAAGTTCCCAGGCAACATCACAGCCACTTCTCTCCGCCCGGACATGGTGCTAACGTCTGAGTCGACTAAGCAAGTGGTTATCCTGGAACTAACTGTCCCCTGGGAGGATCGGATTGAAGAGGCCTACGAGCGCAAGAGGGCTAAGTATGCAGAGCTCAGCTCGGAGTGCCGGAACAACGGCTGGAAAACCCGCTGCGAGCCAGTCGAAGTCGGGTGCCGAGGCTTCGCCAGCCGCTCGCTGCTGCGAACCCTAAAACTCCTTGGAGTGAAAGGACTGCAATTGAAAAAAGCCACCACAAACATCTTAGAGGCCGCAGAGAGGGCTTCTCGGTGGCTGTGGATCCGTAGGGGGGATACGTGGAGCAACAGGCCACTTGGACACAAGCCGGGGACTGATCACCCCCGGCTGGGTCGCCCGGGTGAGGGTGTATGAAGATTAAAGACCCGAAACACCCTATGACCCCGGGTCCTTCACTGATGACGTGTCCAAGTAGCACCAGAAGGTGTATTCAAGCTCTACAAATCAATATCAAACTGGAAATGTTCTCTCTTTAACAGTTTTATCAACTATTTCTCCCTCTGTGTAACTTTGTTTCGAACTGCGCTCTCTTTCAGTCTGTTTGCTGAGTCAAAGCAAACATAAAAGTAAATCACCAGGGAAATTAATCAAATATCTGGCTATTCCTGCCCCGGTTACACTTACACTGGGTCCTGCGTGGTGAAGGACAGGGTGCATCTACCTGGGCACTCTCTGCCCTGGGCTTTCGGGGAACAGGAACTGGCCTAGTCACCACTACATCCAAAGCTAAATCAGTTATTTCTGTTTCGGGCTGAGAGAGCTGTCTGACTACACTTGCCTCATCATCTATTTGTACTTCATCATTGTCCTCCGCTTCCTCTCCTATTTCAGCATCATCCTCTGGCCGCACCACTGGCTGCTGAAACCTCCCAAGCACTTGGTCCACCGGATCCTCCTTAGTCCATCTGGTTTCCTCCACAAATACACATTCTGCATTCAGTGCAGCCATCCCTTCTACCAACTCCGTGGTAGGTACTTTTTACAGGTGTCACTCTTCTCCTAGGCATTGGCACTGGGACTGGTCTTGGACAGGGCCTGATGTCTGACCTATGCACTCTTTTTGCAGGACCTCCTCCCACCGGTGGGTGCCTAGGCATACTGGATCTTGTTCTGTCCTGGGGGACGATATTGTATTGCTTGGCAACACAGTCCGCTGCCTTTCTTTCAGAATAATATCACACTCTGGAGTGTGCATCCTGAAGCCATTCCTTATGAATAGACAAGCAGGTAGGCTCAGTTTCCACTCCTGTCTCCTGACCCAACAAGGCATCCACTGGGTAAGTGTGGCTGCATTCCAAACAGCATGTAGTATGGAGAGTAACCGGTGGAAGAATGGGGAGTCACATTGTAGGTGTACACTCTCTCAGGTAAGTACTCTGGCCACCTCCGTTTCTTAGTTTTAGTTTTAGCTTAGTTCCTTTATTGTCCACAAGTGGAAATTTGTCTTTGGCTTCAATATACACCACACACAAGGACACCAACACAAACATAAAAATATACATAAAATAAAACAGTAACACTCCCATGCAGCTATACATAGCCTACATATCCATCCCCTACTCATATTCATATCTTCTCAGCATTTAAAATTCGGATAGCAGTTGGCACAAATGACATCTGGTACACATTTTTACTCGCCCTACGTTGTCTAAACCGTCTCCTTGATGGAAGCAACTGAAAGCTAGAGTGTAAGGGATGTGAGACTAAAATATGAGTTGTGAATTTTAAATTAATTTATGTACAATGAGAATAATAGAGGAGATGATATAGTTCCTTGTGTGGTTTAAAACAATTGTTTTTGAAACTTTATCATTAAGGAGAACTCTTATCAGGTGGTAATGAATGCAAGAGGCTGTGCAGAGTTCGGTTAAATATCTCAGACTGCTCATTTCCCTGGGGGTGATGTAGTGTAGTTGTGGTGGATTTCCTTACACCATATAGCTTACAGAGCACTGCATCAACGGCACTCTCGAAGTTCCTCCCCTGGTCTAAGTGAAGACGCTGTGGCACACCATACTTGAGGTAATATGTCTGCCTTCTGATTGCAAGTGGGGAACGCCTGGCTGAACTTAGTAAATACATCGGTTACAACTAAGACATTCTCCCGCCCATCCGATGCAGGCTCTAGCGTGGTGAAATCCACCCTCGACCACCTGAAATGGATGCGACGCCAAGAACTAGGCCCAAGGTGCTTGTATCTTGGGCTGCGGCATTTTGGCTAACATACACTGCTGGCACTCCTTCACGCACTTATCCACAGCATCACTCATCCCAACCCTATAACAATGCTGATTGAGCAGGCCCAGCGTCCTCTCAGTACCCTGATACCCCATCTGGTCATGGACACTTTGCAACACCAGCTAGACCAGACATGCAGGGAGCAGCAACTGTCGCCATTCCCCATTGAACACATTGTCGATGACTATGAACAACAGCCCCTCTCTCTCTCGCTCTCTTGGATCCTATCCCACTGTTTAAGCAACAAGCAACTTCTCTCATGATCTGTGGGTTTCCTCTTCTTGTCCAAGAAACACTTAAACATGCTGATGGTCAGATCTTCCTCTTGGAACTGACGAAGCTCCTCTTTCGTGTATCCAGGTAACTTTGGGGTGTTCTCCAGGAGTTGTCCCTCTTCATTCCTTTGATCAACCATGGCTGATTGCAGCTGTTCCTCCATCTCTAGACCCTGCCATTAGCCCTGACAGATCAGCCTCTACTTCAGTCCCGGTGCGGAGCCCACTGCAAATAGCCACACAGCCATCGTACTCTGATGACGTTCTCCATCCCTGGTCTTCTAGAGAGAGCATCGGCGGCGGTGTTACACCGACCAGGACGGTACTGCACGTCAAAATCGAATACTGTAAGCTGTGCAACCCACCTCTGTTCAAAGGCACACAGCTGGCCGTGTTGAGATGGCACAGGGGGTTGTTATCTTCTAAGACAGTAAACTTGGATCCATGCAGGTAACTCCTGAACTTCTCCCCCACTGTCCATTTGTGTGCCAGGAGCTCCAGCTTCATACTGCTGTCATTCCTGTCATTTCGCTCTGCACCCATCAACCTCCGACTTACATACGCTATTACGGTTTTCCGGCCGCCTTGCTGCTGGTATAGCACAGTGCCTAATCTCAGGTTACTGGCGTCGGTCTCTAGCACAAATGGTAGGATGAAGTCCACATACTCAAGCGTTGGTATTCTGAGAGTCTGTCTTTCTGATTATCAAATTGCTGTTAAAGAAGCTAAATGTAAATACCTCTCAAATGTTATTTCTAATTGCTGTAATCGGCCCCAAGTCTTGTTTAGTACAATTCAGTCTGTTACAAATCCATCTGTTAACGTGTTTGAAAATGTATCTAAATCAACCTGTGACGAGTGTAAAGACTCTAGGCGGATCTAATCCGTGGGGAATTTGCATATCATAATTAATAATTGGTAATTAATAATTATTCATACATGTTTGGATTAGATCAGTCTTACATGTTAATAAATCTGTGTATAAAACATGTGAATCCTTTCATTTTAACGACAAGTTGATTGCAGTTAATTACACAGATCACGTCTTACAAAGCAGGCAAAATTAAGGCAAAAGATGATATTGGGTCCCCCAATATCATCTTACTTTATATGATTTCAGGAAACGCAATTCTCTGGCCAGAAGAATTGGGCTTCCTGCCCTATAACGAATACTCTTTAAAATATTAATTATTTAAATAATTAATTTGTAAAGCTTGTAGCATAAGTTTAGATCTGGCACTTAAGGGACTTGAAATTGAGCAAAGAGAATGAATCCATCAAAATGAATATAATGATATTTAATAAAGCCATGTCTACTTATATATTTACTACGTTCACACAGGATATATATGTATTTACAAACACATAGAAGTACACAAAACAATAAGACATTAATGAACGAGAAATGGTAAAGTTTGGACAATGGATAACTTACACGCGTGAGCGAGTAAGAGAGAGAGAAAGGGAGTTCTACCAGAAAGACTCGGGAGATAAGATACTGTACAATTATGAATTTTATTAACAGCTCAGCAAGCCATATATGCAATAAAGTTCTTTGGCGTAGGCCCCGTCCGTAACTCGCGATTCGAGGGTACGGACTCTGCATATCCTGCCTGAAGATGAAGGCAGGGGCGCAGCCGACCCCCCTGGGGTATTGGAAGGGACCGACCTGGTGGTGGTGGGAAGGATGGAGCAAAGACCGTCTTGGTGGAGGTGGGGAGGATGGTGGTAGGTGAAGGCGTCAGCATCTGCGAACTCAGACGAGTGTAAGTAAGGATCTTTTATACTTCACGTATTAGAACGCGATTGGATAGATGAGAAGGTAATGAATGACGTAACAATTGAGTCTTCCTGGCAGAACTTACGCTACGCTTCCATTTACATTCACCTAGACAGACAACCTCTCTGAAACAACACGAAACACATTCTTAATGCTCTGAAAACAGGATAACCTAATTTTACTTGCATGTGGAAGGGTTCTCTCATGTGTTGCTGTGTTCCTTGAGCGGCCTGCATGGTCTAGCCGCGTTTTGGACGGCAGATCTTTTGTTCTCCGTGCGCGTGCGTGAGCTGAATCCTTGGTTCCTTGGATAGTCATGTGATGCGGCGCGAGTCTTTGAACAGCGGTTGGAAGTCCTTTAGGTAACGTTACCAACGGAAATAGTTCAGCTCAGTTCATTTCACTTCGTGGAAGTGAAACAAGTTGAATACAGAAAACAGATTTTAGACTAGAAAGTAAAGAAAAGATCCAGGATAGGATCTGATCCCCTGAGGGGACATCCGCGTGAATTACATGTTTCTGACGCGCTGGAAAGTTCAAGAGAGAGCTGGGCGGAGCCGCGCTCCTACATTTATCACCTTGGAGAAATCCATCCCCTTCCTGTTGTCTGAGCCAATCGGGGAATGGCTGCCAGTGTCACAATGAGCCAGTGTCACTCTTTCAGCTCTCCAAAGTTGTCCAGAAGCTGAGAGCTACCAACTGTTCCCTGGACATTGTTCCATCTATAATGCTTAAACAGGTTTTTGACACAGTTGGACCATGTCTTCTCTCTTTTTTTCAATGCCAGCCTTAGCTCAGGGTCTGTCCGAACTGTTTTTAAGCAGGCTGTGGTCAGGCCATTAATCAAAAAACCTAATCTTGATCCATCAGTTCTCTCAAATTTCAGACCTGTGTCCCATCTGTCTTTTCTCTCTAAAGTTCTGGAAAAGCTCGTCTTCATACAACTTCAATCATTCTTGGATCAAAACCACATTTGTGACCCTGGATCACAAAACCAGTCTTAAGTAGCATGGGTATATTTGTGGCAATAGCCAACAAAACTCTGTATGGGTCAAAATTATCGATTTTTCTTTTATGCCAAAAATCATTAGGATATTAAGTAAAGATCATGATCCATGAAGATATTTAGTAAATTTCCTACCTTAAATATATCTAAATTGTATTTTTGTAAGTGGATGCAGCACAATCACCAACAGAAATGGAAACATTTAAATGCGATTTTCTCAATATTTAGATTTTTTTGGACCCTCAGATTCTCAATTTCAAATAGTTGTATCTCGGCCAAACATTGTCCTATCCTAAAAAAACATACACAAATGGAAAGCTTATTTATTCAGCTTTCATGCAATGTATAAATCTCAATTTTAGAAAATGGACACATAAGACTGCTTTTGTGGTCCAGGGTCACATTTTTGAAAAATTTCAATCCGGTTTCAGGGCACGCCACAGCACAGAATCTGCACTGTTAAAAGTGTAGAACGACATCTTGCTATCCTTGGACGCTAAAAAACCTGTGCTGTTGATAATGCTGGACCTTACTGCAGCATTTGATACGGTGGATCATTCTATCCTCCTGATCCGTCTGGCCCAGCAGGTGGGCCTTCAAGGACTCGTGCTGCAGTGGTTCAAGTCATATCTTGCAGATAGAAGTTTCTCTGTGATGATCAATGATCTCTCTTCTTATCCAGCCCCATTTTCCTCTGGTCTGCCACAGGGTTCCATCCTCGGCCCTACTCTATTTTCTTTTGTACATGCTCCCCTTAGGTTCTGTGATATCCCGGCATAATGTCTCTTTCCATCTGTATGCAGACGACATACAAATCTATCTGCCAGTTGCCCAGAACTCCCCAGACACACAGTCCATTCAGGCATGTCTGGATGACATTAAACATTGGCTGTCACAAAATTTGCTCTGTCTAAATGAATCAAAGACTGAATTTATCCTATTTGATGCCTCTAGTTCAACAAAGGCAGCTCCTGATCTGGCACCCCTGACCACCCACCTCAGTTCTGTAGTCAGGAATCTTGGGGTGATTTTGGACAGTAGTCTGAAGCTCGATAAACAGGTAGATTCTGTGATCAGGGTAAGTTTCTTCCAGCTTCGTCAATTGGCCAAAGTCAAACCATTCCTTAGCTGTAGTGACCTCGAGAAAACAATCCACGCTTTTATTAGTTCATGCTTGGACTACTGCAATGCCCTCTACATCGGGTTGAATCAGGCCTCTCCGCACCGTCTACAGCTTGTCCAGAATGCAGCGGCCAGGCTTCTTACCAACACCCGTAAACATGACCACATCACTCCTGTCCTGCACTCTCTCCACTGGCTCCCAGTCCAGTTCAGAATCCAGTTTAAGATCCTACTGTTCGTTTTTTGCTGATGGGCTGAAGCACCATCTCTTTAGATCGGCTTTTGAGACTTGATCGACAACTGATTAGCAAAATGATTTTATAGAAGTGTTTGTATTTTTATTTTTTTTGTATTGTTTTGTATTTCACTCTTTTATTTTTTCATCCTGTACTTTTTTCCCTGTCCAGCGCTTTGATCAACTCTGGTTGTTGTAAAGCGCTTTATAAATAAAAATTGATTGATTGAAGCTTCTCCTTGAGGTGCTCAAAGGCCTGTTGGCATTCTGTTGTCTAGGAGTCCTTGAACAACTTATTGGCCTGAACAACACTCCCTGGCTAACACAAGTGTTAACCATATCATGGAGCGGACCCGCCACTCTAGAGAAACCCTAGAGAGACCAAGAATGGATCATTCGCTGGTCCCGTCCAGCCGAGCCTGCACCACTGGTTCCGTCCAGCCCAGCCGAGCCTGCACTGCTGGTTCCGTCCAGCCAAGTCGAGCCTGCACCGCTGTGGCCGCCCGAGGGGTGTCTCTGCCGTGGGTGCTTGAGGGGTCCCCTAAGCTGCCTGGTCTCCTGCGTGGCCTGCTCCGCCCTCTCCGCCTGCACATCCTGCTCCACCCAGGTCTGCCCACGTTCAACAGCCCAGTCCCACCATTGCAACTGGGCAATATCAGCCGTTGTGGGCAATATCAGCCGTTAGAGTGTGCATCGATCTACACTTTGGATTCTGACCGGAAATAGTAGACCATCCTGGTATATTTGAAACACTCATTTCAACATACTACGATTTGGGACGTACTAATTCTATTTTCGAATACTTTAATTGCCCTGTAAAGCGACTTCGAGTTTGTGAATAGCGCTATACAAATTCAATTTATTATTATATTATTATTATTATTATTACTATTTAGGACGGATAGTATGTGAATTGGGATGCAGCATTAGTAGGCCTGTATTTGGCCTATAGAGGAACAGGCCTGATCCTGTGTTTTGTTTGGGTCTTCTTGTGTGCCAGCAGTCGTCCATGAGGGGCTGCTGGCTTTTACTTTTGTATTGGTTTTATTTTTATTAAAAGTTGTTGATTGTTTGCCGGTTATCGCCTCCTTCACATAACACGTGAACCCCGTTACACAAGTATTCTATACTTGGCTTGTAGTTGTGTTTACTCTTTTGATTGAGTAGCCTATTAAATACATTTTCACATAGTTTTACATCCTACTGTCTTACAAACTTACATTGTTTAAAAAATATTAATTTAGTAAGAAAACAATATTCTTAATTCTGAGTATCTGAATTCTTGTGTCCACTGGTAGTGTACATAGGAATTTACTTCTAATAAACTTTACTCTTTCCCCTCCATTGACGATAGTGTAGGGGGCGCTATTAAGCTCCTTCTGAAAGAGTACAAAATCTCCAGATCAAAACACCAGTGAAGAAGAAGCAGAAACAAGCAATACACATCTTCAAAGTTGTAAAGTAGTTGTGTGCTCAAAGTTTACTACTATACATATACTTAAAAATTCTCTTTTGTACACTAAAAAAAGTGGGCCACTATAGTCCCAAGGATTATTGAAATAGTACTCCTAGTACTGTACTAGGCTACTAGTTAGTTACTAACTTAACTTTACAATAGATAATAGTGATGTCATTTAGCTCAGTATTTTGACTGACGATAGGAATGGGGGTACTACTAACATTTGCTAGCATTTCAATACTTAGCTAAATAAATGAAGACAAAACTACAGTAGCCTAGCCTATTTACAGATTAAACTGACCTGCACTTGAAGCCCTGAACAGGTCAGTAAATTTGCTATTACCTATTTCACTGTTTCTTCTTGGAGACCTTACCCTCTCTGCTCCACCTGACCGCTATGTTCATTATCGTCTGATTGCATTAATTACTTTGTTGGAAACTGTTCGGCAGAGGCGTTGAGCGCACATAAGCCGAATCAAGTCAAGACTAACCGATTCATGATTTATTATCGAATGCTGAATTCGTAAATGATCACTTTAGTCAAAAGCTGAATTCAAATTCAGAGGCTACAGCCTTTGAAGGCTAATTGTGTCACAGCACGCAACAAAGGCTGTCCCAATTCAATGCAGCCTCTGAACTGGGACGCAGCTTTTGTTCCTTTAGCAAGTCATTTCACTCGGTGGCCATCTTTGAAACTCCTCTTAGGCAGCTATTTCAGTCATGCAAGTGCAGCTCCTATCTCTTTGAATGAGGACACATTAAATTCCAAAGCTGTTCTCCATGCTTACGATTGAATTTCTTTTTTGAAATCACCAATGAAATCTGGCAAAACTGTGTAACACTCAAATCATGACCAAAAAATAAAAAATTCTATGACTGTTTCTATAGCAACCGCAGCTTCTAAGGGCAGCTGCAGTGACCAATAACTTTATCGATTGGCTATTTTACTTATATTGTGACTTATTCCGCTATAGTACATAGGCCATTGCCCTGCAGAGTTAGCTCAAACCCTGATCAAACACTCCTGAGCAAGCTAATCAAGATCTTCAGGATCACTAGAAAATCACAGGTTTGATCAGAGTTTGAGCTAAACTCTGCAGGGCAGTGGCCTTCCAGGGCCAGATTTGAGGAACCCTGATAAGCTGTTTACCTCATCATGGAGACCAAAAAATTTCCCCACAATGTCAAACATTTCTGGTGTTACTATCCTTCTGGGGAGTACTGAAACACTAGGGCTAGGGAATACCTGAAACAAACACACACAACACACACACACACACACACACACACACACACACACACACAAGAGAGAGAGGGAGGAGGGAGAGAGAGGAGGAGAAACAGAGACGACGAGAGAGAGAAGAAGAGAGAGAGAGAGAGAGACGACGAGAGAGAGAGAGAGAACGACGAACAAGAGACAAGAAGAAGAGAGAGAGAGAGAGGAGAGAGAGGAGGAAACATTTTAATTCTGGTTTTTAAATGTGTGTGTGCCTGGGTTGACCTTTCCTCACTGGCTCTGCTCAAGACACTTCCATTACTCTTAATCAGTTGATGTCTGATTGGTTCTTTGCACCTATTAACCCCCTGCAGCCAACTGTGGACATTGATGACTTCATCGGTCAAATCTCAGATCTTACACCTCACCACCTTTCCATATGCCAACCATTTTTATTATGTTAGTATGCTCTTAAAGGCCCTTGCACACTGAGTCCAAAATTTCGCATGTTAAAAAATAAATACGACCGCACATTATGTCAATCACGCTTGGACTCTGCCTCCGAAACTTTCGTCGGTCATTAAAAAAATCGGATTGGGTGCGATTTTCTGCGTTTTTCGCATCTGTAGCAAGCAGTTTGAATGGTGTTTTGAAAATTCAGAGCCACCGAATCACGAATACGAAAAAACGCATATGAAAATTTCGGACTGTGCCAGGGCCTTAAAGGATAATTCCGGTATTTAACACTTTGAGTCTATTTTCTAGTTTGTTTTAGATGAACTAGAGTGGTGGACTTCAGAGAATGGACCTTCACTTTGACTATGATTGCTTGACCTCAGAGTGGTTGTCTACGAGCATACTCAAACATGTCCTTAAAACAACCCTTAACGTTCGTTTTCAAAACTGTGCAAGTCACCGAGTGATTAGTGGTGTTCATTGATGATCCAAAACAAGTAGCGTAGCGAAATACAGTTTCTGTCGTGTTTTATTTGCCATTTTTTAAAATTCAATTAATGTCTGTTGGAGCCTCAGTGCTCGTTGTTATAACTGCGCTACCTGAGACCGAAAGGGGTCTGTTTACATTTGGTTGTAGTCTTTTCGCTCGGTTCTCCGTCTCTCAGGCGGCCAGTGTGAGCAGAGCAACTGCGGCAAAGTGGTTGTCGCCATCAAGTGGTCGGGAGTGTGCTAACGCTTCAGACTCAAATATCCAGCGGAAGTTTATAAGCGGTTGTGAGGTATCTGAAAATATAGTTCCACTATAGTAAATAACACGGATTGAAAGTATACATTGCGCCGATATATTTGTTTTTAATCATCAACGAACACCACTAATCACTCGGTGAGTTGCACAGTTTTGAGAGCTAATGTTAAGTGTTGTTTTAAGGACATGTTTCAGTATGCTCGTAGACAGCCACTCTGAAGCACTCAGAGGCTATCCTAAAATAGTCAAAAACTCAAGACAGGACCCATCATCAAAATTTCGAAGTCCACCACTCTAGTTCATCCAAAACAAACTAGAAAATAGACTTAAAGTGTTAAATACCGGAATTATCCTTTAAGTAAGGAGGATAGTAATTAGAGGGAGGCTAGTGCTGTATTGTAAATAAGACACGGCTGAAGGGCGTTGTTAGGCACGACGCGAAGCGGTATTCACGATTCACGATACAGCACAGCCTCTCGTACCTTATTGCTTTTATAAAACGGTTACCACACAATACAAATATTAAAGCTGAAAAATATTTATCTATGCAACTTTCATGAAGTAAAATAACTAAAAGCCTTCCTTCCACTGAAAAAATAGTCCCTGACCGTAAACAGCAACAGAAGTTACACACATTATTTCGCCAATAGATGGCGGCAAAGTCTTTATGAGAGTGAGTCAGTCAGTAGAGAAGACTTTTACATTGAAAGGACTCAAACTTGTGATCACGGATCAGAGATATATGTATATCAAGGGGGTAATCCATCAGCCGGAAACTGAAGCCTCCCGGGGGCCGCCATTGTAGCAGAACCTTTACCTGCTTTTAGCATTACATTGAATCCCATTCATTTTGGCGTCACTTTGACAGCGAATAATTTTACATCTGAGGCGTCCAAAGACTCCATTTGTCCATTATTTATTTCTAAAGAAACACAACAATGTATAAAAGGCTCCATTACTTTGTATCTTATGTTGGCCCTGTAGAAGTCGTTTTTGTAAAAATAGGCTAACGATTGCGTAACACGACTCTCTGTCGCAAAGTGGAGAAATTACCGTATAGACAGGAGGAGAAACTTGCAGGCAATCGGAGGGAAATACCTCGTTTGAGGATCTTTTCCACATCATTGACATCTCCATCATGTCACTAGGCCACCTCACGATCCCGTTTTTTTTTTTGACCGCGCATTCCCGCCCTCAGCAAATTTCAAACCGCCCGCTCCCGCGAGGTTTGCGTTGGGTCCCGCGGGACCCGGCGCCGGGACTCAATCCCAATGCAGCCCTCTACTTCCTATTAGCCCCATTGTGTATCATCTTGGTTGCGGTTACATTAGAATTCCACTGGAGGTGATCGCGGGCGAGTGCAGAATGAATGGGAGTCAATAGCCGCGTTTCCACTGCCGGGCCAGGGCCGAGCCGTGCTGGTGCGTGCCAGGGCCAGTCGCGTTTCCACTGTCACTTCCGGGGCTTGAGCGGGGCTTCCTCGGGGCCAACGGCCAGGATTTCTGGCCCGTCGAAAACCTTGGGCCAAAGCGGGCCAGCTCGGGGCTAGAGGCGTGCTCAAGGTAAAAGGCGGAGTTTATTGGTGTTATGGAACGTTTATGATCTGAAGCAAGATGCACATTTCACTGTTTTATATCGCGAAAAATAATCGCTGTTTGAAATGGAGAATCGCCTGTACTGGTTTGTCGAAGATATAAAGCTCTTCTTCTGAGCATTTGGGCAGAAGAATGACGGCGTGTGAAGAAACAAGGACGTTATAAAATGCATCGATGCTGAACTTTCTAAGCTAAGCATTCAGCGAGCAACGCTTCAATTTCAGGAAAAAAAAAAAGTCGCGGGCGCAGTATATTGTACAAGGCGATTAAAACGCACAATGGACAAAGCGGAGCTCAGAGAAGGGTCTTTCCATGGTTCGACTTGATGTACGGTGTGCTGGGTCACCGTCCACTCGCGAGACAAAGTCAGGACACTATTGCAGCCACGGCCGGTGAGTTAATACATGCTATCTTCCTATTATAAATAAATTCATAATACCCGCTGAAATGGGTTGGGTTGTATTGTATGACGTTTGATCTAGAAAGGCGTGTTGGGGCGGGGTTTAGGGCAGCGCTGCAGGGCTACTCGCCCGGCAGTGGAAACGCGAGCCCGGTGCTTGAGGCCCGAGGCCACTGGCTCGGCTCGGCTCGCTGTTAGCTCTGGCCCGGCCCTGGCCCGGCAGTGGAAACGCGGCTATTGGAGCTAAACGGCTAAATTTGATTTGATTTGATTTGATTTACTTTATTAATCCCCAAGGGGGAAATTTATATGTCACAGCAGCACAAAAATACAATAAATAAATAAACAACAACAACATACACAACAACAACAAGTCTTGTTCTCAAATATCAATTTTTCAAAGCATTTGACCAAATGTATCTCTTTCTCCTCCTTGTCGTTGAATCAACATAGATTCAATATATTCAATGGTTTAACAGTATATTTGAAAATATATAGAAAAAAAATATTGTTAATATATTACAATATATTGAATAATAAATAAGGAATTGCCACTTTTCATATATTTAAAAATGTGAGACACTATATTTACTAATATATCACAATGTATGTAATGTGATCAGATAGGGTTCTCCATGTGTAATATATTGCAGATATATTTACTCATGCAGCATTAACACAAATAGAGAAATATATAATGTAATATATTTCTTAATTATTTACATGATAAATGTTTCATCTTTTCAAAGTAGTTATCAAAAACACAAGCACACCTGCATGTACTAAAGTGTTTAGCCAAAGATTATCACTGTGCAGAGGAGTGCACACACAGCAAAATCCCCAGTGTTAAATGAACACTCTCGGTGTACATATAGGTCCAAGTGCAGGGTGTTAAAAATGAACACTGTTACTGTAAGAGAAAACCTGCTAACAATATGTGGTGATGATGACATTATCATAATGTAGTCTCCTGATTCACTGATGTCATTCAGAGTCTAAATCTTTGACTATGTGCTTGATGATACATTTTAGTGTTTGTAGCCCTGAGATTCTACAATTAGAGATTAAACAGCAATATGAACAATTTTGACAATTCTGTGGGTGCAGAAGCTCTTGTGTTTAGACACACAGACATCAAGAATCAACGTATGAATCTCAACAATGGTGACAAAAAACAAACTAGTGACAAACAGATCAACTCTGAACATCACAAAACAAGCTATTGAAGTCATAACAAAACAATAGCAAAATAAAAGCAAACAGGAAAAAAATATGAAAATTACAGGACAATTCAGCTGCATAATTTATTCATGCTGCAATGCATGATGGGAGCTGTGGATGCATTTTGATTGGTGGCTCGCATCATGCACTGCAACATGAAGCATTTGTGTGATTGTCACCTTTGTTGAGATTCATATGTAGATGAAAGCGCTATATAAATGCAGTCCATAAATGCAGTCCATTCTGGATATCTGTGTGTGATTTTAAACCTTCATAATGAAAGCACTGCTGGAATTAAATGCTGTGAAGAATATTAATAAAACATTAACAGTTTATAAGGCTGGTTGAGTGAATGTGGACATTACAGGATTGTAATGTCATCATTTAAAGATAACCATCATGACTTGGACTGTGTTTCCCAATAGCATTTTATGCCTAATATATCTCAGAACGGTTTCAACGAAGCATTTGTCAAATTAGGCTTACAATTAGTGATGTGTCGTTCATGAACGATTCGTTCATTTTGAACGAATCTTTAATATGACTCGGGACTACCGAGTTGTCTCAGAGAGTGATTCGTTCATTTTGTGTTGACCGCGCATGCGCATTGCGCAACATATGGGTTCTGAATCTGTACTGGAAACAGAAATGATTAGTTCATCTCTCGAGTCTTCGGGTTCGGGACGGCTCCGAGTCCTTCGTTCTTCCTGTCAGTCCCATAGAGCCTATGCTGTCAGTCCCGGAAAGAGAAATGATTAGTTCATCTTTCGAGTCTCGAGTCTCGGGTTCGGCCGGGTCCGAGTCCTTCGTTCTTCCTGTCGGTCCCATAGAGGCTATGCTGTCAGTCCCGGAAAGAGAAATGATTAGTTCATCTTTCGAGTCTCGAGTCTCGGGTTCGGCCGGGTCCGAGTCCTTCGTTCTTCCTGTCAGTCCCAGTCCCGGAAAGAGAAATGATTAGTTCATCTTTCGAGTCTCGGGTTTGAGTCCTTCGTTCTTTTGTCACGTGACTTGTCACCGTATTGAATAGCCTAACAACCTTTTTACAAACAAGCACGTAGTTATAATAGTAGTTAATTCATGTAGCCTATAATATATAATAAAACACACCACAGATGCACAAGTTCTAAACATTTAGAAAAGAGACGGACAGGGACAATAATAAGATGGAACTTTTATTTTTCAGATAATGTTTATTGCACATATTTAGAAATGTATATTCCTAAATATAAAACAATAGGCTTATACATTCAGACGCAGTCAATAATACGAATCTAATACCAGATACCAGCGGTCACGTGACAAAAGAACGAAGGACTCAAACCCGAAGACTCGAAAGATGAACTAATCATTTCTCTTTCCGGGAGTGACAGCATCGGCTCTATGGGACTGACAGGAAGAACGAAGGACTCGGACCCGGCCGAACCCGAGACTCGAAAGATGAACTAATCATTTCTCTTTCCGGCCCTGCTGTATCACACACGGCACGGTCGGCCCAGCAGACAGATCAGAGTCAGACACTGACGAGTCGACAACTAACGTCTCGAGACACGAGAGGAGAACTAACCTGATATAATTATGAAGTTGCAAAGGAAAGAACGTCTCGGATCAGGAGATGAGGTGAACTAACAGAATCAGACTGCAATACCCTATACAATAACCCAACAACTAATCAATTAATAAAACATTTAGGTTTCCTATAATTTGGCTTTGGCTGCATTACCCTATTGTTTATTTTTTATTATTTTTACAAATGTAATCAACATTTTCGTAAGTACTAGATGTGTTGGTATATTTAACATGCCATTTTAATTATATTATGCTGAAATGAACGAAATGACTCGAAAAAAGATTCGTTCATTTTGCTGAACGAGACTCAAAGATCCGAGTCAGTAAAATGATCCGAACTTTCCATCACTACTTACAATGCATTCATAACACGCGGTCTATAGACACAGAGATGGAACAGGCAGAGAAAATCTAAATAATTAGTATTAGTAAAGGGTCAAGAGCCCAACTAAAGCGAATACTGATCACCATAATGGTAACATGAAACGAAACATTCCATAAAGCATTACCATCTAAACTTTTGTTAAATATAAATAAGATTGTGTGTAGATGTATGACAGAAATAAAGTCACACTGGTAAATAATAAGTGCAATAATGTGTAATGGCTCGAGGTCAGTAGTTCTTGTGTTTTTCTTTCCTTCAATTATTTTTCTTATTAACATCAGGTGTCACCCCTAATGGCCAATCATCACTTAATTATCTCATTAACTTCAACACTGCTTCAGTGTTCATTTTTAACACTCTGCACTTGGACCTATATGTACACGGAGAGTGTTCATATGTACACTGAGAATTTTGCTGTGCAGCCATTACTTTCAAAATAAAATAATTATAGTCTTAATGGTATTCAGCCAATCGTCAACCTTACATATACCTTCACATTTAAATGTGAACATGTATGTGCAATATAATGAACACAATAAAGGATAAATTTTGTGAATATTATTTGTCTTCATTTATTAATATTTTATACACTCACCTAAAGGATTATTAGGAACACCTGTTCAATTTCTCATTAATGCAATTATCTAATCAACCAATCACATGGCAGTTGCTTCAATACATTTAGGGGTGTGGTCAAACTGAATTAGCCTGACTACGTCATACTTCCTACTTCCGCTAATTTCATTTCACTCCTGTAGTCAGTCTGAGATAGCAGCCTATCTTTCTGTTTTCCACCGGCCTGAAAACAGCCGGGCCAATCAACGAACAGAAGGCGGGCTGAGAGCCGTGACGTAGTCGCTAAGCACCGAGTTTAAGAGTTAGGTCAGAGAAATCGAAAACGACCGCGGATAGGGAGACGCGGATGCAATTCGCTCTGTTGTGGAGAATATTCCCGGCATTAGCAAACTGAAGCCCGAAGAAGAAGAGTGTGTATTAAACATTTTGAATGGAGGTGATGTTGTGGCCCTACTCCCTTTGGGAAAAGTTTAATTTATCAACTATTACCGATCGTCAGCGAGAAACTAGGGAGCCTTTTGACAGGTCAGTGTCTCCTTTCTTTTCCAGGTCTTAAATACCGTAAAATTTCAAATAATAGCCCAGGCTTTTATTTGCCTAAATCGTCTAACTGCACCGGCTTGTATGAGACAAGCCTTATAGTGTTGAGATGTTGTTCCTAGAGTCTCTAATCTCTTAAAATCTCCAAATGCTCCACGTGAAACTGCGGTCTTCCGATCTTTTACTATGTTGTCGATTGATTTCGATTAATATTTGCGAGGGAGAAAGAGCAAAATAGCGCTCGTGTAGTTTGAAGACCTGAGAGTGCTCCTCTCTCTCTCTCTCTCTCTCTCTCTCTCTCTCTCTCTCTCTCTCTCTCTCTCTCTCTCTCTCTCTCTCTCTCTCTCTCTCTCTCTCTCTCTCTCTCTCTCTCTCTCTCTCTCTCTCTCTCTCTCTCTCTCTCTCTCTCTCTCTCTCTCTCTCTCTCTCTCTCTCTCTCTCTCTCTCTCTCTCTCTCTCTCTCTCTCTCTCTCTCCTCTCTCTCTCTCTCTCTCCTCTCTCTCTCTCTCTCTCTCTCGCCCTGTCAAGCGCAGCAGTCATTCTATTACATCACTCACCGATCAAAAAAGTCGTTTACAGCCGTGTTCACTCCGGTATTTCGCTCGCATCATCAAGTGTTTACATCAGGTTACAGTGGAAGTTCAAGTTCGATCATAGATTTGAGTTCGATGCATGATGTCTGTGGTTCGATGCGGCTGTGTCAGCGCATAACATACGTCATAAATAAACTTATCTGATTGGCTTACGGTTAACCAATGATTTTAAACTTCAGAAATTACCCCCTAGCGAGAGAGAAAAGACTTCTCTATTATGCTATGCCAGACTCTGTCTACGAAGCAAAGTGAAGTAGCAGAGTCTGGTATTACCAGGCTAAAACTGAATGTCAGAATGGAAAAGAAAGGTGATTTAAAGGTCCCGTTCTTCGCGATCCCATGTTTCAAACTTAAGTTAGTGTGTAATGTTGTTGTTAGAGTATAAATAATATCTGTAAAATTATAAAGCTCAAAGTTCAATGCCAAGCGATATATTTTATTTAACAGAAGTCGCCTACAGTGAACGGCCGGTTTGGACTACATCCCTCTGCTTCCTTCTTTAATGACGTCAGTAGAACAGTTCTCTGACTAACGTCCGCCCACAGGAATGCTCCCTCAACTCCCTCAACTCGCGCACTTCTTATAACTTACTGTTTACTCAGCTCTTACGGTGATTTTCTGAAGTAAAACTGACGCTTCATCTTTTGTGTGATGTACAATAAACTTTATTAAACTCATCAGTATATTTTTGATCATCATTCGGACCTGGTCCGACACAGCCGACTTGTAGCTAGGCTATTAATAATGCTGGATACATTCAAGCAGATGACAAATACGTTATAATAACCGCAATTAAACTACTAAACTATACCTGTTCCATCTCTATACAGCCCTCTGACTCTGTAGGCATTATTGTCCGACTCGAAATGAACACAGTTACTGAGAGTTTCTGATGTTATCATTATTCCATGAGATGAAATTGTCCTAAGGCCGGTGACACACTGGCTGCGTGGCGCAAGCGTCTCAGCTGCGTGGCGTGTCCGTTTTTATTTCGGCTCCCATGTTAACAGGTTAGAGCTTGCACACTGCCTGTGTGACACGCGCGTGCAGGCGTGCATGCTAGAAATAGAACCGACGCCTATTTTTCACGCGACACGCAAGCGTGTTGGAAGCGTTTCCAGGCAAAATAGAATAGGAAAAGATGTTTATATGTTATTTTGTACACAAATACATATTAATAAATTACATTTTTGACAAATTCAGATATAAATATAGGCCTCATTTAAAAATAAATAAATAAATAAATAAATAGGCCTAATTATCAATTTTCAAATATTGCACCTGTCAAGACAGAACGAAATATTCTGTAGTCTATTTTGCTGTCAATACTGCTGTGCTGACAGTATCTTTATCTGTAGGCTTTATATTTATGCTTAACACAAAGTATAGGGCTTCCACAACTCTCTCCCATATGTTGAACAAGGGTGATGCGTGTCAGCAGCGCCGCGTCAGACACGCTTCTGGTGTGCAAAGACACAGAAATTGCGACGCAGCCGCCACGCAGCTGACACGCAACAGAAACGCCACGCTCACGCCACGCAGCCAGTGTGTCTCCGGCCTAAAGGCCAATTTATACTTCTGCGTCGAGTGTACGCCGTAGTGTAGGGCGTAGGCTACGCACGTAGGCGATGCCATCGTGAGCATTTATACTTCTGCGTTTAGGTCTGCGTTGCTCTGCAGTACAGCGCCGAAACACTAGTTGGCAGCGGAGGGTTTTAATGTTCCACTGTGTTTAGATTCCGCGCGGTTCCTAGAGAAGAAGAAGATTCCTCGCGACTGTTTTGAGTTTAGGCTACTACAAGCAATGGCGATTAAAAGAGAGCGGATCACATTGGAGTTGGAGCTTATCGAGGTGGAAAAGCAGTAAGTTTTTAGTTTTTTTAACAGTTTCGCTGTACTTAGAATTTAAAAATGGCGGGCGGTGCAGAAAAACACGCCGGAAATGCGTAGGAGGAAACGCGATGCTACCAAGCCGACCAATCACAGATCTTGCGGTCCGCGTCGCCGCGACGCGTAGTTACATTTTTGAGGAGGTGCGCGTCAGGTTACGGCGAAGGGTACTGCGAAGGGCAAGCGTCTGTGCGTATGCTACGCCGTACCTACCGCGCGCACCCGACGCAGAAGTATAAATTGGCCTTAAGAGTCTGAGTGCGAGCTCTTGAAGCTCCGCCCCCTGTGTCGTGC
The DNA here is from genome assembly GCA_036326025.1 of Chrosomus eos. Lineage (NCBI taxonomy): Eukaryota > Metazoa > Chordata > Actinopteri > Cypriniformes > Leuciscidae > Chrosomus > Chrosomus eos. Next base: position 23,693,357 of record CM070821.1, read on the forward strand.
AGCAGCAGCTCATTTGCATTTAAAGGACACACACTAAAACAGCCCGTTTTTCTGAGTCCTCAAAAAAGACAATTTAAACATGCTGTAAAAAATGATCTGTTGGGTATTTTGAGCTGAAACTTCACAGACACACTCTGGGGACATCAGAGACCTATTTTACATCTTGTAAAAAGGGGCATAGAGCGGGACCTTTAAGCAATTTTGAGCATGGCATGGCTGTTGGTGCCAGACGGGTGGTCTGAGTATTTCACAATCTGCTCAGTTACTGGGATTTTCACGCACAACCATTTCTAGGGTTTACAAAGAATGGTGTAAAAAGGGAAAAACATTCAGTATGCGGCAGTCCTGTGGGCGAAAATGCCTTGTTGATGTTAGAGGTCAGATGAGAATGGGCCGACTGATTCAAGCTGATAGAAGAGCAACTTTGACTGAAATAACCACTCGTTACAACCGAGGTATGCAGCAAAGCATTTGTGAAGCCACAACACGCACAACCTTGAGGCGGATGGGCTACAACAGCAGAAGACCCCACCGGGTACCACTCATCTCCACTACAAATAGGAAAAAGAGGCTACAATTTGCAAGACAGTTGAAGACTGGAAAAATGTTGCCTGGTCTGATGAGTCTCGATTTCTGTTGAGACATTCAGATGGTAGAGTCAGAATTTGGCGTAAACCAAATGAGAACATGGATCCATCATGCCTTGTTACCACTGTGTAGGCTGGTGGTTGTGGTGTAATGGTGTGGGGGATGTTTTCTTGGCACACTTTAGGCTCCTTAGTGCCAATTGGGCATCGTTTAAATGCCACGGCCTACCTGAGCATTGTTTCTGACCATGTCCATCCCTTTATGGTCACCATGTACCCATTCTCTGATGGCTACTTCCAGCAGGATAATGCACCATGTCACAAAGCTCGAATCATTTCAAATTGGTTTCTTGAACATGACAATGAGTTCACTGTACTAAAATGGCCCCCACAGTCACCAGATCTCAACCCAATAGAGGATCTTTGGGATGTGGTGGAACGGGAGCTTTGTGCCCTGGATGTGCATGCACAAATCTCCATGCTATCCTATCAATATGGGCCAACATTTCTAAAGAATGCTTTCAGCACCTTGTTGAATCAATGCCATGTAGAATTAAGGCAGTTCTGAAGGCGAAAGGGGGTCAAACACCGTATTAGTATGGTGTTCCTAATAATCCTTTAGGTGAGTGTATGTATTAATATATAGCCATACATGGTCAATGCATATTTTGCAGTATATTGACAAATATAAACAGTTTCCCATATATTGAAATGTATTATGTAGGCCTAATACATCACATTATATTTTGCAGTATATCCCCATGTATTTTTGGAGACCCTAAACAGACCCAGTGTACACCGAACAGCACATAAGGGTTAGGCCTAAATAAAGATGTGAAATATATGAAAGTCTTTCTATCACTTTCTTTAGATCACATTTAAAACCAACAATCCACCTAAAATGGCAGCTAATACATGTTCTTGTCCTGCTGGAAATTGCCCTGGTTGCATTACTTTACCAGACAGCACATTTTAGGAACCAAAAATGTTCCACCTGCCCTTGCTTGTACAAGCAAACAGCAGGCCTGCCAAAGGCTCCGCATAAAGGTAAAAAGAAAAAAAGGGAAAGAAAGTTACAGAAAACAACTTCTTCAAACAATTTTAATTTGCCAACAGTTAATAATAATAATATAATAAGTACATGACATGCAAATCAGATACCAATCAAGTGCAATATAAACATATTTTGTCAAGGCATCACTCCCGAACCGGCATCAACACTTCATTTCAACATCTGCTTCCTCCTTCACACCACAGACACGTTTTTTTTTCTGTGTCTGGCATAATTCAACTTCTCCCCAGTTGTTCCATGAAAACCTGCAAAACACGGCGTGCGGTGTAAGAAATCTAAGTTACGACCGGACTCTCGTACACGAACGTGGTCCTCCGTAAAGTGCTTAGCACACAAAAAAGTGCCCCTGTTCTCTTCGTATAGCCCAAATCCAACGCTTTTTCAACATTTCGTTGCAAGGAAAGCTGTGAAATGATAAATAGGGTTGTTTCTTTTTTGTTGAAACAAAAAGGCACGCAACAGGACTGACCGCTTTTAGTCTCCGCATTTGTTATCCGGCTGCAATTGCTAGCGCTTTCACCGGAAAAGAGTTTACCCTATTCCGGTCACGGTGGCCATTTTTGTGAAATAGACTGACAGATAACCATAGGCACTTATGGAATATGACATGTTTGTGGAGATGGACTTAATTTAAATACCTAGACAGGTCAAAAACCTCCTATTTTAGATAGTTACGATGGTAAAATTAAACTATTTCATCTTGTGAACCAAGATTTATCTTATTTTGCAATGTAATGTCTGATTTATTGCAATATCATCCAGAAAATGTTGTCAGTGTTTTGTCACATTCAGTTGAAATTGTCTGGTGAGCAAGGTCTCTTATAATTGACACTCTTTGAATGGTGAAATAAAAGGCGTTTGCCATCAAATCGTGTTTTCAACATGTTCTCTTGCTCTTTCCATAATGACATTCAAACATTTGTTCTTATTTGAAGGCCATAGCATACACCAGAGTTACTTTATAACTTTACTGACAATGAAGTGAAAAAGAAGTCAGGGTAAGAGTACAAATAATACGGTTTTCGCTGGTTTCCATTTTGATTATAATGTTATAGGCATACAAATGTCAAAGGTTTCATCTTTTATACAACACTTAGGTTGAGAATTTATTGTTTTGTTTTTTCAAAGCTATACTTTTTCCATGCATGCTGACAAAATTGCCATTGCTAAATGAGTAACAAATCACAGCAAGTCACATTAAGACGTACTGTAACGGATTGACTTAATTAATTGGGGTGCCAAGCAGGTGTTTCAACCTACTAAATTTCTTTAAAAGGTCAGTCAACCATACAAAGGATTCAAACATAAAAAAAATAGTTGGAACCCTTAATATGTGGATGAAGAATTGTTACACAAACAGCAGCAGGCTCAATTCATATAGACTGTTATTAGTTTTTGAGCAATATAATATTCAGTCAGGGGAAAACATTAATGATTCACAAATGCAAAAAAAAAAAAACTACAAAACCAGAAACAAAAAATTATTCAATTTTTAAGAATAATATCCCAGAAATTCAAATACTCAATGGGGCTGATTTAACCTGACAAAAATCTTCCAACAAAAACAAATACGTTCATTCAAAAGTTAAATTCATTCAAATTCAGTTAACTCCTTTTCAACTCATTTAGAGTGCAAACCCCCAGTTTCACAAGACCACATTAACAGTTCTTGCCATTAACTGCCATCTTCAAAAACTCTCTTAAGCCATGTGCTCCATACAACATGTGACTCAGTGCATCATGTGACTCAGAAAACATCATGTGACTCAGAAAACATCATGTGACTCAGAAAACATATCCGTCACACTCCTTTCCCCTTGTAAAAAGCAAAACAATTAGGTGACAGGCCTATTGTTGAGGTCAGGAAATCCAAGGAATTCCTCTTCATCGGTATCTTCTTGGAAAAGATCCATCAATTTTACGCGCTGAATCTCCTCCAGGTCTTTTGCTGTGGGATAACATGGTTTTAGTTGACATACATGTATAGTACGCAAACCCTCTCCTGTTTCCTCCATTACAACCTGGTAATTTAAAGGACCCATCCGACGTATGATCCTATAAGGAACTTCCTATAAGGAACTTCAATTCAAGATTGCGTCTCTTCTTATCATAATTCCTTTGTTGTCTCAGGTGAGCTTTGGCCAAATTTCTCGTGACCAGTTCTTTCAAGTCGTTGAGCTGAGCAAGGGAACTATATGCTGGTGAGTCAGGAAGAATGGTTTGTGGTTGTAACAAAAGGTCTAAGGGACCTCTGAGTGGTCTACTGAGATTAAGCTCAGCAGGTGTGACACCAGTAGACTCTTGTACTGCTGAATTAAGAGCAAAACGGAACTGATGAAGATGCTGGTCCCAATGTTTGTGTTGGCTTCCTACATAGGAAGCAATCATAGTTTTCAGTGTCCGATTAATCCTTTCAGTGAAGTTTGTCTGGGGGTGGTAGGCTGTAGCAAACTTGTGGGTCAAGTTCCAAGCTTTACAGGTCTCTGCAAAGATTTCTGACACAAATTGAGGTCCTTGGTCAGACAGAATGTACTCTGGGACTCCCCAACGAGTAAGGATTTCTTTGACCAGTATTCGTGAGACAGAAAGAGCTGTAGCTTTCCGCAAGGGAAAAAGTTCCACCCATCTGGAGTAATAGTCAACAAAGACCAGTAGATAAGAATTTAGCTGGGAACTTATGGGAAAAGGTCTCATTAAATCAACACCAAGCATTTCCCAGGATTTTGTTACCAAAGTTTGCTGTAACTTGCCTGCTGGTTTCTTAGATTCTGGTTTGTAGCATTGACAAATTGAACAATTCTGGACATAGTTCTTGACATCCAAACTCATATTTGGCCAGTAAACAAGAGACTGTAATCTCCTATAGGTTTTGTATCTCCCTAGATGACCTGAAAGAGGATCATCATGAAAGAAACTCAAAAGTCTGTCACGTAAAGAACTGGGTATCCACACCTGGTAGTTAGTCCGGTGTGGGAGCTGGACTATACGATAGACTTTGTCCTCAATAATGTTCAGAGTAATAGAGGAATTAACTCTTTTCTTTCCATCTTCAAGAACAGATTGATACAACGCTTGCACTTCTGCATCCTCTTGTTGGGCTTTCCATACCTCATCATCGGTACAAGGAAAGACAGGCAACTCCTTTTTGGTGGATTTTAACACTGTGGCACAGGTTGACAAGAGAGGTTGGTCTGATGGAGCACGGGAAAGGGCATCTGGGACTGTATTGTATTTTCCTTTTCTGTATTCGACAGCAAATGTGAATTCCTGCAAACGTAATGCCCAGCGCATAAGTCGTGTCCTATCTTTGTTGGTCTTAAATACCCATGCTAGTGATGCATGGTCAGTTACCACTGTGAAATAACGACCTTCGAGGTAGTACCGCCACTTCTCCAGGGCCCAAACTACAGCAAGGCATTCTTGTTCTGTTGTGGAATAATTACGTTCTGCCTTGTTTAGAGTCCGACTGCCGAAGGCAAAAACTTCTTCAGAGCCTAAACCTCTCTGCTGGACAAGTACAGCTCCTAGGCCAATGTCGCTAGCATCAGTGTACACCACAAATGGTAAGTCAAAATTAGGATGTCCTAAGATTGGTGGCTTCACCAAATGTTCCTTAAGGGTGTCAAAAGCAATTTGACATTCAGCAGTCCATTTAAACTTTGCTCCTTTTCGTTTCAGGGCAGTGAGAGGCTCTGCTGTTCGTGAGAAATCAGGTACAAACCTGTGATACCAGCCTGCCATTCCTAAGAAACGTTGAAGGGATTTCAGATTAGAGGGCACAGGGAAGTTTTTGATGGCATGAGTCTTTTCCGAATTTACTTGAATGCCTTAAGAAATCACATGGCCAAGGAATTTCAAGGTCTCTTGAAAGAAGTTACTCTTTTTCATATTCACAGTGAGTCCTGCCTTTCTCAGTGTATCCAGGACAACTTGCAGATCATTGAAATGTTGTTCTTTGGAAGGAGAGAAGACAATAATGTCATCCAGATACACAAAACAGATCTTGCCTCTGAGATCTCCTAATACTGTCTCCATTAGGCGTTGAAACGTGGCTGGAGCATTTCTAAGCCCAAAAGGCATTACCTTAAAATGAAATAGCCCATAAGAGCACACAAAGGCAGTTCTGTCTTGGCTTTCTGGGTCCATTTCAACTTGCCAATAGCCACTGTTTAAATCAAGAGTAGTGAAAATGGCATTGCCTGCTAAAGATTCTAGAATTTCCTGAATTGTGGGTAAAGGATAGGCATCACTGTAAGTAACAGTATTTAACTTTCTGTAATCAACACAGAATCGTAAGCCTCCTGACTTCTTTGGGATCAGGACTACCGGTGAAGCCCAAGCTGAAGAGGGCTCGATCACTCCCGTAGCCAACATCTCGTCAATTAGTTCCTTCATGATCTTCTGCTTAGTTGGCGAAACCCTGTAAGGTTTCTGCTTCACTGGCATATCATGGGTAAGAAAAAATTTATGGTTCAGCAACTTGGTACGCCCCAGTTTTGTTGTACACACATCCACATTTTGTTGCAGCTGTTCCATGAATGTCAATTTTTCATTTTCTTCCAACTGAGCATTTTTGACTGCCTGCAATATTACTTCCTCAGAAGGATTTGGAGACAATAGTTTTGGGGCTATAGTTGTAATTAAGGCAACTTGCCGTTCTGGTCCCCAGTCATGCAGTTTTTGAATGTCAGCATCGAAGGTAAATCTGTCTTTTTCATAGGGTTTGAATCAATAGGTATTGGTTGATACATCAATCTGTAGCCCACTCAGAAACAGAAAATCAAGTCCCAGGACAGCAGAAAAGGCCAACATTTTATCAGACAACACTACGATAGGCAACACCCAGTGACGACTGTGTAGCTGGAACTCCATCTCAGTCCACCCAAGTGGTTGCTTTGCTTCACCATCTGCCAAGTACAATGGTCCTTCTTTCCAAATGTTCAATTCTTCCTCTGGATTTTTTACATTTTTCCAAAGTTTTTCTGAAAGTAGAGTAAAAGAAGATCCTGTATCCACAATAGCAGTTCCTTTCCACTGACGTAAAGTTAAGGGAACAACTAGCTGGTGAGGACTTGAATTACCAGTGGCCAATACAGGGGTTCTATAAAACCTCTGGTTATCAGTTTTACGGTCTTTGGTTTTGAAATCTCTTTTCGGTGTTAAGGTACTTACAGTAGGACGATTTTGAGGAACATGTGCATCCCTAGCAACAGAATTTGGACCTTTCGAAAATTCTTTATTCCTTTGAGCATTAGGGTGCTGACAGGTAGCTGGTGAATAGGACCCTTTGCATTTCCAACAGAACAATTGTCGAGTTCTATCTTGTTCTGGCTTAGCTGAGATTTGCTGGTTCTGGGTGTCTGGTTTGGAAGCTACCTTGCTGGTGAAATGTTTACGTTGTTCATATTGTTGTTGATTGTCTTTATACTTTTCTAATTGTTGTCCTAGACGAACCAATTCATCCACAGAAGAAACTCTAAGTCGCAGCTGACTTGCTATACGGGGATTGATGTTTTTCAGGATGAGTTTGATCACTTCTTCATCATCAATTTCAGGCTTCCAGCGTCTGCAAAGAGAACGATACATGTATGCAAAGTCTCTTATGCTTTCATTCTCTCCTTGTATTCTATTACGAACTCTTTCTGCCAATTCATCACCATAATATTCAGACAAAAAAGCTGAAAGAAAGCTAGTCTCAAACTCAGTCCATGTATGAATAGACCCTCGGGCTACATCCCACCAATCTCTGGCAGTCCCGTGCAGCACATTTCGAAGGGTGGCCATCAATTCTTCATTTGATAGAGGAACTAAGGCTAGAAAATCATGGCACTTTTCAGTGTAAGTTAAAGGATCTGGGTCATCCTCTTTCCACCCAAAGGCAGGGAATTCTAGCTTAATAGGACTATTTCCCACATATCGTCGACTGAGGTCTCCGGGTAACAGTGTGTCTGTGAGTCCCCTTGAGCTCCTATCAGGAAGCCCTGGCTGCATAGTGGACTGTAAGGGATACGATTTCTTTGAAACGTCATGTACAATAGTCACAGGGGAAGGTTGAGAGGAAGATGATACTTGAAAGGTATTCACATGGGCATGCATGCTGGACTTCAATGAAGCCAAGTCCTGAGACACAGTGTTCACTTGCTGAATTTGAGTGTTAAATTCAGTCCGAAGATCTTCAATAGCTGTCCTAAGGGGGAGTATAATGGCGTCAATGTCCTTTAAAACCTGGTTCTGGAAACGTTCCAATCGCCAATTGATGTTAGCAGAATTCTGAGTTTGATGATATTCCAATTGCTTAGTTATTTCCTTTTTCAAATCATTCTGCCCGTCAACATACAACAGTCTCAAATCTTGATTGGTTGTTGTCAAGGTATTCATAAGCTCTACTTTGATGTTTTGTTGTTCCTCTTTAATTTTTGTGAAGGTTTGTGCAAAGAGTTTCTGGAGTTTAGCTTGATTGGATACAATATTGGAGTCATCAAAATCCCGGACATAGATTTCTCTGTTTTGGGGAAGGTCCACAAAGCTTGGTAGTAAGGGTGGGGAAAGTGCAATATCATGATACAATTCCATATCCATTAAAGAACGGGTTGTAAGATTACTTGAAGTGGGTAGTGGGTCTCGAAGAAGACTAGAAGTCTGTGGTATATTCAATAAGGGAACATTTCCTTCCTCAAAAGCTGAAATTTCTGAATGAACCCAGTGTCCAGTGCTGGTAATATGTGGTCATCTTGCAATTCAGGAATAACATCTCTTATGTCTGGAGGGTATCACAAATGGCTGAGACATCCATTTGAAAAATAATTCACAATGAGATAATGGCTCAAAAAAATCTTAATCCAATTTATGTCCCATCTGGGGTGCCATTTTTTATGTAACGGATTGACTTAATTAATTGGGGTGCCAAGCAGGTGTTTCAACCTACTAAATTTCTTTAAAAGGTCAGTCAACCATACAAAGGATTCAAACATAAAAAAAATAGTTGGAACCCTTAATATGTGGATGAAGAATTGTTACACAAACAGCAGCAGGCTCAATTCATATAGACTGTTATTAGTTTTTGAGCAATATAATATTCAGTCAGGGGAAAACATTAATGATTCACAAATGCAAACAAAAAAAAAACTACAAAACCAGAAACAAAAAATTATTCAATTTTTAAGAATAATATCCCAGAAATTCAAATACTCAATGGGGCTGATTTAACCTGACAAAAAGCTTCCAACAAAAACAAATCCGTTCATTCAAAAGTTAAATTCATTCAAATTCAGTTAACTACTTTTCAACTCATTTAGAGTGCAAACCCCCAGTTTCACAAGACCACATTAACAGTTCTTGACTGAGTTCTCAATTCAGAATAGGTCTTTAAGTCCCTTCAGACCAGCACTGAGCAACCAGTCCACTGTGCAGTTCAAAAGAGTTTTCTCAGCACTTTAAACAATACTTAGAAAGTCTCATGGTCAAAAGTCTCAACTGGCAAACTCAACATGAGAATATAAGGAAAAAAACAATACTTGTTTGGTTTTCGCCCAGTCAGTCAGTTGATGATCTGTCCCAGTCAGTCAGAGAAATGATCTGTCCTCCAATGCCGTTTGGACCGTAGGTAGTTTCTCTGAACATCCACCAACTTCCAAAAGATCGATAAATCCCAAGGCAAATCAATGAAATATTCCTTTTACCTTACAGGTTGTTTAGGAGATATGCAGGGATTAACTTCCCACATCTTTCCACTGCACAAAGCATTCTTCTTCTTCTTCTTCTTATGTCTTTTAATGGCGGTTGGCAAACAACTTTTAAGTGTGCATTACCGCCACCTTCTGATATGGAGTGTGGATCACAATAGCCTTTCCTCACTTCCCTTAAAATAACTATATAAATAACTCACATCCATAATAAAACCAATAAATAACTCATAAATATCTAATAACATTATTAACCTTTATACATTATCATTATTATTAAATACAATTTGCTAAGCTTACTAAACTCATATCCTTCTACTAAGCCCTGTTTTACTCAAAAACACAAATATCGCTCTATACCCTACATGTCCTGAATTCATTTGTAACAGTTCCTTCATTTCAAATCTAATTTTTTCCTTTCTAAACCAGTTTTTCAGCCTCATCCTTTCCTCCTTATACTTATGACAATTTATAATAACATTTTCTACTGTTTCGTTAATATTACAGACCTCACACATCCCAGTTTCATGTTTCCCTATTAATTTAAGCGTACTATTCAAACCAGTATGCCCGAATCTCATTCTTGAAATAATGTCCTCTTCCCTTTTATTCCTATTATTTTCTCTCATACCTCCTACCCTCTTCTGAATACTGAATACATTCTTGCTTTTGTTTCTTTATTCCACTCCTCTTGCCACTTTTTCTCATTCCTTCTTTGATTATGCTTTTTACTTCCGCCTTACTATAACTTATTACCATATCTATCTCTGTTTTTTTGGTTGCATTTTTGGCATATTTATCTGCTAATTCATTTCCTTCGACTCCTATATGGGCTGGAATCCAGATGAATTTAACTACTACTCCAACTCTATTAATTCTATACACAGCTTGGGCTATTTCCAACAAAATATCCTGTCTTGCTTCTGATTCCATGTTCTTAATACTGGTTAACGCGCTACTAGAATCTGACCCTATTAACACTTCCCTTGACCTACTATTTTCAACCCACTCAAGAGCTAAGAGAATGGCCAGCATTTCTCCTGTATAAACTGACATTTTATCATTTACTCTCTTATTTAACATAACATTCACTTCTGGTATAATGAACGCAGCTCCTACTCTATTTTCTTCTGTTTTTGATGCATCTGTATATATCTTAATAAACATAGAATAATTATCCTCTATATATCTACTAACCTGACTCCTATCAATACTATTCTCTTTTTTTCCACTCTAAAAGGTGCAAATCCACCTCTAACTCCCCTAATAGCCAAGGTGGAACATCAGATAATGGCACAGTTGGACATATCGCTATATCTCCTATCCCTACCTCATCGACTGCTTCCCTTATTATCCAACCAAAACTCTTAATCTGCCGTCTTTCCCTTTCTTGACATGGTTGTAACACCTCTGAGTCGGGTGACTTTCCTTATGCCCTTTTAAATTTGCCCAGTACGTTAATGCTATCTGACTTCTTCTAATCTCCAATGGCATCTCATTCATTTCTACTTGTAATGCCGCTACTGGGGTTGTTTTAAAAGCACCACAACAGAGTCTCAACGCCTGACTTTGAATAACATCCAACTTTTTAAGTAAAGTTCTTGAAGCAGACTGATAAACTGTACATCCATAATCTATAACTGCCCTAATTAATCCAATATAAACTACTTTCAATGAGGTCCTACTTGCTCCCCACTCTCTACCCCTCAGACATCTTACTGCGTTCAATATTCTTTTACATTTTTCAACAACTTTCTCAATATGTATTTTCCAGTTAAGTTTTTTGTCAAACCACATCCCGAGATATTTAAAACATTCCACTCTCTCTAGATTTTTGTCATAAAGTTTAAGTTGAATCTGTTCTTGCTTTTTCCTTTGAGAAAAACAGATTACTTTGTCTTTGCCACTGAAAACCTGAAACCCCATTCCATTCCCCAACTCTCAACCTTCCCAATTGCCTCTTGCATCTTCCTCACTATATACTCTATATTTCTTCCCTTTTTCCACATAACACCGTCATCTGCAAATAAAGCAACACTTATAGATCTATCAACTCTACTAAACACTTCATTTATCATAATTGAAAACAAAACTGGACTAACTATACTCCCTTGAGGAGTTCCATTTTCCACTAAATACTTCGTACTCAATTCTGTCCCCACTCTTACTGCAATCCACCTATCAGTTAAGAAGTTTTTTATCCAACTATACATTCTCCCTCTTATTCCTAATTGATAACTCTTAATCATAATCCTTGTTTCCACAACATATCGTACGCCTTCTCAACGTCAAAAAATACAGATAATATACTTTCTTTATTAATTTGCGCTTTTCTAATTTCGCTCTCTAAACATATAGCCGGATCTATTGTGCTTCGCCCCTTTCTAAACCCACTCTGGTAATCTTTTATCAATTCCTTTGTCTCCAAATAATACTTTAATCTTTCATTTATCATCTTTTCCATAATTTTCCCTACATGTGAAGTTAAAGCATGCACAAAGCATTGCTCAACTGCCATCTTCAAAAACTCTCTTAAGCCATGTGCTCCATACATCATGTGACTCAGTGCATCATGTGACTCAGAACATCATGTGACTCAGAAAACATCATGTGACTCAGAAAACATATCCGTCACAGTACTTGCTGTACAAAATTTATAGTGCTCAAAATTTCAAAGAGCTTCACATGTGTGGCATAAGCTGGCACATAAAAGAGAATATGAAAATATGAATATTGACATTCTTTCCCAGTTCCCTCTCACTCAGAACACTCACAAATGTGTTGTTTTTGATACAGGGTATAACATACGAACTTTCCTCGTGACTGCAGACCCTGATGTACAATAATAAGGGAAAGACAAATTAAATCATCTACTTTAGTTTCAAATATCAATTTAAAACATCACATAAATTAAATAAAGTGGTGCTCAGTACAGAGAGCAATTCCTTTCATTAGCACTCCCTGCTCCCTAAAACATCAAATGGACTCCCAATTCCTAATCCAGTTGAAAAAATATCAGAGAACCACTAAAATAGTTTGATGATGTGAGAGACGGCACTCAGCAGGTGCTCTTTGAGATGTGTACAGGAAGCCATGGGGGGACGGCGTCAGGGAGCCCCAGAACCACGTCATCGGTCGATCTGGGTTAATGAGGGAAGGAACTGAATTAGTGAGGTCCAAATCTGACTAAACCCAGTGGAAAAGCAGTAATTACAGGAAAGGAGCTGTTTCTGTGCCTATAGTGACGATCAAAAGGCTCATTCTTTAGTTTAATGAGTTTATCACATCAGTCTAAATCTGTAGTTTACTATCGTTCAGTAAAGTCTGTTTCCTCAATTGAATTAATACAGAATGTCTCAGCAAGTCTCCCATCAAAGCTGTCAACTCACACAGAATACCAATCTATAAATCTTACAAGTTCTGTACATGAGTGCCTTCATTAATTTTATGTTGAATGAACAGAGAGATTTGTTATTATATTGAAATGTCAGCATGTCCCATGGGATATTTGTGTGTGTCAGCAAACCCTGATTCTGGCTCCATGCATGCGCTGAATACTGTGTACTCAACAGAGCTCTCAACTCCTCTCTCATGCGTGTGTTTGCTTATTCTGGATCAGAGTATCTTCCCTATAAATTAATGCATGACTTTTTTCACACTACTAGAGCTCTTGGCACAGTCTGAGATCTGAGATGCAAACTTTAGCCTTGTATTTAGCTTTTTTCTCACTGTGTTTATAGTACAGAGGGAAGGATGTCTCTGGTGCAATGGGCCTAGATGATAAATTTTACATAAAAAGCAGGATAAACTTAATAAAGTGAGAAAAGTCTCTAAAAGTGAGAGCGCACAAAAAAGATAAACTATAAGAGTGCAAACACACTGCAAATGAATATGTGGTGTAGAAGTACTTTCAACAAAGACTCTTTTTTTGCTTTTATGACACCTTCTTTTGGGACTTCTCTGTTATCTCCAAGAGTCCAGGAACTTGGCTCAAACATATCCTCAAACATATCCTTGTGAAAAAATTCACAAGTGCCGGGTCGACACACACATGAATGGAGTTGAGTGGGTTTTGGGTCTCTCCATATATAATAATTCTCAAGTCCCAACCTAAAATATTAATTACTGAAAGAAATAAACAGCTGTTCAAATTTTAAACAGAGTTAAAAATGCGGGTGCGAGGCTGCCAGGATGCATTTCTCCATCTTTCATGTGTCACATTGTAGAGGATGAATAAGTTAATGCTTCAAATAAATTAAAAATAAATAATTTAAATTTATATTTGTGTCTCATTGTGCTAAAGGTACAGTTTCCTACTTAGTATGTTACATACAGAAATTTAAATATTTTTTACATTCAAATGTTTAAGAAAGCTTTACAATCAATATTGTTCAACATTTTAAGGCAATAAGATCATGATCTTTAGTGGAACTCAAAAGCCACCAAATAACCGTGTTATTATTAACAGTGTTATTGAATAACAATTGTAAAAAATAAAATAAAATAATAGTAATAATTATATATATATATATATATTTCAGGCCCAAAATACACTGCTGAAGGAGATGATACACAGGGCAACTTTTTGAGCAATGTTGCTGGGCAATCTTGAAAATGGGAAATAAATTTCTATCTGGATAATTTAGATCGGTCGTGGGCCCTGTGTCTCATCTGGTTGCCCGTCGATGGCAACATTGCCCAGCAACATTGCTCAGAAAGTTGCCCTGTGTATCATCACCTAGAAAATGTCAGAGAAGCCTCCTATTTATGCCTTGACATTATCTCCAGAAATGTTGTACAATACAAGCCCACTGCCATTAAACATTATGTAAAAATATGGTGATGTACAGTCATTTAAATTCAAATTAAATATAAATGATTTCAATATTTTTTCCTCTTCATATCACCCAGTTTAGAGTGTGAGCTTTTATTTCGGCCACATCCGCAAACCAGGCGGACTTTTATTTTGTATGTGTCGTAAAATTTAAGTGACGCGTTCCTTTACGGCACGGGCTCTCACCAGAGTAACCGTACTACTTCTGGGAGTAGTTGTGCATCCTTGAATTAATACGAATTCGTACTCCAGTAAAGGTAGGTTTGGTGTGAAATTATCTCAGACGCTTTACTATTTCAGTCAGGAACGGAAAACTTAAGCCGCGGCAAATGACTGACTCATCATTTAATTTGGTTCTCATGTAAGGAGAGCAGCATGTGCGCTAACGTTACTGCTAAATCCATCAGCTTTTCGCGCTCAATCCTTCCTCGCTACTGTTTATCGTTCAGACCCCATTTTTTACATCGTGTCACTGATCTTCGTAGATTAATAGCATCTGCTTTGTAAAAAAATAAACTACGTCAAAAGGGAGAGGGATGGGTACATATGTATGACTTAGTTAGCGGGGGTCCTTCTCATCATGGCCGCTTGTAACAATTCTGGAGGATGTCGTAACGTTACACTACGGCCGTAGAGATGCAACTGCGCGCCGTGGCAATGATCATAGATTTGAACATTCGAAGCTATTTTTCGCGACAAAACACGAATTAATAGTTCCATTATGACCCTTCTACGCAGGATTTTGAAAAATAAGAGTATTTTCGTAGTGTATTTCGATTTTTTTTTCTTCGTCAAAAGAATGCTCACCGACCAATGAGAAGGAGACTTTAGGTCATGTGTTCTGAACCGGTATCACCGACATTTTTTTTATTTGTTTTTTTACTGATATATTGTCCATCCTTTTTTAGTATTATATATCATTGTTGTTAATACATTGTGACATACAAATGCAATAATACAACTATTTTACTTGCATAAATTATTCCTTTAGTGCCTGATATGTTAGTAATTTCTAGTGTAAAGGCAGTGCTCAAATATAAGAGAGAAAAGGGATAATATTTGGTAGATACGTTTGGTATATAGAAATGTACTTAAATGGTGCCTTATGATATGGACATACTTTTTTTTTTTAGGCAATGGCAAAGTTTCATGCACCTGTTATCCAGGACAATCCCTCAGGATGGGGTCCTTGTGCTGTTCCTGAGAAGTTTAAAGACATGCCCTACCAGCCTTTCAGTAAAGGAGACCGACTGGGAAAGGTAAATTCTTGTTAATCACTGCCAACCATATTACTTTATGTTCTGAAATATGGATTATCATAATTGTATTTATCAAAACTAATTTTATTCCCTAAAAGGTAATTGCAATTATTTTTGTATGTAGGTGGCTGACTGGACTGGAGCAACTTACCAGGATAAGAGATACACAAGTGAGTGTTTGCACATTATTTTTATTCACCCACTGTAATTGCTACATGTGGGCAAAATGACCTTTTCTTTATTTTTTTTATTTTTTTGCTTAAGTCACTTATCAGTCAAATTGTTATTCCTCTGTTCTGTGTAGATAAATACTCATCTCAGTTTGGAGGGGCAGTCAGTATGCTTATTTCCATGAGGAAGATGAAACAAGCTTCCAGTTGGTGGATACTGCCAAGACTCAGAAGACCGCCTATCAGCGGAACCGTATGCGATTCGCTCAGGTAGAGCTGCTTCCTAAACATTTATGTTTTTTCTCTCTTACACCAACCTTTTTCCAAACCTCTATGGCTCTCTTTTTTCTAAGTCTTTGTTATTCTGTGCTTCTGTTCTACAGAGGAATCTTCGGAGAGACAAAGATCGCAGGACCCTTACTCAGTTCAACATGCAGACGCTGCCTAAGAGCGCCAAGCAAAAGGAAAGGTGAGTTCTGCTTACCCAGTAGGAAAAGCACACAAAAAAACTAGTCAACACACACTCAGCCTGATCTTTCTCTGAATAGGGACCGTATGCGCTTGCAGAAGAAATTTCAGAAGCAATTTGGTGTTCGGCAAAAGTGGGATCAAAAGTCTCAGGTATAAAATGCTTCCTTTTCATCTTTTCTTTGATCTCCAGCCACACAGAATGTCATCTTCACTTTAATTTTATCTTTTGTTTTTCTTTTTATTAATACCCCTCAGTGAAATTTCTTATCCATGTCTTTTTACATTTACTTAAAGTTGACATGAAATGGAATCTCTGTCTTTTAAATGCATGTTATTGGTCTTATTGTGAATGATGTGGCCATGTATATTCCTTTCTTTTTGACCTCATAATAAGGCTGGGTGATATGGTCAAATTACCGTAAAACTTCATATAATAGCCAGTCCCGAATAGACGCCTGTCTCTTTTACACGCCTGGTGTGGCGACAGGTTTGGGTAAATAAAGGCAGGTCTCAAATAGAGGCCGGGTCTGTTTTTTAGTTTCGGGTTGTATTCTTCTAAATGCTCGTCGGATCGTCCGCTTTTTGGGGCCGCCAACGCAAATTTGTGTCCCGCCAAAGCCTTTTTTGATCGGTGAGTGATGTAGAATAGAATGACTGCTGCACTTGACAGGGTGCAAACGAGCAGAGAGAGAGAGCGAGCCCCGGCGCACGCACTCTCACGTCTTCCAACAACACGAGCGCTGTCTTGCTCTCTCTCCCTCGCGCATATTAATCAAAATCAATGGACACGGTAGTAAAGGGTTGGAAGACCGCAGTTTCATGTGGAGCATTTGGAGATTTTTTAGAGATTAGAGACTCTAGGAACAACATCTCAATGAACAACATCTTAACACTAAATTATAAAGGCCTGTCTCAAATACAAGCCGGTGCAGTTTGACGATTTGGGCAAATTAAAAGCCCGGGCTATTATTTGAAGTTTTACGGTATCACAATAAAAATGTTCTTATCTGTCGATAATTATCACGATAGATGTCAAATCTTTATTTCTTTTCCGTTTAAAGACAGATTTTTGCTCCTGGGTAAAAGTTGTAGAACCTAGGGGTCGTCCAATTATCGGTGCTGATATTAAGCATTTTTGTGGTTATCGGTATCAGTCACGAGTCCGGCCAATAAACGAGGAAAGCTGAAGGCACTGAAAGTTTTGCGCACTCGCACCGAAAACACTCGCTGACTGGAGCTGCTTCACTGATCACGCATCAGTTGTCTATCAAAATTAAGGCAGCAGCAAGTAGCAATAAATTACTACACTGAAGTTGCAAAACACCAAATATAATGGGGCCCTGTGATTTCCGAAATTGTGGAATCCAGTCATAAAAACGGCATTTACTGTATAAAACGGAATGTCATGGATTTTGTCACCTTTTTGATGAATTAATAAAAAGTAGGTCAGTACAAATCAAATTGAATTTCAAAACGCAAAAAGACTATTTAAATATGAATTCTACCTGCTTCTAAATGAATGGTGCAGACGCGTGATTTCATTTACCGCACACACTCACACTGGAGCACGCGTGATGCTTGCACTGTTTTTATCTTAAAAAAGATATGTGTTAAACCCTTTGTTATTCCTAATTTTGACATTAACTTACATTTTTAAACCAGACATAGGCTGGTAATCGGTCTACTTGATCTGTAACATGGGCGTCGGAACCATTGTATATGGGTGAGACAAGACCCACCCACTTTTTAAGATCAATGATATTGGACCCACTCACTTATACCATCTCTAATTCAGTGCATATGTCTGTTCACTTTTCAGAGCGCCGTCAGTCAAATCCATTCCACTTGAGAAAAGCCCTAATAAATGTAACTCCATTCCGCGTTTTAGCTACAGTGTTGATTTCCACGATGCTGCTCAAATCCATTCTACCTCATTTAGAGTCCCACCAAACACTTACTCAGGCCTGATAGCGCTCCGGCGCCACGCCGGATTTCCGGCGTACAGACGTGTATGCGAAAAAAAAATATCAGGTTCGCGTAATCTGACCTGACCTGCCAACCTGTACGCATTTTGCGTAGCGGATACGATTTTTGACCTCAAAGTACGCTGGTACGATTTGTCACTCTAAACTACGCACAAATCTGGTGACGCTTCTGTGCAGACGCAGTCCTCAAATCAAGCAAAAGAAGCGGAGTTCGACCAATCATAGCGCTGGTGTTCATTCCCCAAATAGCAAGCGGGGATGATTGACAGATGCGTAAGGCCTATCATTAAAAAGAGACTGAAAATCGACACCATCGATCCCGCTTCCACTCCCGCGCGCGCCGTCTGACTGAGTTCATAAGCGAGGACAGTAGTCACGGTTCTTCTGACTCCTGAAGGTAAACGGGCTGGGGTGGATATGGAAAGTTGAAATATTGTTTTTAGTTAACTTAATCTGGATTCGATTATCACACGGGAGTGATCGCATGGAATATTTTAAAATACTCCGTCATTCATGGTCACTCAGATAAGAGGAAAACATCATTCAGACATGCAAATTATAAAATGCTTAAGTATTGATGAACAATAAATCTAAATACAATTAAAGTCGCTTTGTCTTAGTGATTATGAAAGTTCTGTGATTTGTGGATGACTGATAAGCGCGAGTTTGGAGAAACTGGCGTTTATTTATTTATTCATTCATTCATTCAGTCAGTCAGTGTTGAGAAACGTAGTGTGCATGTGTTACGTTATTGTGTTAATAATAAGTAAAGTAAGTTTTTTCTGTCAAAATGTCATCCATCCGTGTTTTTAAAATTCGTTAAATGACGGACATTGTACTATTAACACAGCCCCATATTTCGGATTCATCTTTTTAGAATAAGTGATTCGTTTTGCTATTATTGGTCATTTGACAGGACTCCTGTCTAAACATTGTCAACTATTTTCTATAAATATGTTTCTATTGGCTAACGTTTATTCAGCTAATGCGTGTCCTGTTAAATGTGCAATGTTCAAATGCAAAGACGGCACATCACAAAGTCCCTTTTTTTGTGTGATTTAGTATCATATTTGGATATTGGAATAATTAATTAACCCTCTAGGGTACTTCGGTCGTTTCTGACCGGAATTTTTTAAATAAAAAATATTAAAAATCGTAGCTTCATCGGAATGGTACGAAACTTGGTGACTTTTATGGTACTTAGTATGTGAACACACAAAAAAATTGGGGACATGATTTGAAAAGTCTAAGTGGTCGTAAAAAAAATAGTCACACTCGGGACCTTCGGGTCAAAAATGACCGGCCATAGGAAATGAATGGAAAATTGGCAAAAATATGAAAATACAGAGTTTATTTGTGCGTACAATCTACAAATCAGCCACGATGCAGGAAAAAAGCACACAACAGTGAAGGGGGGAATCTCTAAAACATCAAGAGTGCAAAACAGACAAATACACTCACACACACACACACTTATACACACAAAAACACATGCATGTACACAAACATTTTGTGAAACGTGTGAAATAAAAGCAATTATTCATCAATGTAAGAAATAAAGCGCACAGCAATGAACGCATGAGACTGTAAACAATCAAGGTTGCAAAATAGACACACACACACACACACACACACACACACACACACACACACACACACACACACACACACACACACACACACACACAGGGAAATATGAGACTGGTGAAACTAACAGAGAAATGTGAGAATATGTGAAATAAAATCAATGAATCAAATAAAGGGGAGACATTGGGTCCAAAATGCAAAGGTCACACACTATGTCTCTCTCTCTCTGGAACACACACACACTCACACACACACACACACACACACACACACAGTGTAAGATCAAACGATGGAATTCTTAGTAACCTCCAGGCCTATTGCAGCAATATGTACTCTTTTTATGCGTTTATTAGAGGTTGAATTCAAACAAATACTGCCAAACCACCCATACTACTTCTGAATAGGATGTCTGCTTCATAAATTGTATGAAAATTATGGAAATACATGGTTCAGATCACTCAAAACATATATGAAAATGGAGGCGCCCTTATATGGTCAGTAAGGAAGCTTGGCTTTCCATCTAGTGAAAAAGTTTGGTATGCGCCACAATAAAATCTTGACTGAAAGCTTATTTTTTGAGATATCAACCTAAAATTTGGAACACAACTTCTTAAGATTTTTGGCTTTCATTTTCTTGCAGTTTTAGAGTAAAATATATTTTACGCCCTTATATGGTCAGTAAGGAAGCTTGGCTTTCCATCTAGTGAAAAAGTTTGGTATGCGCCAAAAAATCTTGACTGAAAGCTTATTTTTTGAGATATCAACCTAAAATTTGGAACACAACTTCTTAAGATTTTTGGCTTTCATTTTCTTGCAGTTTTAGAGTAAAATATATTTTGTAATATATATATTTTATATAAAATGTGAATAATTAAATTTTTACATTGTTCATTTTCATTAACTCAAACTTACATAACTTTTTTTCTGTTTCACTTTCATAATTTATTTCAATTCTACAATATTCTGGCAAATGTCTTCTTTAAAACAAGACCAACCATAGGTCTATATTCCAAAGCATTCTTGAATTACAACCATTTAAGTTTGGATAGTGATTTTCATGTATATGCGAAAAGAATAGAATTTTTATTTTATTTTTTAAAAAATAAAATAAAACAACCAAACAAACAAAAAACTTGACAAAAATAGTCTTTGAGAATCACTTATTATAAATTAAAATCCACAACCTGAAAAAAATAGGCAAATATGTGCAAAAACAACTAGAATTCACAAGCCTTTCTACAGTGGCTGTAAATCCATCTAGTGGTCAAAATATGATATTGCATGATAATTATGCACACTACATCCACCAGATGGCTCCAATGTGATTTAAAAAAATGTTTTCTATAGGCCAAGGATCCACTTTAACCTGAAATACAGCATTAACTAAAAAATAATAAAAATAATATATATATATATATTTTCTATTATATTCAATGGGAAAAAATTGATCATAATTATTGCATAAATATTAATTATTTTCATAAAATTCTCTCAAAACACCAAAAAGAAAAAGAAAAAATATTATTGAACAAAAATAAATTTCATTGATTTTACTGAAAAAAAATAAACATTGATTTCAGGGGTCCGGTCACTTTTGACCGCGAAGGTCCTGAGTGTGACTCCAAAATGAACAACCCTAGAGGGTTAAGTAGCACTATCTTAAGTCAATGGTTAGGCTACTAATTAATTCCTAGTTTACTTTGGAGTATTATAATTGCCACCCACTGACCTTTCTTGGTATGGCTGTAGTATGTAGTCTCAGTATGCTATACAAGCAGTAAGTATGCAGGTAAGTGACTAGTTAAAAACAGGGATGCATTAATGAACAGGCCTACCAGGCCCAGGGTCCCAGGAGCTCTGGTGCTTTACACAAAGATGCTACTGTAATATAGGCTTGTATTGGGTTTGTTCATCTCATGTCTGAATGATGTTCATTTATCTACAAAAGTCACCAGAATCTATCATTTTAGAAACTACCGGTATTTATCTAAATGTTCTCGCAGGGGATCACACCCCTGGATCCCGCTTGACAATTACGTTGATCAGGGCATATATCTTGGCTTAGGGGCCGCTTACCACCCAGCGAAAAAAAAGTTCAGGCTCAGGATTTTTTTCTACTATCACCCCTGCTTACTTTTCAGGCCAGACGAGCCAATGCGCACGTGCTGTCCCAAGAGCGAGTCTCAGGTTCCTATGGGAACCGGAGCTTCTGACAGTTAGAATATAGATCATACGGAGATTAAAACTTGTTTTTATTGAAAACAACATTGACAATACTGTGTTCAATTTCACATTAAAACACTCACTTGGAGCATCACAAACGCAAATTTTTTTTGTACAATAATTTATCTATAATATATATATATATATATATATCACTGCCAAAACCCGCCTATTTTTTATAAAACCGGATATTTTTATAAACTTTCGTCTGAGACAACTGGGATTCACTGACAATCCGCTGTTACTGGTGAATGGGACCGAACCGACTATCTCCCGCCTCAGCCTTCATCTCCCCATCCCGAAAGCAGTATCACCTAATATCACCGTCGGCAGCTTTCCCGTAAGTGGGCGTGGTTTCAGCGCAGCCAGCGGACACGCCCTCAGCGTTTGAGAGCAGATATACTGCTCATTTATTTCCTGTGGTGTGACAAACTCAAACACATACTTAATTGTGACTTTAAGGGACTTTAACAAATGGGACTTGCAAAGTGTTACCTATGAAATTTACCTGTTTCTAGGTTATAGCTTAAGAAACCTGTAATATTTTAATGTTTAAATTATTTGTTGTGGAATTCCTTCTGTAGAAATTCCACATCTCAAAATCCAATCAACAACCGATAAATAGAAACAAGTCCCCTACGGAAGAAAACATCCATCACTACATCCATTTCAGCATGACTTCAAAACAAACTGACTGTATTTGCATTTAATACCCCACCAAGATGGGCATTTTTAGTATTGCATTTAATACCCCACCAAGATGGGCTGAGTTTTAATATCTACTTGGTATGAACGTATCAGTTCTTTTCACTATTCTATTTCTCAATTACCTGAATATCGTTAAACATCTACCGTCACCTTAGGCCCAGCTCAAGCCCAGGGACTCCTCGGTGGAGGTGCGCAGTGACTGGGAGGTGAAGGAAGAGATGGACTTTCCCAGGCTCATGAAGATGAGATACATGGATGTGGCCGACCCTATCGACGTGTGAGCATTCTGACATCACTCATGTTATCGAGATTTCATACGAGTTTGTTGCTCTTGAGGGAGTCCTTCATTCTCGTTCTTCTCTTTCTCAGTGAGTGCTGTGGAGCTCTTGAGTACTACGACAAGGCTTTCGATCGCGTCACCACACGCAATGAGAAACCACTCAAGAGCATCAAGAGGATCTTTCACACCGTTACCACCACTGATGACCCTGTGATCCGCAAGGTACTCTGAAGCACACTTACACTCGCCCACTTTCGTTTGTCATTTCTGCTGCTGCTAATTGAGCTTTTTCTGAACACACCTCATCCACAGCTGGCAAAGACCCAGGGCAATGTGTTTGCCACCGATGCCATCCTGGCAACGCTGATGTGCTGCACACGCTCAGTCAACTCCTGGGATATTATCGTTCAACGTGTGGGCAACAAGCTCTTTTTTGACAAGAGAGACAACTCTGATTTTGGTAAGCCTGTGCTTCAGTTGAGTGTTGCTCATTTTAATGGCTGTCAAAAGGCTGTTAGTGTCTTGATGCTGGCCATATTCTGGTTTAACTCTAGGGATAGTAATAAATTTGCACTTGTCTTGATATGTAAGGGTTGCCCAGGGTCAGTGTGAGAGTGCCAGCTTTCCATTAATTTTCCTTAATTTACTTTTTATGCCTTGCTAGTTGTTGAGCACTGTTGTTGCAAATTCTGGATAATTAAATTTGTCACCAAATTAAAAACCTCAAGCTGGTTAACAACGATGAGGTTTTGTTGAAATTTGAACTGTTTTTTTATAGTCTTTGCTAGGGGTGGGAGATATGATCTAAATCTTATATCACAAAATTAGTAATTTTATTTCACGATAATGATATGTATCACAAATGTAGTTATATTTGCTTTAAGTAATATTTTATATGATATACATTTTTGATGACATTGACATTTCATAATTCTTGTCACCATTTTAAATATCACAAATAAAACTAATACTAGTCCAAGTAATAAACTCAAGCTTACTGAAGACAAGTAAATAGTGATTCAATAATAACAAAGAAACTCATTACCAGCAGTACGAAAACAAACTACAATAGAACAAAGACAAATAAGCCTATCTGAAAAACTTCCAAGTACTAGAAATCAGAAATACATACATTGTATAAAGTAATCAAATATATTTAGACAAAAACAGTGCATAGTCGTCAGTGTAAATTAAATGTACATCTATTCATTATTAGTATGTTAGTTACAAAAGTGATTGTCAAGAGAAGTAGAACTTTCTCTTTTGTTATTTTTATTAATGACAGACTGCAGCAGCTTTATTAGGATGCTGTCACTTTAAGAGATGCACAGGTCCAATATACTAAGGGTCTTTTTGCACCTGGTCACTTCATGCGTTTTTACTGATCAGGTATCTTATCTGATTCGTTAAAATGGTTCCATTTACACATGGCCACATAAATGTGTCTCCGCAAAACAAATATAAGTTCGATCCTCAATTCCTCAGTTCACGTCAACGAAAGCAACAGATATGAGCTGCATTTTATTTATCATCAGCTAATTTCAAGAACAAAGACAGCAATAGGAGAGAGAGCAGTATCAGCACTGGTAAGATCATTTAGTCACTACTTTTAATGACGATGATTGTGTTTTGAGGGTCAGTGACACCAAACTTTGTTTCATTTACGTTAGTTTGTTCATTGGTTTGCTGAAGAGATGCTGCTCATCTGCGGTGATGTGTTGTAGTAGCGCGGTCCTACCTGGCTAAAACATGTCATATAGCCTATAACTCTCTCACGTTCATTTTTTAACATTTTGAAAGGAGTAAAATTTACGAATGTGACTTCAACAACCAAATGCATTTACACTGTCCAGTTTTGTCTGGAATGCGCCTCAGACCACCTCCTGAAGTGATTTGAGCGATTGGATTTAAATCTGTCTCGAAAGCATTTCCGGGGCATTTACACCTTGTCTTTTCATGATCTAATAGCTATCCGATCAGAGAAAACACATGAAGTGACCAGGTGTAAACGGGCTCTAATTCACAATAGTGCAAAGACTAGGGGTGGGCGATTTTGGACTAACAATTATTATAAACATTTTATAAATCACTTAATGTCATTTTCATGTTTTTAAATTATGACTGATATGGTTGTAGAATGTTAATCTGCACACAAAAAAACCTGGAAACTAGTGTTTTTAATAGACTGTTTAAAAAGTATTAACTCAATGTTTATTGAAAAAAATGTTTATCTCTAACATACCAAAATGTTGCTAAAATGAAATGTTAAAAAATATTGTTTTATTTTTTGGAATATTTTTATAAATGGCTCTTTTTATTTATTTTTCAGTTGGGCCATTGAAAATATTGGGCCTAAAAACTTCTAACTACTTTTAAAAACATCTAACCGTTAAGCCCTGATATAGTTATTTGTGTTTTTTCTGCATAAAGAAATGAATGTGAAATTTTAAAGCTTAAACTCATTCTCCCTTGTAGATCTGCTTACTGTGAGTGAGACTGCGAATGAGCCGCCTCAGGACGAGGGCAGTTCCCTCAATTCCCCTCGAAACCTGGCTATGGAGGCCACCTACATCAACCACAACTTCAGCCAGCAGTGTCTTAGAATGGTATGCTTGTGTTTTTTCCACAGAAAAACCGGCCATTAACATGATAGATTAACATCTATATTCTATCTCAGACAAAGACATTTGTTTGAATGCATTTTTGTTGCTTTGGTGTCAGGGAGGAGAGAGGTACAAGTTCCCAAATTCTAACCCATTTGTTGAGGAGGACATGGAGAAGAGTGAGGTGGCATCTGTTGCCTACAGGTATGTGCAGACTTCAGCAAATAAAGTGTGTGTGAATAATATTATATTATTATTATTATTATAACTTACTATTTAAGTCATTGTTCAGAGCAGACAGGTGAGGCAGCAAAACTCCTTTCCCATCCCCCCCCCCCTTTCTTATTATATAATTTTAAATCAGATTTGATTGGAAATGTATTTCATTCTGATCAGTAACATTGAATTGTTCTCCTAAATTTGTCTCATTCACTCTTTTTTTGATACAGTATATACATGGTGTTTGAGTCTAAAAATTTTATTTAAAAATCAATTCATATTTGAGCGCTGTTTAAACGAAACCTAATAATGTATAATAAATTTATTATAAGGGACATTACTAACGACGTATGCTGAATTCCAATAGTGACCTTCCCTGACTGATTCTTAGGTACCGGAGGTGGAAGCTGGGGGAGGACATTGACCTCATGGTCCGCTGTGAGCATGATGGAGTGATGACCGGAGCAAACGGAGAAGTCTCTTTCATCAATGTCAAGACCCTGAATGAGTGGGACTCCCGAGTAAGAAACAAAAAGAGAGATGGATAATTGCATTTGGCCATTTCAGAGAGACAGGTGATGTAATTCTTTGCTCTGTACAGTACTGCAATGGAGTGGACGGAGACAGAAACTGGATTCGCAGAGGGGAGCGGTTCTGGCCACAGAGCTGAAAAACAACAGCTACAAATTGGCCCGTTGGACCTGCTGTGCTATTCTTGCGGGATCGGGGTACCTCAAATTAGGGTGAGTACAATACCACCATCTTTAAATAATTTTTGTTATTTTGGTTTCTTATATGGAGTCCTTTCCTGATTTCTCACTACATGTCCTTTTCTCTTTAGGTACGTTTCCCGTTATCATGTCAAGGACTCGTCTAGGCATGTCGTCCTTGGCACACAGCAGTTCAAGCCCAACGAGTTTGCCAGCCAAATTAACCTGAGCATGGAGAATGCTTGGGGCATTCTGCGCTGTGTGATCGACATCTGTCGCAAGCTGGAGGAGGGCAAATACCTCATTCTCAAAGACCCGAATAAGGTAAAGTGAAAGATGTTGCATTGCAGAATCGAGATATTTGACATACTTAAGCACAGCAAGAAGCCCCAAATGTCTATCAAACATTCTTTGTTATAAACATATCTTGAGTAGAAATTAATTGGACTGTTTTACACGCCTGCATGCTGTTAATTTTAGCTGTAATGCTGTGCCAGTAGGAATCACCTTGGCAACTTCAAAGTATTTCTTTTCCATAATCTACGTTATTATGAATGCATAACTGTTTTTTGTGTTCCTTAACAGCAAGTAATTAGGGTGTACAGCCTGCCTGATGGAACCTTCAGCTCGGATGAAGACGAAGAGGAGGAGGAGGAGGACGAGGAAGAAGATGAAGAGGGTGAGGATAGCTGATTGTTTGTCACTTCAATATGTTTCTCCATACTTTTTTCCAGTTACCTTTTGTTTCTTAAATATTTTTATTTCTTCCAACAGATGAAGACAATTAAGGCGTCATTAACTACCACAGCTGCCAGCATTATGTGTTTCAATGCTGTAAGAGCTGAATAAAGATAGTTGATTATTCATGTACTGTGGTGATGTCTCTGTTTAAAAATGAGTTTTTGGGATGCTTTTGCAAGTTATTAGGGATGCACCGAATATTTGGCCACCGAAAATGGCCCAAAAGTGCATTTTCGGTTTTCGGCCGAAATACTTTTATCACCGAAAAACAATACGGCCGAAATGTTGTGATGACGCAAACAGAAACCGCGACCTGCACGTGCTTGTCTGAAGCAACATGTCTGCATGTATTTCAGTATATCTGAGAAAGACCCGCCACGGACAGCGATTTGCAAAACATGTAATGCCGAAAATCCAAACATTACGATCGCTACGCTGAATATGAGCGGCACAGAAAAGGAAAACGCCTCCGATGCGCGCGTTCATCGACATTGACACCGCTGTGTTGGACAGATTTGTGCAGCGGTGTTCCATGAGGGAGAGGGACGAGCGAGAGGTAGTGCTGCGCGAATGCACTACGGCGCTGCAATCAAATATGATTTTAAATAGGCTTAGTAAAAAATAAATCGAAAATCAATGTGAGCCGATCAGCTTTATATTGTGTACCAGTATGCTTAGTCTAACCGCACAATGGATCGTAGTAGTCCTACAGAGAAAAATTTAAAATGCACTTGACCTAAATGCACTTTGTTTTTATGAGAGAACATTTAATTTTAAAACCAATCTGCAGGCCTGTACATTATTATTTAATGTACAGGGTGGGGTCAGGTTAAACATTTTAGTTTGAATTTTATTTTATACTGTGCATTGCTGCAATGTGCTAAATAAACAGTTGAATAATTTTCAAAGAATAATTTAATTACAACTTTAATTTATGCAATTACAATGCCTTGATTTTAGTAAAGTTAGTACACAGTTATAGCCTAATGCATGGTACTAATAATTGGCATAATTTCTTTCGGTTTTCGGCCTTGGTTTCCTCTTTTTCGGTTTCAGACAAGAATTTATTTCGGTGCATCCCTAATTATTATATTATATATATTATAGATTAGGTTCTGGACCTTGAGGGCAATACAAATAGCCTTTCTCTTAAGAATTGATTCTGAAAAATCTTGTTATATAATCTTATTTGTTAAAACATGGTGCTTGGAATGCCGAGGCCATGGCTTTGATTCCCAGGGAATAAACCTTGAAGTGCCTGTGAAGTGAACTGTTATTGTTTTAATATATTTTAAAGTATAATTTAGTGATGCAAAGCTGAATTTTCAGCATCATTACTCCAGTCTTCGGTGTCACATGATCCATCAGAAATCATTTTAATATGATTTGCTGCTCAATTAACATTTCTTATTATCTGTATTGGAATCGGCTTAATATTTTGGTGAAAATTGTGGATTCTTTGGTGAATAGAAAGTTTGAAAGAACAGCATTTATTTGAAATATAAATATTATTTATAGTTATTTAGGTTTAACTTTATTAAGATCACTTGTAGTAAACACTTGTAAGCGTAGTAGACATGCATAAAATACACACCACAATATAAAAGACAAATAAAAGAAATAAGAACACACAACAGTATATTATATAATATATATATATCTAAAATACTAATATTTACCCTTCAGGGTATGCTGTCATTTTATATTTCTTTAATGTCCTTGCTAAATAAAAGTATTAATTTCTTTAAAAAAAAAAAAGAATCTAGTGACCACTTAAGTAATAGATCTTGTGGGATAAAATCATAGTTTGCCTTTGGGTCCTGCTTCATGTTTTTGAAAGTGGCCATCTCCACAATACGTGCGATAGCATTATCATCCAGATTTTTTTCCAAGAACATGCCGATTTTCTCCACTGCTCTCCTGAACGTGGAGCCAAATGCATCAGTATCAAAATAAATCTTAATCTGCATTAAAGAGCTTTCTGCAAATACTATGAGATATTTTAGGCTGTGATCACCATGACCATGTCCTCATGTATCAGGAAAAGGATGTTTTACTGCCCTCTCTCGGATGTGATCAAACCAAGATAAACTGCCAGCTAAAACACGAGGTAAGAATTGATACTTCTATACCTTACACCTACCCTTTGTGTCACATTAGGATCAATGAGGCAGAAGCCTGAACTTTAGGAATATCAAGCCAATGTTCAAATTTCTTTTTAAACGTACTCTGATGTGCTGTTAGTCTGTTTCCTGTTAGATACTGCTGTGAAAGTCTTCAAAGCTCTTGGGAGTCTCAACTTTGGCCCAGATGTGGGAAAATAGGAAATATTGCCACATTGTCTTTTACGTTTCTAATCACATGATCTGTCATTTAAAAGACATGAGGATCAATGAGGCTTAGACCAAACAAAACATTTTCTAAATTTGATTATATAACCAAACATGTGGCTTACACAAACACAGGAATAGTCAGGTCTTGCCTTCACGGTACTCCAACCACGCCATCTTTCAAGATTGTTGGGAAATGTTTTTGTCTGTTGTGTCCTCACAAATTAAAGTTATGATGTTCTGCGTCCATATTGTAGGCCTACCTGCAAAGAAAATGGTTCAGTATGTAAACAAACAAATAATACACACACACACACACACACATTATGGTTAGCAGCAAATTTAGCAGACCTCGACCAGTTGTCATGCAAGTTCCTCTAGGAGTTTGTTACGTGCATTAGTAAAAGTTTGATCTATTTTATTTATTTATTTTCATAATGCATTGTCATTGAAAGGGGAGAACAGAGGGAATTACAGAAGTGGTGATAGAACATATTGTTATCTTAAACAGCATAAATGTTCAATAATAAATTCGTAACAACAGGCTTGGTCTTAGTTTGTACTTTGGATATGACAGTAAAAGAGGTTGTAAACAGCCTGATCAGAACTGACGCAGTATTGCGCTGACAATGTAGGCCTACAGAGAAAACAACATTTAGATAAGAGTACAGATGATTTGTCACAGTCCAATCGTATTCTGCTGTAACAGACAATCAAGTAATCAGGAAAAAAATTTTTATAGAGAGCAGCACATTTGACTGAACAGACTGGACGAGAATGGATGAGATTGAAGTATCACACAGTCATGGTCAGTAAACTCTATATGTATAAGTTCTTGCATAGTAATGAGTTAAACTATGGTTTTGTTGTAGTATACACAGGAAAAAAACATAAATTACCATGCTTTGTTCAATGTGTCTCTTTTTTCTTTTCTTTTTTATAGTGCATATAATGTCTTAGACTTTAACTGTCACAGATAGTTAGACTATTTCATTTTACTGAGTTTTTTTAACCAATTTAACTACATTTTCTTACGGGATTGTTAGAGATAATAGTACATTTAAGACATGTATTCGTCAAATTCAGATTCTGTCATGTTGATTTTTCGGTGACAGATAGCAGCAGTAACACCGTAATAATAGTCAAACAGATTTGTCTTACTACTACCAAATTAACTAACAGCTTTGAAGTCAGTCAATGGTAGTGAAATAAGACCAAAGTTACATTCATCAGATGTTTGGTCAACAGAGGTAGACTTATAGTATGTGATATTTGTAACACTTAATGAAATAGACCTCTATTAAATCTCAAAATCGATAAGTCATGCACCAAAGAAAACCTTAATGAAGCAATTTGTGCCCGTCTTCCAACCTGGTGTGTGCTCTGCTCATACAATATTATTATCGAGGGAGCACTAATTTCAATAGCCAGCAGCAGCTGATATTCACACAGCCTTTTTATTACTGTCTTTATTGCTACTGATTAAAACCAAGCAACACAAAAAATGTAACTTACACAGTATGGTATAAATGAAACTACACATATGGGAGGTGGGAGAAAATTATTTATGCATACTATTTCCTGGCTTTAATATTACATTTATTTCAGCTTTCCCCTCATGTAAGTGATACAGTACAGTCAACTAGTCATTATTGTAAAATAAACCTGACGACAAATATAAATACAGGTGCTGGTCATATAATTAGAATATCAAAAAGTTGATTTATTTCAAGAATTCAACAGGTGCAACTAATATTTGATATAGACTCATTACATGCAAAGTGAGATATTTCAAGCCTTTATTTGTTATAATTTTGATGATTATGGCTTACAGCTTATGAAACCCACACAATCAAAATTCCGGAAAATTAGAATATTACATGAAATCACACAGTAATTACACAGGAATATCTCACTTTGCATGTAATGAGCCTATATAATATATTAGTTTCAACAGTTAAGTTGAATTCTTGAAATAAATCAACCTTCTGATGATATTCTAATTAAATGGCCAGCACCTGTATGTAGGAATTAAATATTGATTTAAAAGAAATTTATTTTAGAATTGTACCTGTATACTATCTTAAGGCTTCCAGTAAGAAAAAATAGCCCATTGCAATATACTAAATCGTCCTTGTAACAAGACAAACACTGCAACTATATTATAATAATGTTAATACAGAAATCCTCTGAGGTCATCACAATCGATAATAGAGATGCCAGATGGCTTCAGTTGGATTTGTATGAAATGAGAGAGCGAGTTTGCAATGTGATATGAGAGACATCGAAGTAGCGCCAGTTTCAGTTATACCCAAATGATCATGTTGCCAAGAAAGGACAATAGGGATATTTGGAAATATCTGACCTTTGAATGAACTGTAATCAAGTATTCTACACTGTATTTGAATTACATATAAAAATGACATATACAAATTTCCATCTATTTGTATAGCATAGTTTCAACATAACAAACTAATAAACTTAATGTAGTGCATATTTGCCAGTCATGCATAATTGAAACGGGTGGCTGGTCAGATTTATGTAATAATACTAATAAACTGAATGGGTTTTAAATACACAGTTACAGGTTTATATGTATCATCAATAAATCCATTTGTTTCAATCTCATTGCTGAACATTGCTTGTTTTTCACAGTTAGCCATACTTCTCATACTTTTTAGTTGTAAATTAACTTTTTATTTTTTAAAATGAACAGATCTGAATCTAAGCAATTTGATCAAATGAATAAATAAAAATAAGGTTATTTAAATAAAATCAGATGGATGAAAATAGTTACATTATGCCATGATTTTTTTTGAGTGAATCTTATGTTTCTTACCTATTTCGTTACAACTGACAAATATGCATCACTTTAGTTTATTAGTTTATGTTAAAACTGTAATCCAAAATAGATATAATTTTATATGCAATCAAGTACATGTCTAGAGTGGTGTAAAAAAATCTAATAGACCTGTTTTGTTTTGCTCTGACAATACTTTTTTTGTCATGTCTATATCGCTTTTTTTCCCCACAGATGAAGGGATTAATCTTTCTGACTCTCCCAAACTGAGATTGGTCCTGGTTGGAGTGACAGAAGCTGGGAAAAGTGCTGTTGGTAATGCCATTCTGGCCAAGAAAGCCTTTGATGAGGTTGGGGTAAAGACTCGAGTGAGTTTCCCGTGTCAGGGTCTGGTGAGAGGACAGCAAGTGCTTGTTGTTGACACCCCGGGTTGGGAATGGTTCAACGTCAATGGCTCCTCTGCATCAGCATGGAAGGTGAAGAAGGAGATAATGAGGAGTATGAGTCTGTGCCAGCCTGGTGCCCATGCCCTGCTGCTGGTGGTACCACTGTCATTCTCGTTCTCCCAGCGCGAGTGCCTTGCCGTGGAGGAACACGTTGAGCTGTTTGGTCCAGATGCCTGGAGTTACAGTTTGGTGCTCTTCACAGTCTTAGACCGAAAACAGTTACGTGGTTCCACCCTAAAGCAAGAAGTGAAGTTGAACGTGGAGCTACACAGGCTGGTTGAGAAATGTGGAGGCCGTTTTCATGCTCTGTACAGCAATCCCAAAGAAGGTGAGAACCAGGTGGCTGAACTTCTGGCCAAGATCACGAAAATGATGGCTACCAATGGAGGGACTGTGCTCTACAGTGAGAAGGTGTTGGAACAGGCCAGAGAAATGGAGAAAGAAGAGGAGAGAAGATTGGAGGAAGAGCGAAAGAAGAGGGAAGAGAACATAGAGAAAGTGAGAGAGACATTGAAGGCAAAGGAGTTAAGAAAGTCGAGAGTCGAGAAGGAGAGCAGACCAACAGATATTGGATGGTAAGACAATATTCTTAATTGTTTAAAAAAGGAAATAGGAGTTAACGTTTTAAAAAGGCATTTCACAAGTTAAATTAGCATAAAAACTTCAATTATTTATACTTTTATATTTTAGCTTGATAATAAATATTTTTAGATAATTCATAGTTCAATGCTTTAAAAAATACAGAGATATAGATCCTTTAACTACTGTCTTCTGCTTGAAAACGCCAGCAGTTGATTTTGTTTAGATTAGTTCGGAATCATTTTCGTGGGCGATGCAAAAACAGACAAAGTAACTGAATATTACATAAAATGGGTAACAAGTTTATCAAACTCTCTGATTAACTGCGGCTTCATGACTACAGCCAAATCACGAACAGCAGCACTCTTGCTCATGTCAAAGTCAATACACTTAGGATGTTTTTCTTGTTTTCTACAGATGAGGAACAGAAAGCCTCAACTAGATACAATAAGAACATTGACCTGCCTATCAGTGGCAGAAGTAACTTTCTTCAGAGCTGCAAACAACAATGAAAATGGACCCCAGGATAAAACAGTCATATCCACCCCTGCAACTTCCAGAACTCACCACCAGAAGCCAGGCAATCATCATTTCTCATCTGTAGTACCTGATCCAGACACTACAGAGTTTAACATCCAAAGCAACTTACAAATGAGAAACACAAGCATGCTTAGGCACTTTATTTACATAACATCAAAGCTCATAATACATTGTTGTAATGTTTTGCATTCAAACATTTCCTTTTTGTGAAAATGCTCTGTCATGGTAACAAAATAATATATTGTGACATTTTTAATAATTTAAAAGTGTAGTATGACTTCTGCAATGTTCTGCTTTAACCAGTTTTGGGGTTTCAATTTTAAATTTAAAAATAAATTCAAATTGTACAATTGTGTAGTGCTAAATGAAACAAGGGATATTTCTGTGACATTTTACAAGTGAAACTGTTTTGTCATTAAAATGTATTTAAATTTCCTTTAATATGCAAAAGTTGTTATTTTCTTCTTTTCATGCTTGTCTTTGACCAGAATTACTGTAAAAATGCGAAAAGTGCTAGACTAGTTTTCAATCCTTTGCTACAATCAGTCTGCATCTTTCAGAATTTTCTTTAATGCTTATACTCTCATTTTAAAATCACTTAATCTGTCAGTTTTTAACTGAAGTACTTGAAACTCTCACACCCTAAGAGCAAATAGCACGTGTCATAAACAGCAGATGCTTTCACGGTGATATCCATAATAAAAATGGTCCATTATGATTCATAAGGCATTGACGCATAAGACAAGCATAAGTGCAATGACCTTTTATAATAAAAATATGTAATATTTGACAGTGTAAATCATATGTACACAACGTTTTCAGCTCAGACTTCCACCCGTATGCAAGGATTTTGAACTCCCAAAACATTCATTCAAAACATTCAATTACCATGTGCTATAAATCAAGAAGATCTCAGTAATGCTTTTATTTTGCAAACATGAATTATTAGCTAAACAGAATGCTTGAAAAAACAAAACTTGTTGTGTTAGGTTAATAAATTGATTAGTCTTCAAGGACACCTGCTAACTGTCGGTCTAAATTGATGCTCATCACAGCTCCTTTCAATCTTGAAACATGCTTTTTAAAGCTTTTTAAGGAAGAAAAAGTTGCTCCAACACTTCCTGACTCTTTCTAAACCTCCAAATTCCTATGCATAAGGAATCATGGATCTTCTGCCAGGCCTCCAGTTCAGATTTCCATAAAGCTCCTCTAGAGCGAATGAGCAGAGAGGCCTCGCTCTTGCTCCCTTTGGCCAGACTTATACTGTCTTTGCAAATAAAAATGACATCTAAGCCAATAAAGAGGGCATTTAGAGTGATGAATCCAGCTCTAGCAGACTTTGAGAGAGCTAGTGGCGTCCCTTTTGCCAGCTGGCCAATGTCGGGAAGGTCTGCTGCCAGTTGGGGAATGCTACGAGCACTTTGTGCCTCCTGGAGCCCAACCTTTGTTGCAGTCGCAATCACCTCATCAGTTTTGAGTACTTTAACAGCTGAAGCTGCATCTACCAGAGCATCAATACCTTTGGCCATTCCTCCTGCACGAGCTATCAACTTTCCTGCTTTAAACATATCCACAATATTGGGTTCCTCTATAAGCTCCTCACTAGATGCCTGCTCCAGACAGTCTAAAATCTTCCCCACATCATCCATGTATCTCTGAAAAATGTTCTGTGCATTTTTCCCATGGTGACAGTTGACAGCTGCTTCAGTGATGCCTGTGACTATGCTATTGACTCCACTGGTCACCCCCAGACCGACACCTGTCAGAGTGAGAGCCAATGACACTCCTGCAGTAACAGGGGCAAGAGCAAGACCAACAATGGACAAAACACCCCCTGCTATACCAACCGAACTTCCAGCCACAGTGGAGATACTGGCCCCCATCTTCATCTTGTCCAGCTGAACTGCATTCTCCTCCAGGTCTGACAGGAACTTCTCCATTCTAGAGCGACACTTACTGAATAAACCAATGAAGTGCAGAGCGTGGTCCTGAAAAATGAAGGTCAGCTTTGTGTTCTGGTCCATCCTAGACATTAATAGAAAAAAATACAGTTTACAGCCACATTTCACGATGCACCAGAGTGTGAAGAAAACATTGGATCATAAAAACAGGTCTCACCTTATTTTGCACAACTGCTTCAAATGATCAAGCATTTTTTGCATGGAGTCCTCACTTAAGTTCAAGCTGAACTTTACAGGTTGAGCCTTCTTACATCTGTAAAGAGTTTAAGCAGGATTAACAAAGACTATATTTTAGATACGGTCATAAAAGCAAATAATCTTTTAATTCGGGTTGAATGATGAATAATGAAGATGTTTAAATCTTACCCCAATATGACCCTAATATGTATAATACTTACCTATAAGTATCTTCAGTCCACAAAAAACTCTTGGATCTGTGTAAATGTAGAAAAAAAATGAATTATTGATCTAATTATGGACCTAAACCGTCAATTTAGTTCATTTAGTAAATGCCATTGAGATTATTGTGATAATCTATGTGTAATGTATTAACATGTTTATCAAATTACTACCCTTTTAAATGAACATTGCATGAATGTCATTACTAACTTTTTCTCCATTCTCTCGCAGATCTTTTCTGTGATACGTATGTATTTGTCTAATTGAAAGGCTAGGGCATCCAAGTTACTGAGTGAAGGAAGGAAGAAGGTTTCGTCATTTCGTTTAAAGTGGATAAGGAGAGGAGAGGCCATTCTGGCAGCTGTGATGACTGATCGCACAATTTCAGGACTTTCACCCTTAGGCAAAAAGCTCCGTCCAGTGAAGACAAATAGTGAGGTGACTGTGAGCTTCTCCACTGCATCCAGGAAGTGGTCAAGTTTCTCCAAACCCTCAAGTGTGTCCTTCAGGACGGCACCCAGTTCCTTCTCCAGCTCCTGGAGTCTGGAGTCAGCCGTGACCTGAGTTAAACCACTCCACAGGTACTCCCCAAAAGCCTTGGCTTTGTTTTCTGAGCGCTGAACATGGTCAAACTTAAGACTGACTTTGTCTGCTTGGTCCTTGATGTCTCTCATCTTCTCCAGCTCTGTCTCTCTCTGAAGGGTCCATTTTTGTTGTTTGTCACAGAAGTCCCTCACTGTCTGAATGTAGTTGAGTGTGTCCACTACATACTCCGACAGGAGCTCCTGTAATTGTTCCCTGTGTCAAAACATATTTCCTATCTGAATAAATGTGTGATTAATGCATTTCAAAATAATTTAATCATAACAGTTTAAACTACTTAGTAGGTAATTCCAGCCCGTTCTCATCCCAAGGCGTCATATACTGACGCTTTTGCCATTTCGTCTAAATCGAACGCACATGGCACCCTTTAGCGTCAATATGAGACTCAGATAGATATGGGCCAGAAGCGCCTCCTTGCGGTCTGAATCTAACCCTACCCCAGACCTAAACCTTCCCATATCTATCTGCGTCTCATATTGACGCTAAAGGGTGCCATGTGCGTTCGATGTAGACCAGGGGTTCTCAACTCGAGTCCTCGCGACCCACTGCTCTGCATATTGTGTATGTCTCTCTTATTTAACACACCTGATTCAGATCCTCAGCTCGTTAGGATATGGACGAGAGTCTACCCTTACGAGCTGAGGATCTGAATCAGGTGTGTTAAATAAGGGAGACATACACAATATGCAGAGCAGTGGGTCGCGATGATTGGAGTTGAGAACCCCTGATGTAGACGAAATGGCAAAAGTGTCAGTATTTGACGCCTTGGGGTGAGAATGCGTTGGTAATTCTGAGCAGGCAGAGCAGATTTTCAGAGAAATGTTGCCTTCCTGCTATTCTTGGTTGGTTTAGTTTATATTAAGATCTTAGTTAAGTTGTTGACTAAAACTACGCTGGGTTAAAAACAACTCAATTGGCAACCCAACCGAAGGTTTGTGTTTTGGATGTTGTGTTTGAAGACTTACAAGTCAAGATCTCTTGTGCTATCTCTCTTATGGAGATGATTTAGTGCCTCCCTGCCTGAGGCTGGGCTTCCTCCACACCCCTTTTGTCTTATGCAAGCCCTTTCTACAAACCTCTGTTAAACCCTCTCTTTGTAATACTGTAGCCAACGCTTAATCTGCATAATGTTTATTTTGTCTTTTAAATATTGGACAGAACACATAGGTTACACATTTTAACCCAATGTCAGCTCATTTAGACTAAAAGCTTGGTACTTGGTTCCATCTTTCTTGTATCAAATGTTCAACACAGCAACGGTTCGAGCGGGTGCCCCTTCAGTGCTTGAAGGACCATTAGCCGCGTTTCCACTGCCGGGCCAGGGCCGAGCCGTGCTAGTGCGTGCCAGGGCCAGTCGCGTTTCCACTAGGGCTGGACCAGAATATTCGAATATTCGAATATTCGTTCGGTGGTTTGGTATTCGATTTGAAAATGTGACATTCGAATATTCGGGGGGTTTTTTTTGTTTTTGTTTTTTTTGCACACCTGGCATCCCCCTCGAAACGGTTCTCATTCGCGCTTGAATATGTTTTACACTATAAATTCTGGTGAAATACAATACTTGACATATAAATTCGTTATAGCTACTTATATCTAATAAATAGATATTTGCTTCTTGGACTACTAAAAGTGTTCCTGCAACGGGAGTATTCTCTGGCTAGAGCGCAGAACAGCAGAGTTTGTATGGACAAAAGTGAATGCCTGAGCTTGTATTTTGGGTTAAGCTGCATTGCTTTAACAATAGAACAATAGAAACAAAATGTATTAAAATATATGTAGTATTAAAATGTATAAATGTATGTATTGGTGTGTATTGGTGTGTCACTAGTGCAGTGTCCATTCTCGGAGCATATAAATGCTATCGGAGTCCATTCTCTGCTCGCGTGAGGCGCACCGCTTCTATATTTGAACCCTTTATTTAAACCCTACTTTGTCAGTAATTTGTTAGTAAGAAAAATATTAGACTAGCCTACCTTATTAGAAATATTGCTTAAGTTACAGACCTGTGTGTGTTTTATATCACTAGTGCAGCAGTGTCCGTTCTCGGAGCATAAGCTCTGCTCGCGTGATGTGCGTCGGTTCCCGCTCGTGCTGCTCTGTAGTTTATTAAAAGTTTATGAATTCTGAACGTGTCGCGTCTCGCCTGTCTATCTATATTGCACCAAATACACTACACTCCCTTGTGAAGTCGTTTGGATGAACGGTTCTCGAAATAATAATCATGCGCTGATGATGATCATGCGCATTTTACATGCGCTTCAAGAAACACACTTGCACACACACACACACACACGCACATTTGCACACACGACACACGCAAGGTCTCTCTCTCTCTGTCGTTCTTGCGCTACACGGTTTGGATCTCGCGGGCAGCTAGATTCCGGGAGATTTTAACTAATTTGCGGGCATCGGGGAGCTGCTATCAATATGCGGGAGACTTGGGATGTCTGAGACGTACGGTAGCCTATAGAGATTCCGAAGCTTCGAATATTCGATGTTCATTCCTACCGAAGCTTCGAAGCTCAAAAAATGGTATTCGGACCAGCCCTAGTTTCCACTGTCACTTCCGGGGCTTGAGCGGGGCTTACTCGGGGCCAACGGCCAGGATTTCTGGCCCGTCGAATACCTTGGGCCAAAGCGGGCCAGCTCGGGCTAGAGGCGTGCTCAAGGTAAAAGGCGGAGTTTATCGGTGTTATGGAACGTTATGATCTGAAGCAAGATGCACATTTCACCTTTTTATATCGCGCAAAATAAATAAATAAATTCATAATACCCGCTGAAATGGGTTGGGTTGTATGACGCTTGATCCAGAAAGGCGTGTTAGGGGCGGGGTTTAGGGCAGCGCTGTGGGGCTACTGGCCCGGCAGTGGAAACGCCAGCCCAGTGCTTGAGGCCCGAGGCCACTGGCTCGGCTCGCTGTTAGCCCTGGTCCGGCCCTAGCCCGGCAGTGAAAACGCGGCTACTGATAGGTCCCAGGAGAGTACCGTAGGGGGCCGTGGGGGGTTAAGCCTCCTGGCTCCCTTCAGGAAGTGGACAATCATGTCGTTCCAGCCCACCGACTGGCCAGCCATCGGTACTTGAAAAACTGCGATGGCTGCCACATAGACTTTAAGAGTGCATGGAGAACGTCCTGCATCCAACAGCTCTTGAAGAAATGAGAGTATCTGTGATACCTCACACAAAACTGGGTCCTGGTTTCTGGTTGCACACCAGCTAGAGAACACATACCACTTAAGAGGAGCCTGGTAGACAGAGCTCTAGCCTCGCTGATAGTACTCAGGATGCTCGCTGGGAGGTCCCCGAGCTCCCGTCGAGTGCCCACACATGTAGTGCCCATAGTTTGGGACGGGGGTGCCAGATCGTCCTGTTTGCCTGGGAAAGGAGATCTTTTCTCATGGAATTGGCCAAGGGGCTGCTATGAGTAGCTGAATCATCTCAGGGAACCAAGGTTGGGTCCGCCAGAGAGGGGCCACTAGTAGGACTACATGTCTACCCTCCCTGATCCTTTTTATGACTTGGCAAAGGAGTGAGACCGGTGGAAAAGCATAAAGTAGACGGCTGGGTCGATCGTGGGCCAGAGCATATCTGCTCTTCGAGAAGAATGTTGGGCAATGATAGTTGTCTTTGGAGGCGAAGAGGTTGACCTCTGCCCTCCTGAAAACACTCCATATCAATTGAAACATCTGGGGGTGGAGAGTCCATTCCCCAGGGGAAACCTGGTCCCTGGACAGCATGTCAGCTCCCCTGGTTCAGTCTGCCTTGGACATGAGCTGCTCTTAGGGAGCGCAGGTTGCAGTTTGCCCATAGGATGAGATCTCTGGCCAGTCTGTACAGCTGTCTCGACCTGAGCCTGCCATGGCGGTTTATGTAGGAGACCACTGTCGTGTTGTCCGTACAGGACCGGGATGTGGTGACCTGAGAGATGTGGTAGGAAGGTCTTGAGGGCTGGCACTACTGCGATCATTTCCAGGCAGTTGATGTGCAACCGTGTCGCCCTCGCACAGAGTGCCCCAACCCGTGTTGGAGGCATCCGTG
Organism: Chrosomus eos; assembly: GCA_036326025.1. Taxonomy (NCBI): domain Eukaryota; kingdom Metazoa; phylum Chordata; class Actinopteri; order Cypriniformes; family Leuciscidae; genus Chrosomus; species Chrosomus eos. Next base: position 23,734,181 of record CM070821.1, read on the forward strand.
TTGACCACCATTCATCTTGAGACTGTCCCCAGGCTCATCCCAGACTCGAAGAGACTGGGTGTCGACTAGAGGATGACACGGGAGTGGATTTTCACTCCTTTCCCGTCCCACTCCCATAGAAAGAAATCTTGTCCCGTCCCACTCCCAGACCAAAGTTTAAAAAATAATCCCATCCCATCCCGCTCCTGGTAAATTCTTGACTCCCACTCCCATCCCACTCCTGTTTAAACTGACTCCCGCTCCTGTACCGCTCCCATATATTTTTTTCTTCAATTAGTGTTTAGTTAATACATAGAATTTGATTTAATCTGCTCTCCATCCTGTTTTAGACCAGCTGCTGAGCCCATTTTCTGGAGAAAATCTAGAATCAGGGGCTCAGCAGCTGAACTTTTATTTTGACGGGTTGCCGTGAAGACCGTGTCCTCATATAGGCAAAAAAACAGCTCAAGTGTCACACACGTGCTTCAGCGTGCGCGCGGTGTGTGTGTGTGTGTTAGTTTGGTAGGGGAACAATTAGGGTAAACACTGCATCTCAAGCGTGAAATCGCAAATGTTAAAACCGTCCCGTGAGGATGCCGCGAAATCAGCTGTGTGTTCACCATGGCAACAGTAACTACACTACGCAGCAACACGGTTATTTTTTTTTAGGTAAAACATAACAAGAATACAGTAATGGATGTTACTGTACCCTTGTTTTGTTTCACTAGGGCTTTTTGCAGTTACTGTACAAACGACTACCATTTTTCTCCAAAATGACACACATTTGAGATAAGATGTTTTGTCACATAACAAAGGATGCCTTGAATGTCATGAAAATGATAATATCTCATTTTTGACCAAAAATGCAGTTACTGCCTTTTTGCTTTGTAGGGCAGTATACTGGTAAGCTGTCCTGTCGAACACAAATCTCAAGAATGGTCTGTGATGGGGCACTATTTGGACGTGAAAGTAAGCGTCTTTCAGATCCACTGAGAAGAACCAATCCATCGGGCGAATGAGGATTTGCTTCAGAGTTAACATTCTGAAAGGCTGTTTGATAAGAGCCTTGTTCAGATGTCTGAGGTCTAGAATGGGCCTGAGGCTGACATCTTTTTTGGGAACAAGAAAGTAGTGGCTGTAAAACCACGACTCGCATTAGGCTGGCGGCACCACCTCACCTCTATAGCCCCTTATTCAATAAGCTCACCACTTCGGCGCGGAGGATGAGAGACACGTTGCTCGTTACTGAAGTGTGTTTTATGCCCGCGAAGCAGGGTGGGTCGCGTGCGAATTGGAGCTTGGAGCCTTGCTCTATTGTGTTTATAACCCATCGTGACACACCAGGGATGGCTTTCTAAGCATCGCCCGGTCGGCCAGGGGTTTTATAAGTGTCGGGAGGCGGCGCGCTGCGTTTGAGCAGTGTGCCGACGCTCGTGTGGTGCGGACAAGAAAGAATGCTGTTTTGATGAGTATTTTTTGTTTTTTATTGGGTTCGCTATAACAGCTGTTGAATGTACAGTAAGGGAGCGCGCTTCTGAGCGGGCTCGCTGCTTACACACCCAACAACACAAATAACAACATTTTCTCCCTCGGCCGGAACTGAACAGCTGCTGGGGGAAACTCAGAGCATTTTGGAAGGCGGTCCGGCCTTGGCGGGACTCAACCCTCCCCTCTTCCTGTTCTGCAGGTCAGGAAGGCTTCTTTTGCTCAGGGTCCAGCGTTATCCTTGGCCGGGGTCCCTGGCGCTTGGGTGCAAAGCACTTCTGCTGACCGTGGCGCTGCTACTGCTAAGGCGGGGGGCATGACTAAGTGGCTGCAGGAGCTGGCTTCTTCTGCTACTGAGTCGGAGCGCTTTCTGTTGACTTGAGGAAGCAGAGCTGGAGCGTTTCGGCAAAAAGTGTTTCATAGCCTGGGACGCCTTCTGTGCCGTGGAGGCGTCTGAAAAGCGCGGAGAACTGAGCCGGCGTGAGCTTACCGACCTCCTTATACTCAGCCCTCTGACTCCGCCGTTTTTTCCGCCGAGGCTCGGCAGGAAAAGGGAACGAGAAAGCGCGAGGGGCGGGGTCGCACTCTGAAAAGAGCGTTATCTGTGAGCGGAGAGAGGTGAGCGGCATACTCTTGCAGTGAGAGCAGCTAGACTAGTTGAGAGCGGCGTCAACGTTGGTCTTACCCAGGCAGACAACATACTCGCCGTGATCATCATCTTCATCATGCAGATGGGCTCTGCATGTGCCACATGTGTGGCGCGGTATTTGGAACAGAGCAGCTACTCTTTTGTGAATACTTTCAGTTAAGAAAAAGGATACACCGGTGTTTCACTGGAGAGTGCAGGGGAGACAGCGCAACAGCTTGCGGGATCGCTGGCAATTGAGTTGACATGTTTTCAAGGCCTTTTTGTTTTCATTCAAAATGGTGTCTCAAGACATGCATGAACCAGTGGCTTTTTGCAGTATTTCAGAGGTCAAGCAATAACCAGTTGTTTTATATTCAGCCATGAGAATCTACTTTGAATGAACACATATAAAGAGGAAAATAGTCAGTAAAGAACTTTATTATATCAGTTATCAATATCATAAACTTCATAATAATATCAGTCTGTTTTTCGTTCAGTTGTGTCAATTGGGAAAAGTGCATGTTTTCATACCCCATTTCTTGGTCATTTTTTAAACTATGTATGTTTTACATGTATTTAAGTACCCCTATCCCATGAATTATTCTCACAGGATACTGATCCTGTAGATCACGGCACCAACGATGTAGAGATCGGAATCCTTTTGAAGATGCCGCTGTTACATCACTACCAACTCTGACCAATTAATACTGGAAGACGCCATTGTTCTTGAGGACATTACAGATCTACCAGCAGCATGCGCTTACTTGTTCAGACTCATGAATGCACTGAATATGGAGTATCCAAAAGAACTGAAGTATACTTTTGAAGTAATTCAGAAGATTTTCATGGATCTTGGAGGTACCTTCTCTGTAAGAGTGCAGTCACTGAAGTTTAAATTTAAACAGTGATTTTGCAAATGTCATGGCAACATTTGAATGACCTTTCTCCACTGGACACTGTTATTACTGCTCTATGTCAATGTACTGATTAATGTTGTTGTAAAAGTATTAATTGGTTTCAACATTAGATTTAAAGGGATAGTTCATCCAAAAATTCTGTCATCATTTACTCACACTCATGTTGTTCCAAACTTGTATGAGTTTCTTGATTCTGCTGAACACAATATCATCTTTTGTGTTCAGCAGAAGAAAGATGATATTGTGAAGAATGTTACTACCAAGCAGTCAAATGTTTGGTAGTAACATTCTTCACAATATCATCTTTCTTCTGCTGAACACAAAAGATGATATTGTGGAGAATGTTACTACCAAACATTTGACTGTAGCAATTGACGTCGTATTTTAAGGCTACCGTCAACTGTTTGGTTACCAGCATTCTTCAAAATATCAATTTCCATTTAAGGGTAAATCAATGATGACTTTTCATTTTTGGGTAAACTAAACCTTCAGACTAATGTTCTTTAACGTGCATTGGTAAGTACCATGCATTGAGTTAACAAATTCAAGACTTGCAACGGACACAAACTGTTTAAATAAAAAATAAAAAAGACTCGTCTGGTCTGTCTCTTATTTAATTAAACTATTTATAATAGGCTATTTATTTATAATAAATCAATATAGGCCTAAAGATAATAGTCCCATTTGTGTTCAGCCAACTAAAATATGTTGTTCTGTTATTCATTAGCTAAACATGACTATTTATGTTGTGGCAACTTATGATTTTACCATAATCTTTTGAGTTCCTGGAGTTTACTCAAAAAAGAGCTTGCGATAATTTGCCTTATTTTTTTTTTTTTTTTAAGTTGACCCAATTTTTTTTGTACAGTGTTCTGGCATTTGTGGGAAGAAAACGTATATCAGTATAGCCCCTTTCAAACAGCACTTTGAACCGGCAAATTGCCGGCAAATTGCCGGAGTGCCTTCTGTGTGAACGCAAACACGACCCGGGATTGATGCCGGGATCAATCCCGGGTTGGGGACCTAGTAACATTGCCGTGTTCAGACCCGGAACGCGCGCTGTGTGAACAAAAGCCAGAACCAATGCCGTAAGGGGTGTGTCATCATAGTGATGATGTATGTGCCATCGCGCGACTCTGTTGCTCTTAGAAGAAAGTTTGTGTTCTTCATCAACAAAGAAAGAACGAAAAAATGTCTGCAAACCGGAATGAAGCAGAGACAGGAGCTCCTGACTATCCGCGCTGAAGCTGCGATCGTTCCTTAGCTCTGTGGAAAGGTGCGCGCGTGCACATGTTTTCAACGCGTACGTTACGTCTCATCCTGACGTCACGCGGCTTTCCGGGACATTAACGGGTTGTGTGTGAACGCACTCACAGATCCAGGCAAATCACTGGCAGTGTGAATGAACCGAAATCAAACAATCCCGGGACAAATGCCGGGTCACGTTATCCGTGTATTTTCCGGAATCTCTGTGTGAAAGGGGCTTGTGTAAATTGTATATTGTGGTTCAACAGATGATAATATATTGCGTTTGCTAAGTGATATTAAAGAAGAAAAATGCTTTCTGTCTTCTCTGTCGGATTACAGCCTCGCCTTCCGTCAAACACTCCCATTATATTCAACAATGTAAGTAAGGCAGTGGTATCCAATTGTGTTTGATTCCCAAACCTCCACAAACTGCTTATAGCCTAATGTTCTTAATTCACTTTGCAAACGGAATTTAAAGTTGTTGTCTTTTTTTCAGTTTGATTACATAATGACATGGCTTTTTATTTTGGAAGTAACTTTTAGTAATTATAAAATATGGGGAAAAGATTATAAAAAATCATAACAAACAATAAATGTACCCACCTGGTGCCCATTGTAGCCTATTTCAGAGTATTCTGATGGTAAGCTTTGGTGATGAAACGTGTCAAACCGAGTTGAGAAAGCAAGAGGGAAATCTTTTGTCTTTGCTCAGGACGGAGGTTTAAGTTTCGCTTTCTTTTCTCAGTTTTCTTTGCTCCGCCCCTCAGCATAGAGTTTAAGGGTTCAAAACAATTGTGCATTAATAACCGGTCAAATGCCCTCTCAACAGTAAGGCTACTCTCACGAAAAACACTTTCACATGTTAGCATAGTGTTTTCGGTCTTCACGTCACCGGCTCTTGACAATATCAATGGCGCATTGTGTGGGTACTGATGGTGATGACTCAGTCTGACATTTTTTTTTTTTTTTTTTTTTACTCAGTCTGACATTCCACAGCTCACATGCCTTTTGGGATAATGTGTTTGTTCCATCCACGGAGGGCACTGTAAGCAAAAATGTCTACACTTAGGGCTATTCGGTTCCACGTTATGAGCTGGATGGCAGAGGCAGGCTAAATAAATTGCACATATATCAACATAAATACATACATACATAATATTCAATAAAAATATACATGAATAAGACTTATAATGGTATGAAGCGTGATGTATTTCAGTTTTTTTGTGCATTTGTTTTAATCCACCTGTTTATTTATTTATTATTTTTTTTAATTGGGTACATAAGGTTGTCTTGAGAATGTATTCTGTTTGATATATTTCAGGGTTTTGTTCTTCAATATTCTGCCTTGGCAAACTCTAAATGAAACTAAACTAAACTAAACTAAACTTCTCAAACAAAGAAATTACCTTTCTCATTTCTGGAAGCTGGGCTAAATAAGCAAGCACTGTAACTTTATCCTGGCATGGGCCAGTCACCTGTCAGATATTTAATGCAGTCATTAGAGAATACATGAAAAGAACATTTCAGGAATCATATCTTCTTATCTTATGTTATCTTGAAATCTCACAAGCCTAGAGAAGTCATTCAACTCATTTTGTATTCATTAGATATACATTGAAGCAGCAGTGGATTCCAGAATTCACCCCTTACAGCTAACATTAACAAAGATTAATAAATACTGTAACAAATGTATTGCTCATTGTTAGTTCATGTTAGTTAATACATCAACTAATGTTAACTTATTAACCTTATTGTAAGGTGTTCCCATATTTTAATTTAATTAACAAGATAAATTAACAAATGCACACATATATAAGCAGCTGTACCGAATTTGGAGCAAAATTTTAATGTGTGACATGGCACGGGAGTCATGTATGGTAACCCATACTTGGAATTTGTCCCCTGCATTTAACCTATCCAAGCTAGTGCACACACAGTAGGAAAAGGGAGTAGTGAACACATACACACTGCAAAACGTGGACACACACACACCAGTAGCAGTGGGCAGCACCAGTAGCACCGGGGGGGTGGGGGGGGGGGGGGGGGGGATGGGTCTCCGGTGCCTCTTGTTCAAGGGCACCACAGTTATTTCCTGCCGGTATTTAGACTTGAACCTGCAACCTTTGAGTTAACAGTCTGACTTTCTAACCATTAGGCCACACATTTAATTAACTCTCACTCTTGAATCATGTCTGTATTACATGATAGATAGAATCGTATTTTCATTAAACCTCAAGACAAAGATTCGAAAAAGAAAAAAAAAAGTCAGTTAAAAGTCAGTAAATTTTTCATGTGAAATGTACATAAATTTCTCTTTCTTTGTTACACCACATATGACCTCAATGAAAGGGAGATCCTTACTGATTTGGACTGTAAAGATAGTAAAAGAAAATACTGACCTGTACAATGCAGTCCACACGAGGGCGCTGTTAAACAACTACACAGCCGCATGCGCCACAATTGTTTTAAAACAACACATTGACTTTCAAGTTCAATATTCCATCATAGTCTTATAAACATGATACATTTGTCATTGCATGCATTAAATAACCTCTGTTATAAACAAGTTTTACTTAAAGCCTTAAAGTCCAGAACTCACAGAACCTCAATCACTCTCCAAGAACTCACATATCATCAGAAGTGGCAGAAAAGAGTTATGACGGAGAAACATGGAAGACTCTTGAATTACACTTACGCTAAATGAACTGTGTGTGAATAACTGCCTATATTGTGTGAAAGTGTGTGTGGAGGCTTCCAGCTGTGTGTTTATAGTGCTCAGAGCTGCTGGTGTAGTGGTGACACACTGTTAGGCTAATTGGATTGGATTGAGAAGTCTTCCTGGGAAAGGAGCAGTTGGGAAGGTCAAGTATTCCAATATCACTGAATCAAGCAGAATTTGATTAGTTGCAGTCTGTGTGCATGTTACCCCCTCCTCCCCCTTTACAAAACCCCTCCCCTCATTGTTGTCGATCTTTTTATTAATACCGTGCAGCAGTAGTAGGGATTAGCTGTGTGACTATGCATTTATTTGGATCACACACTGTAAAAAAAAGTTAACTCATTATTTTGAGTTATCTTTTTGCATGGGTTTTTTTTAGTTTAACTAACTTATTTCGATAAGTTGAGGACAAGAAAACTTAAAATTTCTTGTTGTCTGGACAATCTAGTTAAAAAAATAAGTTGAAATAACTAAATTGCTAAAATATTTTTTACAGTGCAGTCATCAACACGAACTGAGATAAATGGGTATTGAGAATATTTCTTTCTTTCTTTTGTTTTACATTTTTCCTTCATTCATTCCTTTCTTTTTTTCTTCCTTCCTTTTTTTCCTTAATCTTTTTCTTTCCTTCCATCCTTTTTCCTCCCTCCCTTCCGTTCTTCCTTCTTTCTGTCCATCCTTGCTTACTTCTTTTTTCATCTTTTTTTACTTTCTTCCTTTTTCTTCCATACTCCCATTTTTTCCTCATTTCTTTCTTTCCTTTCTTTTTTTCTTCCTTTTTTCATTAATTTCTTCATTTCTTTTTTCCCTTACTTTTAGTCTTTCTGTTTATTCCGATGTTAACCCCCTGACTGAGCCTGGGTTCTCCCAATGTTTTTTCTCCATTCTGTCCCCCGATGGAGTTTTGGTTCCTGGTCACTGTCGCCTTTCTTCTCCATTGGCTTTTGGCTTGCTTAGTTGGGGACATTTCATTTGATATTTAACATTATTACAACAATATTTTCCATCTCTGTAAAGCTGTTTTTTTTTCCTGTATTGTAAAAAGCGCTATATAAATAAAGGTGACTTGACTTCCTTCCTTTTTCCTTCAATCTGTTCTTCCTTCCTTCCATAGTTTTTCCTCCCTCCCTTCCTTTCTTTCTTTTTTCCTTCTTTTCTTCCTTTTCCCCTACTTTCCTTCATTTTTCCCCTCCATCTTTCCTTCATTCTTTCCTTTCTTCCTTCCTTCTGTTCTTCCTTTTTCTTTTTCCCCTTATTTTCCCCCTTCCTTCCTTTTTTAATCCATCCTTACTCTTTCCTTTTTCCTCCGTCCCTCCCTTTCTTTTTTCTTTCCTTCCTTTTCTTTCTTTCCTTCCTTCCTTCTTTTCTACTTTTCCCCCTCCTTCCTTTTTTCTTCCTTCATTCCTTCCTTTCTTTCTTCAACATTGTGACAGATGGTAAATGGTGGCAAGTCCACATTTGTTTAAAAGCAGAGACAGCATTGCAGATGGACAAGAGCGTGGAGGCTTTATTAAACATCCAACCTCATGTTTTTGCATGCATATTGTGCAGCAATGGGGGTCAGCTTAATCAATTTAGTCAACTTAATAAAAAACGAGGAGACAGCAGGACGGATAAAATTGTAAATTGCAAAGCGTTATTTATCCTGAAAAGTCACTCTCAGTCTCATACCAAGCGGCATCATTAATGCCATGAAACACTTTTACAATCATGTTGCACACCCGTAAAGATATTCTCTCTTGGGGCATCAATGAGATTAACGTACAAGAGTGAAGAGATCCTTTATCCAAAGTAAGCTTTATGATACACACAAAGTAGCATGTAAAACCTGGTATCTATCCATGATGTGTGCATGTGTGCGGAGGGGTAAGGTTATGTCTGCCATTGCCATGGAAACAGAGCCCTTGCGTATATTTTGCCTATACTGATGCTTCATTTCCTTGTTCCACTCTTCTCTCTCTCTCTCATTCATACAGAGTCACAGGCAGCACCACAAGTGTCTTGTCGGCCTGATTCGGTTTGTTACTTTACTTCCATAGTGGCTCAAAGAATCAACAGTAGACAGTAGTGGATTTCTTAAATATGGGAAAAAAATACAACTTAAACTAGTCTAAAGGAAGATAGTCTTAAACTGTATTATTATTAATATTTTTACACTTTTTGTAGAAAATGAGATTGTTGCCCATGCAAAATTCACAGACATAGTGCATAGTGTTTTATCAGGTATTGGCTGCTAGGCATAAATAGGCGGTTGCTAAGGTATTAATGATGGTTACTAGGCGTGGCTATTGCTAAGGTCTGAGGTCAGTATGTTCAATGCTAAGTGAACAACATTCTTGGTTGCTTTGGTGTTGCTATGCTAATTTGAGTGATCGATAGGTATTTACTTAGATATTTGAGTGGTTGCAATATGACACGTTCTGAATGTTTACTATTGTGTTGCTTTGTGGTTGCTAAGTTGTGATGTGTGGGCATTATGGGATTGTTAGATGTTAACTAAGATATTCTAAGTGGTTGCAATAGGACATTTCTAGTTTTTTTGCTAAGGTGTTCTGAATGGTTACTATGGTGTTGCTATGCTATTCTGAGTGGCTGCTAGCCGTGTGCTAAGGTATTCTGAGTGGTTCCTAGGGCATTGTTATGTGTTTATTAAGGTATTCTGAATGGTTGTTTATAGGACTTTGCTAGGCAGTTGCTAAGGTATTATGAATTGTTGCTATGGTGTTGCCAGACAGACAGACAGACAGACAGACAGACAGACAGAGACAGACCAGACAGACAGACGACAGACAGATAGATAGATAGATAGATAGATAGATAGATAGATAGATAGATAGATAGATAGATAGATAGATAGATAGATAGATAGTTTAGATAGAAGTGGCCATTGAAAAATTACACAATGCAGTTATGACCTCATATTCAACACAGTCGAAACCTGCTCCAACAGCTGGCTGTTTCAGAGATGCTGTGAATGGTGGTGGCTGTGTGGCGTCTCTCTCCCTCGTTCTCTTGCTGAGAGACTTACAAAGAGCAGAAGCTGTAATTAGAATGCGAGGGAGCAAGTCGCTGCTGCAAATTGAAAACATATTGATTCTCCCTCAGCTATGTTCTCCCCAACCTGAGAAGAGGATGGAGATTCACACACAAGGTAACAGAGAGCAGGAAAGAGGGGTTGGTGGGTTGGGCAGGAGTTTTGGAAATTGAGAGAATATGAAAGAGAGATAGAGAGAGATTACATCATGCACTGGACATTTTTATTCTGAAAAATAAATGGCAAGGATTTTTAATTAAAAGTTTGGGCTGAACCAAATCTAGACAAGCAAATAGCTCCGCCTATTAATCCAGCTAAATTCTGCCCCACATAAGATGAAAAGAGGGCATTCTAGTCCACTGTACGGGAGGATTGCTCAGGTCCAATGTGTGTGAATGTGTCTGGGTATGGATGAGCTGAATAGTTGAAGGCAGATGGTAAGTCAGAAGTGTGAGCCTGTCAAATGCAGTCATATACTGTGTTGTATGTCGGTGTCTCCCCTCAGGCAATACATTAGCTTTCTCGTCTAGAGCAGTGTATCACCACTACAAGAAAAAATATTTTTCCACAATTTTAGCATATGATTTGTATTCATTTATTTACAAAAGGAACTGTATAAAGCATGTTATTGCAATGCACATATGTAAAGAACTGCTTCAGGGTATTGCTGTCAGAGACACACACCTACTGCGTGTGTCAGTGAGTGTGCAACCTGTTGATGGAGCCTTGCACTTCATGCAATGCCTCAGCATAGTTGAGTGTTTGGTGGTTTCAGCTTGTGCATGCAGATTCTCAGCAATAATTCTTTCATAATTGTTACGTTTCAGATTAATAGTAGGGGAGACCGCGGGTCGCAACATGGGCAGAGTTGAAAGACAACTAATTCCACTAATCGGGGATAAACAAGCGATCATTTCAGTGTTTACCCACTTCCTTCCAGATCCTGTGAATCACTGTCAAGGCTGTAAATAGGCACATGAAGATTTTATAAAGAAAAAAACAAAATTTGGGGGCCAAAACCAGATTTTGTTTAGTACATGAACTTTACCATAGTTTCTTTAATCATTTAACTGAATTCTCAGAAAATGAAAAATAAAGACAGATAGTGTGCCTGCCATTGTTAAAAGTGGATTAAAAGGGATTGTGAATTTTTATCTTTAGCTGAACTGTCCTTTTCACATTTCATTATCCAAAAATGAATCAACATTTCAAAATATTCCATGTTCCTATGTTTAATGTTCATACAGGCTAATTTTAGTTTTCTACTTACATTTTATCCAATCGCAACCTGTATTTCCTAAAAAAAACATCCATGTTGCTTACATAGAATAAGGGGTGTGCCACTAAGGCCTTGCGAGGGGTTTATTCAGACTCAGAAAGACTAGATCTAGACTCTTGGACATGAATGTGGCAGCACAAAGACAACCAGTGGATAAATTATCTACAGGACCTTCAGCAGAGGGAAATAGTGTCTACCCCAAAGACAGAGTGTGCCCTGAGGCGAGTTCTAAAGAGACTCTACATAATCACATCCAATTAATGAAACCACAAAAAAGGAGGCAGTTCAAAGAGCTACCTTATCCTTTGCGTTTCCACGACTCACTCTCGCTCTCTCTTCTGCTTAAATTCACTTAAAGCGTTGCTTAAGCCAATGCTCAAGGGGTGTTTTAACAAGTAGTTGATTAGCGCTGTTTTTTTTTTGGGGGGGGGGGGGCGGCTAATGTTTAATGTTTAGCTGACATTAAAGGTCCACATGTGATACTGACAACCACCAAACATAGTGATGATAAGAGTCACATGATGATTCAAAGCTCATCACATTCAGCTTTTCCACATGATAAGAGGGACAATTCTTTTAATACAGTCGGTGCACAGTGTCATTCACACAAACACTAAACACCATCAAGAAACACAATTTAACACATTATATGTAACATAACCTAAGTAAATAATTTAGAAAACTAGAAAACATTTATTTTAATGAAAATACATCTATGTGTCAGGCAGGGAATTCTGGGAATGTTAATTTACATTTGATTAAATTACATTTTATTGCTGTAATTTATACAATGAAGTTAATTTTCACTTCCAAAAACAAAATTATTAAATGTAAGTTATTCACTGTATATAGTATGGAAACATTCTGTTAAACAGTCTTTTCCCGTTAAAATCACAATCATTTTTTACAGTGTGGGATTTAAGATCATACGTGCATAATACAACCTATACACTTCAGCATTAATTACATACTTCTATCTCTAAAATACCCATTCATTTATGTCAATTTAATAATTCCCTGCTGATTCACAGTAGATCACACACTCGTACTCAGTGGCCGAAGCCAGAACTCTGTTTGCTCATTGTTCATTCCAGTGATCATGACACAGCTAATAGAGGCTGGATTAGTGTGCAGGAACAGAGTGGGCAAACACACAGAGACTAATGATGGAGACCAGCCGGTCTGCACCACTTTCTCATGCTCTAACACCACCTCTATCATGTTTGCCCCTACATTTATCTGTGCATATTATGTTTAAGTAGTTCACTAAGGTGTTGACATGCACCATGTCTACTGATCTGTTTGGTCTTCTTTTTAGATGATTATTTCAATGGTCTATTTTATAGCTATACCTATTTTCACCCATCCATCTGCCCCTACTGATAAACCAACGCTATCTCACGACCAATTCGTACGAATTTGTACGAGTGATTAAAATGTGGCTAATTCGTAACAATTCATACGAACTCACTCGTACGGATTCGTACGATTTGTCTAAACCCACGTGATGGGTAGGTTTAGGGGCGGGGTCAGGGGTAGGTCATTCGTATGAATTCATACGAATTTGGAATTCGTAAAATATGTACGATTTAGCAAAAATCCTACACATTCGTACAAATTCGTACGAGTCAGGTCGTATGAATTGTTACGAATTAGCCGCTCAAACAAATTCGTACGAATTGGTCGTGAGATCGGGTTGGATAAACATAGCTTTGGATGCATTCATATGTTATTTTATTTAAGCTTGAACACATGTAAATTTCCTATACTCTTTATATTTTCCCTGCAAATCTAAAATCACAGTCCCCAATTCCCTGCTTCAGCAAATCTACTCCTTAGATTCTTGTCCCCTTCCTCTTTGTATCTGTCAGTGTGCTCTCCTCATCTGTCGCCTGCTCTTTGAATCCGGAGTTGTCCGCACTGTACCAGACTAGAATTTTAAGCATGTCCTTTGGTCAGGAGAAGGTGGGGGGGGGGGGGGGATTAGCTTCTTAAAAGGGCTCTAGCATGGTAACGCTATATATTATGTGGCTTTGGACCTAACGGAGTTGGTGCAGATTTCTCAGTCCTGTTTTTACTAGTCCAAACTATATACAGTTACATGGCCACTGTGTGTTATTTTCATCACATAATTAATTTATTGTAAACCATTGAACTAACTGATGAAAGGAGAGAAATGTATGCTTTATAAAGTGGCCAATTGGATGACATAAGGATGAGAAATTAAGGACATGATATGAACATGAATAGCAGTCAATGAAGTCAATGAAAAATGCACGGGTAGAGGTGCAAAAGGTGATAAAATCAAAATGAAATGGCTTATAATACTGCATTGTGTGAATAACATCAAATAAATATCCAAGCTGGAAGAGCAAAGATGACAATATTCTATATTCTATATATCAGTTGTAATCTAAATTATTCAACCCCCATTGCAAATCAGGTTTTTTGGCAAAATTTACAGACTTTCAGCTGTTTGCAATGAGCAAATCAAACAAAAATAATTATATAAACAATTACTTTCAGCTCAACACTACAAACACAACAATGTTTCAAGTGGTTTCCTCAAATTCAACTGATAATGCAACTTTTAATGACTTCTGCAGTCTTTTATTCAATGCAGCAAATTATTCAATCCCTTCATGGCAAGCAAATTTAGTACTTAGTAGAACACACTTTTTCTGTTATGATCCGCTGCAAACAAGAGGTCTAACCAGACACCAGCTTCTGGCATGACCATGACCAATGGCCACCAGTTCAGTAATATTCTTGGGTTTACGTGCTGCAACCACCTTTTTCAAAACCCACCAGAGATTAACTATGGGGTTTAAGTCAGATGACTGTGACGGTCACTGTAGAATCTTCCAGGACTTCTTCTGCAACCACTCCTTGGTGGAATGTGAGGGATGCTTGGGATCATTGTCCTGTTGGAAGATCTAAGCATCAGCTTCCTCACTGATGTTTTCTTTCTTCAATGAATCCATCTTGCCTTCCACACGCTGCAGGTTTCCACTGCCAGAGGATGCAAAGCAGCCCCAGATCATCACCGAGCACCACCATGCTTATTTGTAGGTAGTGTTCTTTACAGCAGATGCTTCATTCTACTTCCTCCAGACATACCGTTGATCCACTGGGCCAAAAAGTACCAGTTTTGTTTCATCGCTCCACAGAATAGAATCCCAAAACTTTGGTGGCTTATTTATATGATTTTGAGCAATTTTCTTGTGCTTTTGGGTCAGTAGTGGTTGGATTTCTGTAATGGAAACCGCATGTGTTTAGTACGCGTCTTACTGTGCAGCTGAAACCACAGCGCCTGTTGCCACCAAGTCTTGCTGCAGGTCTTTTGCAGTCACTCAGGGATTTTCTGAACCTATCTTCTTCGAAAACTGGTTGCAGACGTTGATAGCTTCTTTTTTCTACCCCGTCCAGGTATATATATATATATAACCATTGTTTTTTTTTATTTTTTATTTAACCTTTATTTAACCAGAAAGTCCCTTGAGACTGAATCTCTTTTCCGAGTGAGACCTGGCCAAGACGGCGCACCAGTTACAATTTAAATACAAATACAACATAGTCAAAAACAAACAAACAAGCATCACACATAAAAAAAAGAACAGGTCACATATGGCAGTAACATTTTTTAGTTATATGGCATTTTAACATGGCCTTAAATTCATTTAATGGAACTAGATAATTTAGATCTCCTGGACAAATTATTCCAGGACCATGGCGCAAAGTAAGAGAAGGCTTTTTTTCAATAATATCTGTCTGCAGAGCCGCAGAGCCACAGTTTCACCCCAGCAGTTTTACCCCGCGCATGCGCAGTTTCATCACAACAGGTTTACCCGTGCGTTTTGGTTTATTTGAAATGATTGTACATAGTTTGTGTTCAAGTCATTTGTTTTATCTGTGTTCACGTTTACACATTAACCACAGGCAGATTTAATTAACTTAAGAATAATTCATATATTGACTTAGACTAATAGTTCGCATTTGAATGTCTAATTGGAAGTTTGTGTGGCTTAAAAACGTAAGAGATTAAAGTGCTCATGACACAAGCATTGTTTTATTTCAGTAAAGGTCCCTGAAGGCCTGCGAGCAACAGTAGGAGCAAATAATACCTAATAAGCAAAAATAATTGGTAACAATAACCATTAGATCGTTTTAGGACAGAACAACGTGACTGTGCATACGCGGGTAAAACCAAACTGTTGTATTGAAACTGCGCATGCGCGGGGTAAAACTGCTGGGGTAAAACTGTGGCTCTGCAGACAGAACTGCTGGAATTCTTCTTAAGGAGATTACATAAATATGCCGGCAATTTACCCAACATGGCTTTATATGAAAAATATGCAAATGAAGTTGTCTACGTAGACTTAGTGACGTCCAGGCTACCAGTTCATGGTAAATGGACTGCATTTATATAGCGCTTTCACAGACCCAATGGCCACCAAAGCGCTTTACATTGCCTCACATTCACCCATTCACTCACTCATTCATACACGGTGTCAGCCATCAGAGTCGGCTCCAGAGCAGATCTACTGGAGCGGCATTGGGTCATCAGCGGGGGGGCACTGCCGTTTGAGAAATATTTTGACGCAAAAAAACGAAACACCTTATTATTATTATTATTATTATTATTATTATTAATAATTAATTATTATTATTATTTGCGAATTTCCCCACCACTTTTTGCCAAGGGTCGATATTGTCACCACCACTTTTAAACATCTCGCGGTACGGATGTACTAATACAAATAAATAAAACATATCCAGTTAACTAGCAGAGCGTTATCTATAAGAGACGATCTAGCACGCTGAAATGTATGGTTTTTGAAATCAAGTGATCAAAATGCTCGTTGACTGCGATCAGTGGTGCTGATAAAGTTTTCTCTTGTGGCTCGCGCTGCCGCGCACAGTCTTCACACGGATGCGCGTTTTAATCCGTTGCGGAGAAATCTCTATTCTTTCCGGTGAAATCACAAAGTAAAATCCACACAAACGTGTCCCTGATTGATATACAACCACTGATAAACATAATCGGTGTAATGAGGAAAAAAAACGTTACGAGTGCGGATTAGAACGCAGAACCTCCGACACGCTTGGCAAAAGTTCTGCCCCTGGACCATTAAAACAGGTACAAAAAAAGTCGGACTGGATATATCTATTTCTTCACGTTAAAATACTTGGCTTAGATTAAATGACCACTTAAACACAATGTACTATTTAAATAGATTGCTGGACATCGGTATTGTATAGCCTACATCTGATTTATGATTTAGCATTGTATTAGCAACTGTGGTAGGAGGGGCATCAATGACCGCTAGGGGGGGGGGGGGGGGGGGGGCACGCCCTCGAATGCCCCACCATAGCGCCGACCCTGTCAGCCATGCAAGGCGCCACTCAGCTCGTCGGGAGCAGCTAGGTGTCTTGCTCATGGACACCTCTACACTTGGTCAGGTGGAACCGAGGATTGAACCACCAACCTTTCGGTATGTAGACAACCCACATGAACCACTGAGCCACTGCCGCCCCACATACAGCGTACAATGATGAGTACGGGAACCAGAGTTAGTTAAAAAGCGTAGAGCACTATGATACACAGAATCTAAAAGGTGGAGAGTACTAAAGGCAGCATGAATGTAGACGACATCACCATAGTCCAAAACACTTAAAAAAGTGGCCTGCACAAGTTTTTTTCTAGCTAACAAGTTAAAACAAGCCTTATTCCTAAAGTAAAACCCCAGCCTTAGTTTCAGTTTTTTACAAGCTTTTCAACATGAACTTTGAAAGAAAGTTTGTTGTCCAGCCAAAAACCTAATTACTTATATGAGGAAACATTTTCAATTAAGTCCCCATTTAGTGTGTTTATGGTTATTTTATCTGGGGATTGGGAACGAGCCCTAGAAAACGTCGTAGATTTGGTTTTCTTAGTATTTAGCACTAGCTTGAGACCATGTAGTGAGATTTGAAGCTGTTTGAAGGCTAACTGAAGGTAATTTATGGCTTGGTTCAGTCAGTGAAGGGGCAACTGAATATATCTCAGTATCATCTGCATAAAGGTGAAGTTTAGCAGTTTGCACACTCTTTCCAATATTATTTATGAATATAGAAAATAAAATGGGGGCTAAAATCGAACCTTGAGGAACACCCTTAGTAATCTCTATAAAGTCTGATTTAAGACCATCTATAGAAACACATTGCGTTCGTTCTGTAAGATAGTTTTTGAACCAATTGATAGCTGTGTTTCCTATTCCAATGTTCCTTAATCTATTTATCTATTTGTTCCTTTATCTTTGAACTTGCGAACTATGCTTCTGTGTCTCCAGGAACATTTAGTGCCTTCGCTATCTTTTTGTATCATGTTCCTTGTTTGTGAAGGGCGATGATAACTTTTTGGATGATTCTTTTGACATATATGACCATATTTCTAACATGCAGTCAAACGTGACACTCAACAAACCTAGCCAATTCAGATATTTCAATTAATTTTGTTTGATTTGCTCATTGCAAACAGTTGAAAGTCAGTAAATTTGTCCAATAAACCTGATTTGCAATGGGGGTTGAATAAGTTGAAATAAGTATATATATATATGTGTGTGTGTGTGTGTGTGTGGTGTGTGTGTGTGTGTGTGTGTGTGTGTGTGTGTGTGTGTGTGTGTGTGTGTGTGTGTGTGTGTGTGTGTGTGTGTGTGTGTGTGTGTGTGTGTGTGTGTGTGTGTGTGTGTGTGTGTGTGTGTGATGAGGATGATGGTGAAGAGAACCCAGGCGCAGTTTGTAAACATAAGTGATGATCCAAAACATAAAACATTAACTCCACCTTCCCCAGCTACGCCTAGATCTGCTACGGATAATACATGTATGCTATATTGTACATCAGCAGCATGTCTAACTTGCTCACAGCAGTGTGTCGTGAATGTACTGGCAGTAGCAAGTCCCGTTGCTCTGCAGAAGCAGCAATAAAAGTAGCAGCAGCAGATCTATTCCGCCAATACCAAACATATCCGCGAGTTGTCATGACAGAAATATGTGGATATTAATTAATATATACTATATATATATATAATATATATTTCTGTCATGACAACTCTCTGAGAGATTGTAGAGCATACATTTATAAAGCATACATTTCTCTCCTTTCATCAGTTAGTTCAATGGTTTATAATAAATTACTTATGTGATAAAAATACCACACAGTAGCCATGTAGCTGTATATAGCTTAGACTAGTAAAAACAGGAGTGAGAAATCAAATCTGCACCAATTTCATTAGGTCCAAACAATGTAGATAACCTTGTGATCGCTAACAAATTGAGTAAAGACCTATAGCCTGCACCACCTAGAGTTAATCCTGATGAAGTCCTGATAGTATGTATGTATGTATGTATGTATGTATGTATGTATGTATGGATATATATATGTATGTATATACACATAGTATATACAATGTTTTGTTGTGTGTGTGTGTGTGTGTGTGTGTGTGTGTGTGTGTGTGTGTGTGTGTGTGTGTGTGTGTGTGTGTGTGTGTGTGTGTGTGTGTGTGTGTGTGTGTGTGTGTGTGTGTGTGTGTGTGTGTGTGTGTGTGTGTGTGTGTGTGTGTGTAACTGTGTACAACGTTTATGTAAAATGAATGCATATTCAACTTCAACCACATTTAAATTATATTTTCAATAAGGCATTCTACATTACAAATAGCCTACTAATAAACAGCCAATATCCTAGTAATATGCATGCTAATAAGCAACTAGTTAATAGTGATATTATATATCTCTATATATATAATGTATGTATATTCAACCGCATTTTCAGAAAGTGCAAATTATAGATTAAACTGCAGTAGCCTACACTAAATAAAAGAGTGCGCTAAAGCCACTTGAGAACAGAAGGAACAAAAGGTAACCATAGCAACAATACGCTGAACGACCGCTTTCCGTTAAGAATAAGATCAGTATCACTCAGTATCGAACATACAAAAAGTCCTATCAATATAATTCATTTAATATTATTTACAAATAACAAAAACATTGTTTTGTCTAAAATCCTAGTGTTATGGTATTGGCGAATACTGAACGTAACAGTGTCTAGAGGTTTGATGTATTTTAAAATATAACGTAGGCTCTTCTAATTGAAAGAACTTGTTTTTTTAACTCGATTACATAATCCACATAACATGCAGTCCGATATAATCTAGCACTGTCACTCAGCATGTAAGCATCGATTAAATTCTAGCTACTATTCGTTCGAGAACGCGAGTTAATATCCGAATGTTTCGCTACGTACAAATGAGAGTTTTAACTGCACCCTTTTCCGTCGCCGCACATATCCGTTCTCTGTTGTATAACTTCTCTCTCTCCTCTCTCTCTCGTCTACTCTCTCTCTCTCTCCTCTCTTCCTCCTCTCTCTCTCTCTCTCTCTCTCTCTCTCTCTCTCTCTCTCTCTCTCTCTCTCTCTCTCTCTCTCTCTCTCTCTCTCTCTCTCTCTCTCTCTCTCTCTCTCTCTCTCTCCTCTCTCTCTCTTCTCTCTCTCTCTCTCTCTCTCTCTCTCTCTCTCTCTCTCTCTCTCTCTCTCTCTCTCTCTCTCTCTCTCCTACTCACGCCTCGCACAAGCTGCCTACATCCCTCTCCCAAATCTTCACTAGCACACTTGCAAAGGGGACCGAAGCAGACCCGTATCCTCCTTTCCCAGCACACCACGTTCCTCATTCTCAGGTTTTTTTTCTGTTGTTGTTGTTGTTTTGTCTTTTATATGGCGCAAGGGCTCTGCAAGCGGGACGGTTCTGGGTGCGAGAAAGCCAGCGCGGATTTGGATAAGCGAGCACCAGTGACGGGTCTAGAATACAGCAGCAGCTGCTGCGGCGCCTCCGCCTCCTCGGTCTCTTCTAGCCGGCTCTATGACGAGTAATGGTCGGCTTGTTCTGCTGGATGCTCCCTGCTCTAACCGGATCCTCGACGGCACCATATTCAACAGCAGATTGCCATTTTCGGAAGAAACCTTCAAAGAGCTAGGGGATACATATGGAAACTGGGGATCGGAATTTTAGGAAAAAGGATATATAGTAGTGCTTTATTTTATTAGTCTAATTTGCTCATTTATGTTTCGTTCTCGGTGAATTTCCTCATTTCATCGTTGACTTGATTTGTCAAATTGATGCGAGAGCGGAGGCAGCAGATTTAGATTCGCCTGGACATTCTTTTCGTTGGTTTTGAACTGGACTATCCTGGCCATCCATCCATCTATCCTATATTTTTTTTCTGCTCCTGCACTTCAGTTGAGCTTATCCTGTTCTTTCTGGGTTTTGCTCTCTCTCTCTCTCTCTCTCCTCTCTCTCTCTCTCTCTCTCTCTCTCTCTCTCTCTCTCTTCCTCTCTCTCTCTCTCGCGTCTTTCCCTCTTGATTAGAATAGCCTATTTGCTTAGCCATATTAAAAGAAGACCGCGTGTTGGTTAAGCAGCTACGTAGGTCAACAGTTGTTGTAACACGGTGAATTGTTTAGATATATTCCGATCCGAAGCTAAACATATACCATTACTCCATCAACGCCAGTCTGAATTCCACATTCAGTATTTACCAATTAACCAGTATTTATCCTCAATTCCAAACACATCAAATACTATACGCGCCTAAAATTGTCATGATTAAAACCGAGTAGCTATTGTTTAACATTTGCTTAATTGCAGTGGCGTTTGAATGACATGTTCAGGCCATTAACAGGCCTCGGCAATTAATTATTATCTTTGATTAGTGGCTTTGCAGCGTGAATGTGTAAGTTTAAGCTGTAGCACTAGCTGCTGCATATCTTACCTCGTTTAGAAACAAAGACCAGGACAAACGATTTAGGAGGCTACATTTGCTCTTTGTTGGAACAGCGCGGAAAGCGTAGCGTTCCTCTCCAAAAACAAACAAAGCAAAACAAAAAAAAACAGCCAGAAAGGCTCACCTATTTCTTCCTTAATCGGTTCTCACCCAAACGCAACCATAAGGTTCCTACCGCATCCTCCCCCTTCCCCCTCCTTTCGCTCAAATATATCCCATTTTTTAAATTTGGTTTGGTCCCGTAAATTTTCAAATATTTATTTCCTATACATCAAGAGGAAAGGGGGTCCCCCTTTCATGGAATGCGGAAACATGGGTGTGTTTGACCGCGGAGTTCAGATGTTATTGACCACGGTGGGCGCATTCGCTGCCTTCAGTCTCATGACCATCGCGGTGGGCACGGACTACTGGCTGTACTCGCGCGGCGTGTGTAAGATCAAGACCAACAACGAGAACGAGACCAGCAAGAAGAACGAAGAGGTGATGACCCATTCGGGACTGTGGAGGACATGTTGCTTGGAAGGTAAGAAGACTGTCATGCTATCTTTTATCCACCCGATGATGACGTTTAGCGGTCCCCCATTTGCATTAGAGGGTCCGTCTCAGCACGTACACACGTGTTCCTGTCGGTTGTTACGGAAACGCATCTTAGGCCTGCTGCTTTCATGATGGTTTAAAAACTCCGCTTTCAGCACCACGGACAGCGACACAAGCGCACACTGATAAAAAACTGTTGTAAAAAGATATCAGACAGGGTTTTGCTAGATATAGGCTAGTCCAAACACAATGCTGTCTCTTATGTTATGGCGTGTTGTAACTTGTTAGCTGGTTTCTTGTTGGATGATCATGTTCTAAAAACCTGTTTGAAAACAGTAAGAACAGCTATTAGCAAGTTTGTTGCTGGTCTAATAGATTTGCCGCAGCTAATGTCCAGCTTGGCCCAGAAAATGGACAGCTTAGGCCAACTAGAAGCTAAAAGGGGATAGTTCACCAAAAAAGTAAAATTATGTCATCATATGCTCACCCTCATGTCATTCCAAATGACTTTTCTATCTTCTATGGAGCACAAATGGATATAATTTCAAGAATGTTTTATCCATACAATAACAGGACTGAATCCCATTTAATTGTTCATTTAATGGACAACATAAGAAATAAAGTTATGCAGGTTTGAAATGACCACTTTAAAAAAAAAGATTATTTTGGCATCCAAATAATCTTTAACATCTATGGAACCTTTCCTGTAACAGGTTCTTTACAAATAATGTTTTTTTTTTTTAGATTTTAGATTTAAAGTGATGAGGTGATGAGGGTGAATAAATTATAATTTAAAAAAAGGTTATATTGGGGTTTATTTGGGGTTAACTATGCCTTTAAGATGGATTTTCCTGCACTGGAAGGTTATGGATATAACAGCAGATAAATGCATGTACTGGACTTCCACTATAGGTAACACCTGGGAAGAAATTGCTACTCACATGAACCATGTTCAGAAAGGTTCCCTGTATGTCAGGTCAACATTCACAGACTGTTGATTTCCTGTCATGCTTCAGTGGCTGCACTGACTGCTGACTTTGGCCAAGCAAGATCACCTTGTGAGGTCACAGAGCATAACAAATCTCCCTCATCCTCACCAGGGCTCTGCGGAGGCACAGAAGATGGCCTGGGTCTCTGAGGCACACGGCCATATGTATCCTCTGCTGCTTCTAGAGCACAGGAAGACCTATGGAGGAAAATCTATGTAGCATTATTTCAAAGAGGCTGGTCACTTTGAATTACCAAATGAAGCAAAGGCATTTACAGTCAAATGAGTTCAATTACTAGGCATACTGACAGGGGAGATTAGATGCTGATCTTGATCATCATCATGACAGCATGAGTTCTTATAGCCATATGTTGACCATGGCAAGACAAGTGACTTTGACCACATCTGTCAGTGTGTCCATAACATCTGCTTTTTAGGGTTAGTTCACTTTCTGTCCCTTCATTGACAGCTAACGCAACTACCCCAGATAGGAAGTAAAGACATCATAAAAGTAATGCACATGACTCCAGTGATTTAATCTCAATTTTATGAAGCAACACGAGTGCTTTGCACAAGAAAAAACAACAACATAATTTACACATTTATTTACAAAATATGGTTTCCAGCATGCTTTCACAAGAACACCGCTAACCCATGTGCTGGGTTGACGCATAAGCAGACCTTGTTGCGTGAACGCACGTTTGAGATTAATATTTTGTAAATAAAGTGGCAAATTATGTTTTTTTCACAAACAAATCACTCATAATTAATGACAGAATTTATTTTTGGGTGAATCCTTTAAGGTTTGTCTGTCAAAATACCTAAAATACTCCAGGCTTACAACATCTGTCATTATGTTACATTTGGTGCGCAGGAGAATCTCTTGGATCAAAAAGTGCTTCTTGAGGTTAAACAAGTGGAACCTGATCAACATTTCCATTTAAATATCTTTGTAGTGCCTGCCAGGCTGCCACTGTTTAAGTGTGTTTAAGTGTGTCACTGGCCCAACAAAATTCCACATGATAGTCAGTCATTTGTCATTTTTGATTAATTTTAGCTCTCAGTTACACAGATTTTGCAGACCGAGGTCACATTCTTTGTATTAGCAATGAAATAGCATAGCCTACTTTTTGTTTTGGATCAACTGATAGTACGCTACCAGAATTGAACACTGGATAATGAAAAAAATGCCTTTTTTGTCACAAAATAAATAGTTTTTGAACAGCCAGTAACACCAGCCAGGGGGGTTTGGGGGACTTAAATTAAATAGTAGATTATACAGTCAGCTCATTTGCAAAATTAGGTGCTGGACTATAAGTCTTAAGTAAAAGAGGATCTTGCTGCTTCAATGTAAAACATCTTCTTTCTGTTCTCAGTTCAGGCTCACACAGATCCCATGCTCAGACTATGAAAAAAGCAATTAGTTGCAACAGTAAATAACACTTATCCCTCAACCTACATGGTTGGATCCATCAACCAGGTGCTGCCTCTCAGAGCCCATCTTGCTCTACCATCTCATAGACTGTGTGTAGGCAGGCTAGGATGTAAATCTCAGTGGTCAGTGAAGAAGATGATTTGCTGGGGAGGAATAGATTTGCAGCATGCAGGTGGGCAAGAGTGTTAGTGTAATTTGTCCCTGGAGTGCTCCAAACTGATGAGAGAGAGGAAACACTCTCAATGGAACTGTCCTCAGCAATTTTAACAAAGCTTCAGATATTTACCATCTACCCTTGGAAACCATCTTTATGGTATTGTTGGTATTATTACTGTACATTACTGTTTAAATGTTTGGGGTCGGTAACATTTAAAAAAAAAAAAAAGTTTTTTAAAAAGTCTCTTATGCCCACCAAGGCTGTATTTATTTGATCAAACATACAGTAAAAATCGTGATTTTGTAAAAGATTATTACAATGTAAAATAACTGTTTTCTATATATATATAAGGATTTTTTTATGTAATTTATTCCTGTGATGGCAAAACTATTCAGCATCATTACTCCAGTCTTCATCTTCAGAGTCATATAATACTTAAGAAATCATTCCAATATGATGATTTGGTGCTCAAAAACATGTTGAAAATAGTTAAAAGTACTGATTTAGTCTATCTTAAACTTTGGAACTGTAGTGTATATCTGTATTTGACTTGTATCAAATTCTTTCAATGCTGCATAAAATGTAACGATTGTCAGTTATGGAGGTTTACACCAGTCTGAGCAATGCTTCAAACAATTATTTATAGAGGCCAATAGCTAATTAAGCAGTGCTTTAATCTGTGAAATCTTAAAGGTATTCTTGTAGCGGGGTCATGTATCCATTTACATTTTATTCTTGTATATTTCAGAGTTGCTTTCAGTACATTTGCATTTATTTCTAGCGTCAGCAGATCTATTTTGTTCCCAATGAACTTACAATGGCACCAAAAGTGTTTGAACACTTAAGCCACACTTAAAAATTATAGATATCATTAGATATAAAACCAACAGGCGATTATTAAACGTACAGTGTGTAATTTTTTGCCACCAGGGGTCACTCAATCAAAATAAGAACAAATGACGTACTTTGATGTCGTGTGTTTTGGGCGTGACGTGCAATAAACCAATGAGAGCCTCATCTCACATTCCTTTTAAAAGCAGACGCGCTTGTTCCATGGCGGATTGCTATTATGATGGCAGATTTGCCAGGCGCACGCCAGGAGCGGTTGACAGCCGAGGAGACCGTTGTTCTCATTAGGGCCGTAAAAGACAGAGAAGTGACATTGTATGCGGATGGGAGAAACCCACCCAAATTAGCTTCGGTTAAACAGGCGTATAATAATTTGGGTAAATTTGTAAGCTAGATTTATGCCTATTTTTTTACATCTTCACGGGCACCACAATGATTTCCCTTGTGTGGTAATATGTTTCCTTGTAATCATGTATGGTTTGCAAAAATGGGAACTGCTGTGTCTGTGTAAATGAGAGAAGCAAAATGTATGCGCGTTGTGCACATGCTACATTATGGCCAAGTATGCGCCCTTAAAATAGCATCTGAATAACGCGCCACTGAATTTAGAGACCAGGTTTTTCCTGGTCTGTGGTGGAATTGTTTTCTGTTTTTCCTTTGGGTGTTCCCCTTTGTGTTTGGCAGTTTCGCCATAAAGGGTTTAGCCGGGTTCCACAGGAAGTTAGAGAAACTAGAGGAGTCATATGACGCCATAGACGGGCAACGAAACGGAAATAAAGAAACGTGACGTGTCTTCGAATTAAACTATAAATTTCTCCGGATTTGAAAGTTGGTGGAAACTGTCAGGATAATGTAAGTACACAACTAAAAAAATATATAACATAGATACAGTTATTTTTGCTATTTTAAAGCAGAAAAATCACATATTGTGCCTTTAAAACAAATACAACAAGCACACTTAAAGAAAAACAAGTTGGAAAAAAAGTTTTTTAGTTGTCAAACTAAGTAGATACTTATGGTACATAGTGATAGTGAACTGCATGTGGTTACTCTTGAGAGGAATAAATTACAATGACAGCTTATTAAAAGTAATTACAGAAATGGTAAATATATTTGAAGTTACTTCTGAAAAAAATAAAGATGCTACTTGGTTTGACATCTTGTTATCTAATACAATGGAATTCATATACTTTAAATTAGGCTTAAATGTCCAAATACTTTTAATGGTCATTGCATATTTGTAACTTTTTTATTATTAATATTTGATTCCTAAATCTCAAAGCAAAAATTGTCAAACTAGATAATTAGGGCAAAATTTGCAACACAAAAGCACTTGCTGTTATCGCACCTCTCTCAGTGAAAGATGACAGCTTGTTAATGTCTTATTCTTGACACCCACGGAGCCATTATAGTACCACTGCAGATTAGAATGTGTCCCTATAGTGAGTGAAAACCAAAAATGAATCAGCATGACATTGCATGAGTTGCTCTATGATATGAGTTGCTCTATATATGTGTACATGCATGTTCTGCAACTCGACTCAACTAGAGTTGCAGAACATGCATGTACACATATAATGATTGTCATAATAGAACACAATCTGCTATACGGTGGGCCGCCATTACCATAGTGACTCAGACCCAAGTGTACTTCGGCAGAACAGTTAATCTGCGTTATTAATCTTCATTACTCTAATAATGAATGTGAGGGTACAGCACAGAGAAAGCCCAGGAACAGCACAGCAAAGTACAGTGACAAAGGAGGCACAGTTATATTCTTTGCATACCCAACACTTATCATCCGAATCTCTGTGACAGCAACTTTCCCAGTAGGACAGATCATTCTTCTGAACACTTTGAGAAGCCTTGAATATGTCCCAGGCTACAGGGGGGCTGCTGCTAATGAATGGACATCCTGCACACGTTTTCTATTCGCAGGCAGCCAAAGCGTGTGTTTGAAGAGATAACCCGCGCCACCTCAGCGGGAGGGGTTGCAAAATACTCTTGCATTTTTCTCACCTCTCGCTGGTTCATGCTCACAAATCTGCTCTTTGTAAGCAAGTGCATGTGAGGTCTCATACTCTGCGTTCATCCAGGTCGACTAAATCAATATGACCGCTTCGTGCTGTTATTTGTGAATCGCATCTTGGTCAAAATGCGTAGTCACATTTTGTTTAAAAATTCCATTTTCTTATGTATGTGTGATATAGACAGACAGGCCGTGGGGACTTAGCCATGCCTGGCACTGCTGTAGAGATGGATTACTCTCATAAACTGATCAGATAAGGATTACCAGCCTGGCATGTATCTGCCCAGCTAATGACCCAGGTCTAAAGTGGCATTATGCAGTATTACAACACTACTGCATGCTTCAGTTTGCTCACACAGGCCACTTGCCCCAAAACAATCATCCCAGTTCAGCTCTACAATACCAAAGGAAAAATGTTTTCTTTGGCATGCCCACCATGGCTTTTCACTCTCTATGTAACACTTTAAAGCCATGATCCACTTATCCTATAAACACGAGTGATGTGATAAACTGGGAAAAACAGAGGAAACCAGCATATACAATGCCAAAACATTCTGTCAGGTTAAAATATCTCTTATATGTTAACCTGACATATTGTTTAGGCATTGTATATGAGCTATTTCATAATGCTGCTTCATTCAACAACTTTTCTCATTGTCTTCACATGATCATTACAGTTTTAAGGTGGCATATTTGTAGCTGTAGTTGTGACATTAAAGGGATAGTTCACCCAAAAATTTGGTATGGAATGACATGAGGGTAAGTAAATGATAACAGAATTTTCATTTTTGTGTGAACTATCCCTTTAAAAGTTAAAATCACTGGAAGTTCATGAAGCAACCGAAGAAAAATGAATGTATGTATATACACAAGACATTACTGTTCAAAGTTTGGGGTCAGTAAGAATTTTATACTTTTATTCAGCAAGGATGCATTAAATTGATCAAAGTGACAGTAAAGACATTTATATTGTTACGATTTTTTATTTCTAGAATCATGTGACACTGAAATCTGCTGTAATAAATTACATTTTAAATAAATTAGAGTATAAAATGTTATTTTAAATTTTAATTATATTTCACAGTTTTTTACTTTTGATCAAATAAATGTAGTACGTAACGTAAGCATAAGAGTCTGTAAACTGGTAAGCATAAGAGTCTTTCAAAAACATGAACAAAAATCTTATGACCTCAAACTTTTGATTGGTAGTGTATTCTTTTCTACATTTTAAAGGGTTAGTTCCAAATGATAGTATCGTGTTTTTGCCCTCTTATCATTTCAAACCTGAATGACCTTCAAAAAAGCACCACAAAAGCATAATAAAAGTGTCCATTTGACTAGTGCACTATACAATTCACACAGCAGCAGAATACGGTTGTCAGTCCTGTTTTTGAGTCCTTAATACGGTTACGTTCACACACAAAGCGATCTTACAGAGGGTCATGGTGACGCTGAGTTTGGATGCATGAGGGAGAACCAGAGTGGGCAGCGGGTCATTTCTTAAAATGCAAATAGGTCCGCTTCTGCCTGGCCAAACTCCCTCAAGATCAACTCCACCACCTCAGAGTGGAGTCTCCATTCCTGGGCCTCAGCCCCTGCCTCAACAGGATGTCTGCTCCCTGATTCTCAGTTTCTGATTCTCAGGGCTCAGGCTCAGTTTGCCCTGAGCCCACAGAAGGGTCTGACGTGCCAGTTTGTAAAGTCCCTCCTGTGATTTATGTAGGAGACCATTGATGTGTTGTCTGTCCAGACAAGCACATGATGACCCCTCAGGTCTGGGAGAAAATGATGACCCCTCCACAGACCTTGCAATGACAACCCCCTAGGATCACTCCCCAGCCTGTCCCCAGCCCAACACTAGACTTTGGGACAGAAACCAAGGTTTCTTCCACATCATCAAGGTACAAAGGCACTTGCGCGTAACCTTGACGATGCGGAAAGGGTTGCCCATCTCCTGGAAAACCTCTTGGTCTTGAGCCACCACTGTAAATGTTTCATGTCCAGCAAACCAAAAGGTATCACGTTGGACGTAGCTGCCCTCAGACCTAACTGTCTTTGAAACTGTTTGACAGTGCGACGCACTGCTTCTGTTGTACCTTGTATGGGGAGCTGTTCGACGACTGGAGCTGCTTCCACAAAGAAATCCCCCTGAGATCTGAGCTTGATGAAGGAGGTAACATTGGAACACCACCGCCTGCAAATCTGTGGCCCTCGTCAGGGTCTCCTTGCAGGTCAGCCTGGTATGCCAGACCCACAATGGCTTTACCCATCAAGGCCGATGTTGTTCTGCATGGCCTGGTGGGTAATGTCAGGGTCTTTAGAGACGATGCCGTGTCAGGGAAGAGATAGTTTGCAAGCGTCTGCTCCACCTTAGGCATTGCCCCATATTTTATATAATACTTTGAATAACTTGTGACTTGGGGGCTGAAAACGCTGGACCTAGCAGGTGAGGGCACCCCACTAGATCCATTTGCTACTCTCACAATCTCAGCCGATGCTCTGCCTCGCCAAAAGCTGGACCTGAACTGCAAGGAACGAGTGCCTGGGCGCCCTCCTCAAAGAGCTCCAGGTGGGAGCGGAGCATTCTTAAAAGTAAACCCTCACAATGAGCACAATCAGCCCCCTTGAGAGCTGACCATGCATGCACAAATCGGGTGTCTCCCAGGCTACAGGGGGCTGTAGTCTACCAAACACGTGTCAACCATGTGTAGCTTTTTTTCTTGTGTGGTTTTCGGTAAGTTACAACGAGGGAGATATAGGGCCCTATCTTGCAATTGACAATTGACTTTGTACACCGATGCATATCATTCCTATTTAGTACCCAAATATGGGTAGGATTAGGGGTGGGTTTAGGGATCAGGGGGCGGAGATGGGTAGGATTAGGTATATGTAAGGTGGGAGGAGTTGGATCTGGATCCAACTCCTTCCCCGGGATTTCGTGTTCTGCAGTGAGGACCACCTCCTCTCTGGGGCGGTTCAGCGAAAAGAGGAGACGTGTTCCGGCGCAAACGTTCCCCTGTGCTATTTTGCAGTTTCAGAAAACAATTCCACCCCAGACCAGGAAAAACCTAGTCTAAATTCAGTGGCACGTTATTCAGATGCTATTTTAAGGGCGCATACTTGGCCATAATGTAGCGTGTGCACAACGCGCATACATTTTGCTTCTCTCATTTACACAGACACAGCAGTTCCCATTTTTGCAAACCATACATAATTACAAGGAAACATATTACCACACAAGGGAAATCATTGTGGTGCCCGTGAAGATGTAAAAAATAGGCATAAATCTAGCTTACAAATTTACCCAAATTATTATACGCCTGTTTAACCGAAGCTAATTTGGGTGGGTTTCTCCCATCCCCATACAATGTCACTTCTCTGTCTTTTACGGCCCTGATGAGAACAACGGTCTCCTCGGCTGTCAACCGCTCCTGGCGTGCGCCTGGCAAATCTGCCATCATAATAGCAATCCGCCATCCGCCAACAAGCGCGCCTGGTTTTAAAAGGAATGTGAGATGAGGCTCTGATTGGTTTATTGCACGTTACACCCAAAACACACCTATGAGTAATGTAGCTACTTCAGACCAACCCATTTTAGATTTGCGAGATCCGCCCAAACAGTTACTTGCGTTTCGCGTTTAATACTTGTGTTTCAGATCATTAAAATAGGGCCTATAAGCTGTCAACTTTGGGTAAAAAGCAGCGCTCATCACGGTCATTTTTACCCAGATGTCCAATCACAGTGGAGGAGGGGCGGGACAAATACCGCACTGACCAACCATCACATTCTGCTTGTACAACATCAACAGATGATAACAACAAGCATAATAATGGAACAAAATAATTTAAAACAAGAGCCAGAGCAAATACGTTATATTGTATCGACATTTTATATAGAAATAACACAGAAACAAACTATCTGTGAAATGAGATTCTAGTAACACTTCAGCGAATATTTCATATCATAGCAAGCAACTGAAAAAAAAAAAACACTGCACTGCCAAAACGCTCTCAAGCGCCCACAGCTAGGCATTTTCAAGACTAAAAACGCTCTGGTGGACACACGGCCTAAAAGCGCTTGTCAGTCCCAAAAACTGACAGTGTAAATGTAGCATTTGTTCCAAGTCTTTTGAAGCCATACAATATTTTTTTTTTAGGAAGAGGTTTACATTTGCATTTATTAATTTAGAAGACAGAAACGCGCTGCTTTAACATTTTGCTATAAATATCTGCTTTTGTGTTCCACAGAGGTAAATCTGTTACATAGGTTTCAAAAGACGCGAGGATGAGTCAATGATTACAGAATAAAATTTTTGTGGGGTTCACTGTCCATTTAAATAATGACAGAAGCTATTTGTTTTGATGAATAATGGTCTTATTTAAAGCTAATGTACTGGCAAGCCAGGTCTCACTTTAAACTTCTCAAATGCAGGGCACGTTTTTTTTTTTTTTTTTTTTTTTTGCAACATCTAGACAACCTCTGCCAGAATCAGAGGACAAAATTCTCCTCTGCCGCTCAGACAGGAGGGAACATAATTAGGGTCTCAGGGGCATTATTAATATTGGATTGGGAGACGGCCCGGGTGGAATATCATTTGAATCATTCTAATTCTGATTCAGCTCTGAAAGCAGGTTGAATGTGACGGCAGTGATCAGAGTGCAACAGAACAGTCTGTTCCACATCTCATTTCTCACCTTCTCTCTTCTATATCGCTTGCTTTCTCGTTCTGCATTTGCTTCTTTGTACCTGAATGTTGGCAGGTGCATGTGTAGGAGTACTCGTGCTATTCTGGAACTTCTGTATCCCTCCCCACTCAGTTGACCCTTTACTGAGATGCACATCTGCATTAGTAAAATCCTTTTTAAGAGGTTTTCCACATTCTTTTCGTCCCCTTTGCAAACAATAAGGGACTGCTAAATGATCAGAGAGTCATTGTAATAAACTGTACATGCTCTGGTGAAATTAGAAAGGGTCATAAACGACAGTCTTTTGACAGTTTGACAGTCCTGTCACAAGTAGGAGGAACCGAGTGGTGTCATTCATTATTTCTCCAATCATCTTTTCCTTGATCTCTCTTGCGGGTTGCCTTTACCAGGGGAAAGATATGGATCAAATTTGTTTTTTTGGTCCTGGTTCATTGTGTGATTCCTCTGCACTTTGACCCAGGAAACAGATCAATAGAGGACACTCCCAGGATCTGTGTGTGGGAACGGCCTCTACAGTGTAACATCACTGATTATAGCTGATGAATGAATGAATGAATCAGATAAGCAGAAACTAAACTTTAGCGCCAAGCTAAAACTAAGCTGAGCTAAGCTAAAGCTAAGATTATAAACTTCAGAAGTAAATAATGGTACAATGGCATGAAAAGAAAGGAATTTTGAGGTAAATACCTTATAGCCACATGCCTTTCGTGCTAACATTTAAAGTCACTGGTGACTATGTTTTTTTAAGCTGACAAAGAACACGACTAGTGCATAAAATTCCAAGTCATCTCAAGCAATAGAATATTGGTAGAGTAACATTTAAGTCATATACTAACGTCCAAAAGTGTAGGGTCTAATTTTTTTATTATTTTTTAAATAATCTCTTGTGATCATCAAGGCTGCATCAAAAATATAGTTACAGAAATATTGTGGGATATTAACACAAATTAAAATAACTGTTTTGTTATAACTGCTAGTAACCATTGTGCTGCTTAATATTTGTGTGGAAACTGCACTGTAAAAAAATGTATACGTGTTACTTAAAAAATATATGGTAACATTATTACACATGATATTTTTGAGTAGTTAAGGCTTGATTTCTTTCATGGAATCTACCTGAATAAATCATTTAAAATCCCTTAAATTATTAAGTCTGACACAATGAATTTAATATTTTTTAGTCAAATATGCTTTTTATTTTAAGTTGAATCTTAAAATTTTGTGAATTTGAGAGAATGGAAATTTCCTATTTAAATGAGACTTTCAGTTATATTGTATAATTAAAAAGACTGTATGCTAGTTGCACAGCACATAAACAAACTTGTTACTGCACTATCATTATAGCAAAGTCATTGCTTAATGAACATAGTAACATGCTTTACAGTACTACAGGATGTCCTTCGATAAAGAGTAGGGGTGTAACCCCGGCATCCTGGCCAAATTTGCCCCTTGGCCTCTGTCCATCATGGCCTCCTAATCATCCCCATATACTGATTGGCTTCATCACTGTCTCCTCTCCACCAGTAAGCTGGTGTGTGGTGGTCGTTCTGGCGCAATATGGCTGGCTGCCATCGCATCATCTAGGTGGATGCTGCACATTGGTTGTGGTTGAGGAGATCCCCCTTCCATGTATAGCGCTTTTCTTTTAAAATAAATAGGTATTTTCCATTTTTCCTTAATTTTATCAGCTTAATCAGTTCCTGAATTCAAGTCTCAAAAAAGCCTGTGCATGTTCCCTTAAAATAATTAGGAAAATGTATTCTTGGTTTTATTAGTGAGATGTTCTCAACATTTTATATACAACACTGAACCACAATTTTCTTAATAAAATATACACAATATTTTTAATTATAACCTTCATTTTTTTTAATGAAAATTACAAGACCCTTGAATATTTTTTTACAGTGATGTGCTACACGTGTTTTAGGGTGCTTTGATGAATAGAAAGTTAAAAAGAACAGCATTTATTTGAAAAAAAAAATTCTCATTGTAAAAGTCTTTACTGTCACAATTGGTCGATTTAATGCATCATTGCTGGATACAATTATTAATTAACGGGGGTGGATCTTAATGACCCCAAAGTTTTGAACGGTATAGTGTATTCATATATTCATAATATATTAAAATATGGTGCATCAAGACATTTTATCAGCCATTTTGTTCTTACATTTCTGTCTGTTCTTCACACGAAGCTTATATAATCACTTCAGAAGACTTGGAATATAAATTGTATTGATTATTTCAATGATACTTTTTGTCGTTTTTGAAGCTTGAGAGTCTTGAGAGATAAATAAAAAATGTATTTGGAATGATGAGTAAATAATACAGCACATGGGCCTAGTTCATTCAAAACAAAAGATTAGATTTGTTTGAAATGTTTGGTACAGATGCTGAAGGGATTTGACTACACTAAAGCTCATTTTATGAGCATGTACTTGCATGTACAGCAAGTGCCACGATCTCTGACACGATCCGATACTGGGCAAGACCAATTATATAGAATTGATCTCATTTCCACTGTTGTAGACCATTAGGCCAATTTTGTGATAATGTTTAAAGGAGATTGTTCATTTATTTCCTTTACCCCGTTCTCTGACGGCCATTTTGCAGATTTAAGGCAGAGAGGGGAAATACCGCCATAAATGCTGATTAACTCTATATCTGCTCCATTCATTTTAAGTCAAAGTGTTTTGCTGTTTTTCCCCCGATAGCGGTGGTGGAGTCAGCAGCCCTCTCAGGTGTGATGAATTGGTGGTGTCCTTGGCACAGTTCATTTGCAATCCATTACAGTGCATTAGCTTTGTGTCAGAGAGGAACCCAAACACCATACATCACTAAAGTGAGGGGATGTGATCAGATACCCCATCTTACACCCACATACCATTGACTTGCAGAGCACGTTTGAATTTTAATTTGTTCCCTTATAAAGTGTGTTGAAATTAGGCCAGAACTGTTTAAAGTAAGTGTGAAATATACAGGAGAAAAACTGGAAGAAAACTGTAGTGCTCAGATGCTGCTCATTTATAGATCAAGAAACTTATTGGAGACCTCAGTTATTCTTCATCTATCAGCTATGTCTCAGAGTGGAAAAACCCTTAGGAAATGAATGATGCATTTATTTACATACAATGAGAGTATGTATACACACAAAATATAGTACAGAAATAGAAAGAGAGAGTATATATAGAATAAATACACTTTTTACTTGATTTTCAGCATCATTAATCCAGTCTTCAGTGTCACATGATCCATCAGAAATCATTCTAAAATGCTGATTTGATACTCTAGAAACATTTTACTGTATGTGTATCTGTACAAGAAAAAAATTCTGATGCACACAAAACTGGATGGATGGATGGATGGATGGATGGATGATGGATGGATGGATGGATGGATGGATGGATGGATGTGGATGGATGGATAGTTGGCACAGTGAGACATTAAATCTGACACCACAGAGGAGACATGAGAGAAATCTTTTACTCAAGAGAGCAATTTAAGAAGCATGATAATCCATTTACTCTCCATTTTCTCTTATTGCCGTTTAATCTCATTGCTGTCATTTCAGAAATTAATGATATCTTTTTCCTATCCTATGGGTGAGTCTCACCTTGGAGAAGATCATATCTTAGCACATGCTGCTTAGTGTTTGCTTCAGTCCTGATGTATTACAAGCCTCAAGTGTAATGTTTCATATAGGACAACACTCAGACAGCCCATTAAGATGTCCCTAAACATTACCGTGTGTAAAGTAATGTTCATTTATTCATGATCTATTTTTGTGCCATGGGTACTCACATATTGAACATACATCTTCTCGGTTAGCATCGGTGAGGCACTGGATGTGTAGAGGATGAACTGAGATTTTTCCACCTCTGCAGACCTGTGGTTAGCACCTATCTGGCGAGGTGGTGACAGTCACGCTCCTCAGTCCAGGCAGGAGCATACGGCCAAATACACCTCCCCTCTGCCGCTATGTGCTCGAGGGAAAGTGAAGGAGGGTGACATGCACAGGGAGAACTGTAGAAGCAAAAATGAAAGTGGTTTATATAGTTGACAAATTGAGTTCCTTCCCACACACAACTAAAAAATCCCAAAAGACAACATTACCTCAATTTGTATTTTAGTTTATAAGGTACATAGCAGCAGGGCTCATTAAGTACATTTTATTAGTTGGCTTTCAAAATATGTGCATTGAGCTACACGTTGCATTTCTATATCTCTCCTGCATCTGAGGCTACGTTTACACGTGGCCGGCTATTTTCATAAACGGACATTTCACCCTCTAAGTTTTCCAAAAATAACATTGTGCACACCTGTCAGTTTTCAGAAAAGTGTTTGTTTACAAGAACCCGTGTATATATGCCGTCAAGAGCATGCCAAACCTGTAGGTGGCAGTGTAACGAGAAGCTCAAGCCCACGTTAACCAATCAGAATCCTGAAAATAGCAACAAAAGCAACAAATCACTTCCTCTTTCTCTTTTGAACAAAGAGGTCGCACTTTTGACACAGGTCCAAGTTCTGTCGCATACTGTGACTTCGGCTGTCTAAAACGTCTCGGTTACATATGGTAACCCTTGTTCCCTGAAGGAGGGAACGGAGACGCCACGTTGAGACCGACGAATAGGAATCTCGCTAGAGAGGCCAATCTACTTCGAGTGAAACTAAACGAGCCAATGCACATTGGCGTGCAATCATTTGCATCAGCTGGTCAGCCACGCAGCGCGGGTATATAATGAGCATCAGGTGCGATTGCACTTTAGTTTTTTGCTGAATACATATGGACTAGCCCGAAGGCTGTACTACATATGAATACTGGATGACTTAGCCCAAAGTAAAGACATGGGCTTCTGTTAGGAGCAGCCATGGAGAAAATATAAACACATATGGGATCCCCGTAGGGTCACACATATGGGATCCAGCCTAGACCCGGTTCTCAAGGATCCAGCGGATAAAGGCCTGGCGCCGAACGCTCCGCCATGTCCGGCCGAGGGTGTTAGAGGACTCAACAGGTTTTTTACTCTGGAGGGTGCACAGTAGGGTGCAGCAAGGCGACAGAGCCGGACCTCTCGGTGCTTCTACCCGTTTAAGGTGAGAACACGGGAGGATACCGGCTTCACACGTAGGCAATAATATCTAGCGAATGTGTTAGGTGTTGCCCAGCCTGCTGCTCTACTCCCTTCTGCTTGCCTCCGTAATAGACAAAGAGCTGGACTGAGGTCCTGAGACTTTGAGTTCTGTCCATGTAGAAACGCAGAGTGCGAACGGGACAGAACAAAGCCAGGCCGGGGTCTCAGTACAACGTGGTCGTCACCCGGCCCGAACTCTAGGCACGATTTATCGACCGAAAATGCCTGCAGGTCCCCTAACAGAGCCCAATGCAACCAGCAGCAAAGTCTTCATGGAGAGAAGCTTTAAGTCTGCTGATTGCAAAGGCTCAAAGGGAGCATCCTGAAGTGTCCGAAGCACCAGGGAAAATTCCCAAGAGGGTATGGATTGGGGTCGAGAAGGATTTAATCGTCTCACCCCCCTAAGGAACCTGACGACCAGGTTGTGCTTTCCTACTGTTTTGCCATCTATGTGGTCATGATATGCTGAAATAGCGGCAGCATTTACTTTGATGCAAGAAGGAAAGCACAGACCCTATCAAACACCTTCAGGTGTACACCACTTAACAAATAGGTTCCACTTCAAGGCGTCCGTGGACCGCGCCCGTGCAGAACTGATGGTGTACCTCTGGGGGTAAGTCACCTAGAACCTTCGATGACGGCCGAGTTGCAACATGTGACAGGAGCATAGACCACCTTGTCAGTTGATGTACGCAGCGGTCGCACTGTCGTCTGTACAGGCCAGCACGTCCCTGCCATGTAGCGGCCTTTTTAAGGTGCTCAGAGCGAAACGTACTGCTAGCAACTCGAGGCAGTTGATGTGTCAATGCAGTTGGGGAAATCCAAAATCCAAATCTTACCGACTCCATACCGAGAAAATAGATCTTCTGCACAGGGGAGAGTTTGCTATTTTCCCAGTTCCCAGTTGACGACCCAACTGGCTGAGGTGCCTGAAACGGCCTGTGTCGAGGAAGAATCGAGACATGAAAGTACGCGTCCTTCAGGTTGATCGCTGCAAACCAATCTCGGGGACGGATGCATTCGAAAATGCATCTCTGTGTGAGCATTTTGAACGGTAGTTTGTGGAGACTCCGATTCAAAACTCGCAGGTCCAAGATCGGTCCCACCAGTTTTCTTGGGTACAGTAAAGTAGGGACTGTAGTACCCTGACCTCATATAGGCTGGAGGGACCGGCTCTATCGCGTCCTTCGCCAGTAGGACTGCGATCTCCGCCCGCAAGACATGGGAATTGGCAGCTCTCACTGTAGTGGAGTGGATGGCCCGAAACTTGGGGGGACGCCGGGCGAACTGAATCGCATAACGGAGACGGATGAACCAGCGAGATGGACTGGGCAGCTCTAACCAGGTTCGCAGAGACTGTACAAGTGCAACTTTCTATGTAGTTGCTGACATGCTCTTGATAGAGAATGCTTTGCTGACATGCTCTTAATAAAGATGTTAAAAAAACTTCTATGTATTGCTAGGGACCAGAGGGACCGCAGGCGTACCCGCAGTGGGGTACCAATATGGCTGCCATCGCATCATCCAGGTGGATGCTGCACATTGGTTGTGGTTGAGGAGATTCCTCCTTCCATGTAAAACACTTTGAGTACCCAGAAAAAGCGCTATATACATGTAACAAATTATTAATATTAATTATAAAGGCATTGTAAAAAATAATCCATAAATCAAGCAGTTTATTCCAAGTCTTGTGAAGAAATATTAGAGTGTGATCCACGAAAACCAATAAGGCTTGTTCTTGCGCATGAGTCACACTCCCGTGTCTTGGATTAAGGCACTCGATTCATATGGATTTGTTTTATGACACTTTATTTAAAATCTTTTACGTTTTGATTAACTGGACTTTCAATAAAGACAGAAACCTCTCAGTTTTCATTAAAATTATCATTATTTGTGTTTTGAAGATTAACCAAGTCATCCAGGTTTGGAACAACTTCAGGGTGAGTAAATTGTTTTTTGGGTGGACTATCCTTTTAACTGCAGTTGGTTAAATTATGCACTTGTTTAGCCTGAATTATCAAAACTACAAGACGCACTATATAGTATCAGGTTTCATACAAATATATAGTCATCTTCACTGTCCTCTCCTGCTCTAAGTGGGAGATCAGGTATAACGGTCCACATTGTGTCTGTATTGATTTCAGCTCTGCCAGGGACTTTGAAGACTATTGATGGGAAGTAAATGGTGCCCTGTGTCTCATTCTGATGGTACGAGTATCTCCTCCCTCCTCATTTTTAGCGAGTGTGTGTGTCCCACATTGTCTTTTTCTCTAAATTCGCACCCGATTTCAGTTGCAATTCTTTAAACCATTGTGAATGATGGAGGACCCGTAGCTTTGTACTGGTGTCTGGGTCCAAAGGGGCCAAGCAGTGCTGTGGTTGAGCAGAGCTGCTCAGATGGCTGTGTTTACATCAGGCACCAGTGCTGGCAAAGCCTCCAGTCACAGCAAATGGTGCTGTTGGCTAAACATACTGCTGTCAGGAGACTGCCACTGTCAACTTCATCTGGGAGAATTCAACAAGACCGGCTATCTCAGAAGCCTGAGTCTTGCAGGGCAGTGTACTGATGGCTTTAAATGTATTGGTATGTAGGT
This sequence comes from Chrosomus eos, assembly GCA_036326025.1. Lineage (NCBI taxonomy): Eukaryota > Metazoa > Chordata > Actinopteri > Cypriniformes > Leuciscidae > Chrosomus > Chrosomus eos. The sequence goes on from CM070821.1 coordinate 23,773,708, forward strand.
GATCTGTGTGTGGGTTGATTGCTAGGGTGGTCTGAATGGCTTTAGCATGTTGCTATGTTGTTGCAAATGTGTTCTGGGTGGTTTTTCGCAAGTTTCTATGCAATTGCTAAGTTGTTTTTACGATGCTTCTATGTGGCTTCTAAGGTGTTTTGAGTGTTTTTTTGTCACGTTTCTATGTAGTTGCTGACATGCTCTTAATAGAGAATGCTTTGCTGACATGCTCTTAATAGAGAATGCTTGCAATCATTTAAAGGAATTAACTGACACCGTAAAAAAAAGTGTTAAAAAAGATGTTAAAAAATATTTAAAGTAAATTTACTTGGAAAATTTACTTTCTCATTCATTTATAAATTGTTCATACTTGTTTATAAATTGTTTATAAGTGTTGCTTCTTGGGTCAAATTATTCTGATAATGATCGCAAGAAATCCAGCAACATCCATTAAAGGGGTCATATAATGCCATTTTCATACAAGTTAATTTGATTCTTTAGGGTCTGAATGAAAAGTTTGTAATATACTTTAATTAAAAATTCTCATTAGTATTGTAAGAAAAAACTAATTTTACCTGGTCAAAAACAGCTCTGTTTTCAGCACGCCGTTTCAGTGCATATGCCTTTAAATGATAATGAGCTTCGCTCACTCCGCCCCTCTGTTCTGCGGCCATTTTGACACAGCACGTGGAGTGTCAGTGTTGCCTTGACAACAGTTGAGGGTATTTTGGAGAAAGAATGGCAGCGGGAGTCTCTGAGAGAGGACACATCTGTACGACCATATCAGTTTGAACCGGAGTCGGACCCGGAATTAGATGACGGCCGCAAAGAAGTTCGACAATTAAGACTCGAACAGGACGTTTCTGAATGGTTGGTTAACATAATGGGCCCTATTTTAACGATCTGAAACGCAAGTGTCAAGCGCGAAGCGCAAGTAACTTTGTGGGCGGGTCTTGGGCGCTGTTGCTATTTTACCGGCGGGATAAATGACTCTTGCGCCCGACGCAAGTTTAAAAGGGTTTGGTCTGAAATAGCTTCATAATTCATGGGTGTGGTTTGTGCGTAATGTGAAATAAACCAATCAGAGCGTCATCCAACATACCCTTTAAGAGCAGGTGCGCATGTTGCATGGCGGATTGTTATTATTATGGCGGATTTACCAGGTGCTTGCCAGGAGCCGTTCACAGCCGAGGAGACCGTTTTTTTTTTTTTCTGGTTCTTGACGGACAAACTAATTTGTCAGATGTCCTTATATACATGTGTCTTGCCACTATTGGGCAAACAGGTCTGATCCATCATTACTACAATTAGCCTGAAAAATTTGGGTAAATGTGTAAGCTAGATTTAGGTCTACATTTTTTTACATCTTCATGGACACCACAATGATTTCCCTCATGTGTTAATATTTTTCCTTGTTATAATGTATGATTTGCAAAAATAAAAACTGCTGCATCTGTGTTGATGAAAGAATCAAAGTGTATCCGCGTTGTGCACCCGCTACATTATGGCCAAGCATGCGCGCTTAAAATAGCATTATGAACGACGCCCCACTGACTTTAGACTAGTTTTTTTCTGGTCAGTGGCGGAATTGGAACTGCAAAATAGCACTAGGTAATGTTTGCGCCGAAACACGCCTCCTTTTTGCGCCAACCCGCCCAGGGAGCGCAAGTTAATTTCCTATTAAGTTAGTTTACCGACGTGCGTCTGTGGAGGGAAAAGTTGACGTTATTCGTGGGGAATATTCCCTAAAACAAAACTCAGCCACTGTGTCTTCAGCGGTTCGGATTTAGGAACATCAAAGTGACTGGTTTGTTCGTTATTACACCCAAGAACAGAACACCACAATCGCTTAGACGCCATTCTGCTCCAGCGTATCAACAATGACGGACTATGATGACAGCTCGCTCAGGGCGGGTCTGTGTTGAAACGCTGCTGTCAATCAACAGTCGTGGGAGGGGCGTCCGACTCGAATGGCTCGATTTGAGACTGGGAAAAACATATAAGGAGATTAAAACAAAACCACTGGATGGATTTTTATCATTATATGATGGTTGTGTACAGGCACTGCCAACACACATTTCAGTACAACCAACTTGAAAAAGTGCATGTACCATTATATGACCCCTTTAAGGATATAAGTAGGGTTAATTTTGATTTTGTCAACCATAAATATTTGAATCAAAGCTCTCATGTAAATATACAAATCAGGATGTTGTTGGTTTGAAGAATGCTGGTGAAAGTAGAGGCTATTCTGGGTTTATAGCAAGAAATGATGTGCACCTGGTGTTGTAACTTTTGCAAACATCAAATAATTAATGTGTAAAAAGGGTTCCGTATGTGCCAGGACACAAAAATCACTGCTTCACAAAAGAGCTGACGACAAGCTTCTCTTCTGAAGATAACCTCAGGAAAAGGTTGCACAGGATGTCAAAAGAGACTGCTGCTATCATCTCTTTGTGCAGATGTGCCCATAGATAAGTATGCAGTTTGGGTCATGGAGGAAGATGATGATGAACTTCCTGTCATCCGTACCCTCTACTCCCACTTTCCTCTACCTGTCTTGAATCTCTGCTGGGCTTGGAATAGGCAAGTGTGTGTCTGCCTGTTTATTTTTCTTAGAGTAATACGGAACAATATGCATTTTTAATGAAGAGCAGCATGGCTTCTCCTTACACTCTCAGGACAAATAGTCTCTAATCTTCACAGTGCTTGTATATATGTGTGTATGCATGTGTAAATGCATTCACACACTCAGGAGTAAACACAAGCTTAAATATGAGTTGTGTCATGTTGAAATACTTTCTCCTTCAATGTGGAGAGTCAGCTATAAGTAAGCTATAAATAAGTGATTTTTTTAAGAGAATACACACAGTGGCTCTGATGTATAGAGCACAATAGTGACTGCCCACTGTTAAGTGGCATTGGTTCGAGAAGTATTTTTCCTTTTCATTTTTTACATAGGCATTTCTTGAATAAAAGTTAAATAAAAAGCAAACATCACAACATTGTTGTTCAAAGTTGAGGAAATAAAAAAAATATACACATACATACAAGGTGTCTGTAGGATTAGCCAATATAACTACCACGGTTATTCCAAATGATGTAATACTATATATTTCCATTATGTTTATAGATATATTATTGATTAAAATATAAACTACCGTTCAAACATTTGGGGTCAGTAAGATTTTTTATAATTTTGAAAAGTCTCTGATGCTCACCGGGGCTGCGTTAATTTGATCAAAAAACAGTCATGTAAAACTTAAATTGTTTACAATTTAAAATAACTTTTTTTATTATTTAAATATATTTTTAAATGTAATTTATTCCTGTGATGCAAAGCTGAATTTTCAGCATCATTACTCCAGTCTTCAGAACACCTGGTTCGATCGACCATACCGGTTTGTTAAAATAATGTCTGGGAAACCTGTTGGGAAACAAACGTTATTTTTAACAAATTATTTGGTGCTGCTAGTGACGCAGATTCTAGATTCTTCTGAAAGAATTGTGTCAATCTGTGCTGGGAGAGGAACAGAAAGTCAGAGGCAAGAGTAACAGGGGTCTAGTGACCCTGACCTCTGAATGTCCACCGTACTTCCTCAGCTGGTGAGGCAGCACACGCAATGCATCCCTGCTCAGCCCTGCATGAGCCTAATTAAAGCAATTAATCAGATGAATTACACTGATATCACACACCGCTCCCTCTGGGGCCTTAGAGTGACCAGAGCTAGCGTGGATGCTAAAGCTAAATGAACTGTTGCTTGAGTGACATGAGAGGTTTTTGGGTTAAAATTAATGAGGCGCTTTGACTGAGTGACTTTTACAAATCAACTGCCAACACGTCCATAGAAATGCCATGCTGTGTTGTGAAGTGTAGAGCTTTTAGGCTTCAGTGAATCCATCTTGGATTCAATTCTTTCTCTATTTTGCTCTGATATTTGCTCATTTTCTCGCAGGCCCACAGTCGCACACACAAACGTAGACACACAACATGCTCTGAGGGTTACAGCGGCAGTGGTGGCACAACACATTCCCATCTAAATACTCAGTTTGTGTGCATGTGTGTCTCTGCGTGACTTAGGTATTGTGTCTCAGTGTTTGGAGGGGACCAATGGCAGACACACTACGTCAAGCTGCTGCGTGTCACTATCAGGAAGTAATCAGATGAGAGGACAGCGTCACGAGTCACAGGCTCATAGCAACAGCAAGAAAAAGGAAAAGAGAGAAGAGGAGCAGGAGGAGAAGGGAGGGAGGGAGGGAGGGAGGAAGATAGTGTGAGAATGAATTAACACCTTTTAACGGCAGCAGCCCATTAAGGCAGAAAAGCAGACAAGCACGAAGAAAGAGAGAGAGATTGAGACACAACGTAATGAAGGAAACATGCATAGTGATAGTATGGTAAAGAAAATTCAAAGTGATGAAACACAACAAACATACAGCAGATGTGTGTATGTGTGTGTGGGGGGGGGGGTCTTTTTGCAATGCAAATCTATACATGCAATACAACAGAAATGGCTGAGTAATCAGTGTTCTTGGTTTTTCTTGGTCAACTTAAATTTAAAGCAAAGCAAATTTTTGCTTTACAATAAGGTGACATTAATAAGTGAGCAAAACATTTGTTTGAGCATTTATTACTTCTTGTAAACATTAATTAATAAAATAGAACTATTTATTGTTAGTTAATGTTAGCAAACAGATACAACTTTTGATTTCAATAAGGCATTAGTAAATGTTATTAAGAATGCATTAGAAGTCTAATGCAAAAAAATGGAATCTTATTGCATTACCACATTATAAGTATTACATATATTGATTTTACAGATTGAATGAGATAAGATATTAAACCATTATTATATTTAATATTAAAATTGTTAAATTATTACAAGCATTATCTGCCAAAATATTAAAAGCTTCTCAGAAAATATCTTAAAACAAGATGAAAAAATTCCACTGTAGCATTCATTTGATCTAAGTATAAATCTATCTAAATTTAGTGAGGTTTATTGATAGAGGCTTAAAAAACAGGGGGGGGGGGGGGGGATGCTTTAGGATGCTTTTCTAATTAAGAAAAATGTGTGTAGAGTTGCTCACTTTCCTTTCACTGCAGAATAGAAGATATGCACTCAATGAATTTCCATTTGCCAAAGAAAGGGGAAAAGGTGTGCAAAAGGGAAATGTGTGATAAAAGGAAGTAGAAAAAAAATAAGACTGGAGGAGAAAAAGGGAGGAAGAGGGGAGGTGGTTTGACGCATCCAGACTGCAACCATGGCTTTTTTCTTCATTAGGGATCAGAGGGAAAAAACTGCAGTGAAGCAGTGCACTGAATTCTGGATGCATTCATCTCTATGTCCTCTTATTCCTTCTGAACATCCATCCACATGCATCTAACTACTGTCATGACTAACGTTTCAGTCTCCTCCCTCTTTACTCACTTCTTAAAGGGAGAGTTTGGTAAAAAAGTTAAAATTATGTCATCATTCACTCACCCTCATGTTGTTCCAAACCTGTATGACTTTATTGCCCTGTTCCAAACGCTAGTGAGCTGCTTAATTATGCAGGGTTTGTAGAGTTCTCAACGGGCCTGAAAATTACAACCCGGCCCGGACCCGATGTAATCCGACACATCAACATGAATTATCTGCCCGAACCCGGCCTGACACCTTTAATGTTCACGCCATTTAACAATACAAACAATACAATAAACTGAAACAATAAACTTTAAATATATAGATAGGCTATATACCTTAGATAAAAATCTTCACACACTAATAAATAAAAAGAACTCAAACATGTAATTTTTTTTTTTTTTTTTGCACTGAGCGGAAAAGATTAAGCCAGAGGTCCGACCCGACCCGAGTCATTTGCTTATATTTTCGACCCGAACCCACGGGTCCCGTTGGGTTTGTCAGGCCAACCCGACCCGTTGAGAACTCGAGCACTTTGTAAAGAATGCAATCCAAGAATGCATTGCAGTGCACTCCAAGAAAAGAAAAAAATTCAAAAAGATGGACAAGATGAGGGAAATGTTGATAATGTACTTAAATTTCTTTCAATACTGAAATCTAATACAAATGATTCAGAGCAAATAAATAGATTAATTTAATCTAATGTTCATGTATGCACTATAGGCATATGAAAATATCACATTTTATAGCATAGCAACATGCTTAAGCTAAACTATATTGAAAGCAAATAGTTGAATCTCCCCCAAAGAGTGGCATTTGTGTGGCACACATAGTTGGTGCCTATGTGTGTTCCAAATATGTTACTGGTTCTATGATGATAAAAATGCTGTTAAAAGGTGTTTTGTGTTTAAAAACGTGAGAAAAAAAATATGTTTTTTGAAAGTCCGATTTCTTTTACTTTAAGCACCTCATTTTTTTGGAGCAAGTGAGAAACTGCAACAGATGTGAGCACAAATATATATGTTCATCTAGCGCATGTTCACATAAAAACAATCGAAATGTAGTTCAGTGGAATGCTAAAACTTGTTCTGGGTGAACATCCCCTTAGAAATGAGCTGCCTACAGTAGAAAGAAGTGCACACACAAAAAAAAAACGTTAAATGACATAAAGCTGAGAAAATGATGACAGAATTATAATTGTTGGACTATCTTTTTAACATCTCGTTTTTCTCCTTTTACCTGTACATCTTACACAGAGTCTGTCTTTAACTTGTCAGTCATCCTGAAGTCGCTCTGTTCCTCTACCTCTCTCATATACATGCACACTGACTCCCTTGGTCGCTCTCTTGGCTCAGGAAGAGAAATCAATAGCAACAAATTAATCATTCTGCCTAAGGCAATCCAGTAGAAAGGGGGAGGGTTGGAGAGTTGTGTGTGTGTGTGTGTGTGGGGGGGGGGGGGGGGTCGGGGGGGGGGGGGGGGGGGTGTAGAGGAAGAATTGGCAGTAGTACATGTTCTGACATTTGATTTAAGCTCTCCTTATGGCTAAACCAACATTATTTCATATTGGGGGTGGAACTGATTCTGTTACCCTAACAATTATTTTGCTTGTTGTGGTGTTTTGTTATTGAGCTAATTTTTCTTGTTCTGTTCAGATCATGTCAGTCCGAGTTACATACAAAGGCAGGAACCTGTAGGAAAAGGAGAACAAGATACTTTTGCAATTGGGCTTGAAAATGTACACCTTCATATCCCTGCTGAAAAGAAAACATCTTAAAGCAGCTTAAGCTGATTTGCCTGGTATGGGTCCTAGTATGGTCTGGTCTGCAAGTTTTAGAGGGATTTTTGGGCTAGCAGGTTAGGCGACTAGCTTGACATCACTGTCAGAGAAGCTTGTTACTGGGACAGTACCCCTAAAAGGACAACTTTGGACCTCATCTATCCCTAAAATATGTATATTAGTACCTTAGTGATATGTTCTCTTATACTATTATGAAACATTAAGAGGGAAATAAGTTAAAACAATGTTTATTTAATGACAGTGCAAGCTGTTGTACCCCTAAAGGCCCACACCAAGGTTCACACCAAGAACGATAACTATAAAGATTATAACTATATTAGCGTCCACACCAGTTCAGATATCATTCTGTTTATTTAAATGCTCGAGCTCGTTACAGCAGGATGGATTCTTATTGGCTGTCAATTTCTTTATCCTTCATCAGCTGGATAAAATTGGTCTGAAAGTGATTCCAGCGATATTGTTTCTCTGTGCCATTATCGTTATAGCTGTGATGTGGAACGATTTTTAGAACTATATCTTTATCGTTAGCTTTATAGATATCGTTCTTGGTGTGAACTAGCCTTAACAGTATAATGTTTGCACTTTTTTTTTCCTGAGAGTGCAGGGTGGGAAACCTAAGACCAGTTTAAAGGCCAACACCATTTTAGGCTTATTGTTTTCATCACAGATTTCATACGGGGGGGGGGATATATATATTCTTGCACAACTAATTGTTTTTTACTAGTCATCCAGAAGAGTCTGACAAAGAGATGGCTGAATAGTTTACTGAATGTAAATGACTCATCATATGACATGCACCATCAGTGGCCTTTGCTGTTTCTGGCAAGTCTGTTAACGGAGAGCGTGTGTTAGAATGAGATGAGAAACAGAAACGTTCTTTACTGTCAGACTCATTCTGCTTCCACTAGCATTAACAGAGTAAAAAGTCATATCCCACTTATAGTTTCTGTTAGCCTGTGGGCGACACTTGATTAGTTTCAGAGTACTTTGCAAGGATTTTGGCTTGCATATGTATGGGAATGCTTTCACTTCTACATTTTACAGTTTACTCATAATGTGCTGAAAAGCAACCCAAAGCATCCCAGATTTACATTATTTTCGCTTGCTTAATTCTAGTAATAATGATAATAATAGTTATACACACACTAATAATTGCATCTCAGTATATGTCATCAGTTTTGTATATAATTAGTAAGTAGTTAAAAAGTGTGCGTGCGTGCTGCGTGCGTGCGTGCATGCCGCGCGTGTGTGTGTGTGTGTGTGTGTAAAGTACATTGTACACCGGTTCACTGGCAGTGGTCCTCGTCCTTGCACAGGTTCATTCATAGGATATGATGTAATTGAGCTTTTGAATTGATTGGATCTTACTTCCACATTTGTATCAGTAACAGCCTGAACTCCATGCTCATATCAGTGAGGGGGAAAAAAACTACATTGACTTGTGAAATGTGTATGTTTGAAGTAAATGTACTCACACATAATTAAATACACATGCTCACACTAATGCGGACCTTATACGGGTGGATTAGGGCCCAAGCGTGCACAATAATGACATACACAGTCATGTCATTCAAAAGGTTTCAGCAATGTGACACAAAGTTAAACACACTCCACTTTAAAAGTGCTGTGGTGTAAAAGTGAAAGACTGCAAATGAGCTGTTCTACCTGAGAGACAGAAAATTACACAGGAGGCATAAAAGCAGATGTTATTGATCCACCCCCTCAAAGCAGCACCTGGTTAGCAGCGAACCCGCCCCGCAGCCCACACACACTGAAAAGCTATGCCTGGAGCAGCACACAGAATCATGTTTATACACACATGAACAAAAGAGGTGAAGTGATGCACTCACACATGTAACATCACATGGGAGAGAGAAAATGTCATTGGATGTTGAGAGAGTAAAACGCTAATCTGGTTCATAATGTAGTCTATAATAGTGTTCCCCTTCAGTCGCTCACGTTCGACGTGACGTCGACGTCACGTCTCCCGTTCCCTCCTTCGGGGAACGAGGGTTACATCAGTAACCGAGACGTTTTGTTTCCCCTCCTTTGTTTATTTGGTAAATTTTCAGCATATGTGCGCAAAGACAGATCATTATATAAAATCGTATTTTGACCTCACTACTGTGTCTTGGTGATAAGTATTTATTGGTGAGTTTTACAATGTTGCATGAGCATTAACATGTCAAAGTATGGATGCACTGATATAAAAATGAATCCAATAAATATTGGCATAATTGTTAATAAATATTACGATAATGGCTAATATTACCATTCTATACTACACAAAAGTTTGTGGTCAGTAAGATTTTTTTTTAAGTGGTATCTTATGTTGTCCAAGGCTGCATTTATTTGATCAAACATACCGTAAAACAGTAAAATTATTACAATTTAAAATAACAATTCTTTTTTAATATATTTGAAAATGTCCCGTGATGGAAAATCTGAATTTTCTCCATCATTCCAGCCTTCAGTAACACATGATCCTTCAAAAATCATTCTGATATGATGATTTGCTGCTCAAGAAACATTTTTTATTATTATCAATGTTGAAGAGAGCTTAATATTTTAATATTAAAAATATTAGGACTGCTTAATATTTTTGCGGAAACCATGATACATTTTATACAGAATACACAATTTTTTTCAAGAGAAAATCATTATTTGAAATTATTTGTAACATTATAAATGTTTTTACTGTAAATTTCGATCAATTTAAATCATCCTTGCTAAATAAAATAATTAATTTCTTTCAACACAAAATTCTAACTGACCCCAAACTTTTGAAAGGTAGAGCATTCGTCTAAATAAATTTAAAAGAAAACACTAAAAGCTACATTCAGTCATTTTAAACAACATCACAACATTATAATAACAAAATGTAAAAATATAGTTCAAATGATCATGCAAAATTAATTACGAAAAAAAGTACAATATCCCCCATAACCAATATACGGAAATATTATTCATCCCTAAACAACACTCTAGTATAAATATCATTCAAGCAACACCTAATGACAAACGTGGCATCATTCAAAGGTGTTGCTGATTTTTACCAGCTGCGCCTCTTCATATGAGAAAGAGTCCAATGCTTGCTGTTTCATCATGATATGATGCTGAACTAAATCAACAGCTCCTGATCCCCAAACTCATCTCTCACACTCCCTTCCTTCTCATTCACACTCGCATGACATCTCACTTCACTCTCTGTCCCTTTACTCCTCTTTTACTCTGAGCTGCTGTTTTAGCTAGTTTATACTACCAATCAAAATTATTTTTAAAGTCTCTTATGCTCACCAAGTCTGCATTTCTTTGATCAAAAATACAGTAAAAAAAGCCCAGTAATTTTGTGAAATATAACTTATATTCTATTAGTTTTCAATTTATATAGTGTTTTTTATTTATTTTAATATATTATAACATGTAATTTATTCCAGATTCCAAATGTATTTATGTCAAAGCTGAATGTTCAGCATCATTACATCAATACATGCATTACTTTAATAAACATTTCTTATTATTATCATTATCAATGTTGAAAACAGTTGTGTTGCTTAATATTTTTGTGGAAATCGTAGTACCTTTTTTTCAGGATTCTTAGTTTTAGTTTAGTTTAGTTATTTTATTGTCCAAAAGTGGAAATTTGTCTTTGGCTTCACTATTCACCTCACACAAGGACACCAACACAACATAACAATATACATAAACATTCATAAAATAATTAAAACGATAACATTCCCATATGTACATATACAATCTATGCATACATACTCATATTCATGTCTTCTCCACATATAAAATTCTAATGGCAGTTGGCACAAATGACATCTGGTACACGTTTTTACTCGCCAGAGGTTGTCTAAAACGTCTCCTTGATTTGAAATTTAGAATGTAAGGGATAAGAAGAATCCTCGATAATAACAATGCTTTTTGTTTAACTTTTTATAAATATATATCTATCTATATATATAGATCTCATTCAGTTGTCTTTGTGTCTACAATTGCGCTAGCCACATAAACCACCCTAGACAATTTCTGCTTTGCTTTAACAGTCAGAACTCCATACCACATAGTCATTAAAAGACATAATACTCTCCACAAGATTCTTAAAAACCATCTCTAAAATATTCTTGCTCATGCCAAAGTGTTGTAGCCTCTGTATAAGATGCAATATATGCATTGTCTTTTTAAAAACATAATCCACATTTTTACAAACAGTAATTGTAAAGTTGTTTTGAACAGTAATTAACTTCAAAATGAACTAAAATTAAAGTGGCTGAGAAAGCTCAGTGTGCTGCAACTGAAGAAAACGCATGCAAATAGAAAAACACCTGCAAATTAAGAAAACATCTTCATCAGTTTTACAACACATGGGTGCTCCAAATACTCACAACCAAATACAGAAACGCGCTGCAAATAGAGCAGAACACAACAGAAATGTTTCCAGGCTGGGACGTGCTTATAGCTCAAAGTCTACTTTTTATATTTTTTACTTTTTTTGCAAAACATACAGAGATGACATGTTTATGACATATAACTTTGTATACAATATATTTTGTATACAAAAGAAGAGTTAACAATGAGCTGGAAAAAAAAAAGAGAGAAAAAGACCATGAGGGTAAGATAATCTATTCATCAGTTTTTATTCATCACACATATTGTCATGTTATGTTTAAATAAGTTTCATAAGAAATGTTAGGCAATGCAGGGTCCAAAGATGAGAAGTTTTAAAGTTGAGACACTCACACATATATAACACATATTTTAAAAAATTGTGTATAAAATGTATATTTATTTTCAACAGTTATGTTAACTGCAATAATAAGAAATTTCTGTCGTCAGAACAGCTCTTCGGCTGATGGACACGGTGTTGCGTTGTCATGGGAACATCCCAGGTGAAAATAATGAGGAAATTACGTTGTCTTTCGTTGCTTCCTTCACCAAGTGCGTTCCAAACGGCTACATAATGACACACTAGTGCCCTGCTCACTCCAAAGTCCCACTTCAAGGCCTCTGCTCTTCGAAGGGAGTAGGGCATAGAGATGCTCACGAGCATCCCAGCCGGTTTCGTCACTTATTGGGGTTCCCAGAAACATTTCCGTTGTTTCTGTATTTGGTTGTGTTGTGAGTATTTGGAGCTCTCTCAGCCACCGTATTACATAAAATAAATTGGCTACAAATTAATTTTAATTGTATTCTATTTTGATACATGGTCTGTTCTATTTAAATTTGTTTTAGATGATACGGATGACAGTCCTAAAATACTAACTAAAATAATATAAAATAATCTGTGGGGAACTAAAACTAACCTAACATCTAGGAGATGATAAAATATGAGATGGTACATACAGTTTTTATTAAATATTTAATTAAAATTAAAATACTAAAATAAAAATATTGCACTTACTGGGGACACTTAATGTTCAACAATATTACTGATCTGCCTGCATTGACAGCATTATATGAGAACCGAACTGAGCTGGACGATCACATCACTGTTTTCTCAAGAGCGGCTGTATAGATAAATTAACTAAATTCAACTTTTTTACATCAAAAACTAACCATCACTGAACTTACTTAAGCTGAACTATGCCATGGTATACTACTTACAAGAAAGTACAACCTTTTTTAAGGAAAAGCTCAATGGAGAGGTCATAATAGTGTTATTTCTGCATGTCTGGAAGTGTGTAAAGCAAATGTTATGTTGCATGTGTATTTGTGATATTAGAATAGAGGAGCAGGTTTGACGGGCTGTGCCTCAGTGGTAGGGGAATGGCCGCTGTGAGCTAAATCAAATTAGCGCCTGGTCGGTGCGGGTTCTTGGCCAGCCAGTGGCTGTGTTAATGAGAGCAGCCCAGCCTCAGTCACTCGGTGTGTTTTACAAAGCATGCACCACATGAGGCTGCACACACACGTACACATGCGGCGCAAGGGAAGTGTGAACACACCCCCTATGAACCATGTGTTTTCAGAGCTAAGCATGTGTGTGTTTTCTGTCTGACCACCTCACATCTGCATGACAGAAAGGTAATATTACACGTTTCAGTAGAATACGAATAGATGGTTTTAAGTGCAAATATTCATTATAGTGAATACAAGGCAGCACTTTATTGATATTCCTCGAACATTTTGTTCAGGGTATGATCCCATAATCATGAGTAATAAAACTCTCTTAAATTAATTCAGGCCAAATCACTGCAATTCAAACTTTATTTTATAGATAATTGTAGCCTTTTTCCTGTTTTTCCCCCCTAAAATTCATAACATTCAAGTAAATGTATTGACATTGATAGAATATTGATAGTAGAACTGATGATATTAAAAATGTAACCAACATTTTGCTCATGTGGAGGTAGAGGTGATGAACTGAATTCCAATTGGTTTTCTTTTTACATCTATTTACATGCTTAAGGTGGAAGTGCACCCAAAATTGAAGGTCTGTCATGACAACTCGCAGAGAGATTGGATGGATGTGGCCATGTTAATGTATGGTCTCGGCGGAATAGATCTGCTACGCTGCTGCAGAGACTTGCTACTGTCAATACATTCACAGACATTGCTGTGAGCATGTAAGACATTCTGCTGCTGCACATATAACAAACATAGAATAACCACAACAAAGCAGGAGACATGGAAAGACAATACAAGTCATATGCATGCTCCTGCATCGACAGACATTTGCACAATGATAAACAGGACGGGATGGGATAGGACAACCTATCCTGTGTGTTCTCATTAACAATAGATATTACGTTGCAAGCTGACAGTAATTTAATTAAGTCATTTTGATAATATACCTGAGCAAATAGTATGATCATTTTTATATCATGTCAAACCCTCTATTATCCTATTTGTATGTAGAAGTCATTTGGAATTGGAACAATAGATAAATAATGTAAAAATTAAAACATCACCCTTGGAAATAATTAAGGTGTCATTACTGTTGAAATATTAGCTAACTTTGCAATCTGATTACGGGCTGCTGCTTTTATAGAAGTACGAAGAACAGCTTTAGCTCTGTTTGAAATCCGATACGAAAGGGAAAGCCTATTTCACATTAAAAAGAGTTCACATGCCAGAAATGATTTTGTCCTTATGGCAACTTCATTGTCTGCTTGCTGCTGCTTCATAAACACGATGCTGCATGTTCACTAGCTGCAAATATGCTATTCACTCTAAGGATTAAACAGGACTGTTAACATGACTTTGAACTTTGTGTATGGTTACTTCATAAGGAATTGACAAAGCAGACCACATAAAAATGTGTAGATATATAGCATGAGAAAGGCCGTTCAATTATCTTAGATGTTGAATTTCAGAGGATTTCTGAAAGCGTGCTGCAGACTGCTGACAGCAAACAATGCCCGTATTTGAATGTTTGAGCAGCAAGCTCATTGGCTGCTGATGCCAGCTGTTACATTCCCCTAACCGTCTAGGGGTCGAGGGGGGAGGTAACAAAGGGGGGGAAAGCAGCAACAACAAAAAAGGTGAGAACACACTTCAATCCTCTGTCTCAGGCCCCATCCACACTACTGCGTTTTAATTTAGAAACGGAGAATTAAAACGAATACGATCTCCGTCCACACCAGCGTTTTAGCTGCGTATCAGAATTGATCTCCGTCCACATTAAAACGACTGAAAACGCAGATCACGTGACCATTCATCTACACTGGGCATGCGCGTGCCGGTGTAAACACAACACAACTTCATTGATAAAATGATCCCACCATGCGCTGGTTCTTCCAGGCCGGCTTAACCCCAAACCGACGCTGTACGGTCGATACCGGCGCTGCACACGGCACGGGAATTGTCACAGATCGCTGGAATAATAGCTTGCCTCCGGCGCATGTAGGCAGTTAACGTTATAGCATCAGGTAAGGGTGCCATGACTGATGACACCCAAGCAATCAGAGAGCCGAGCGCGAGCGTCTGCGTCATCGTTTCTAAAGTCCTCCATAGCTGCCAACTCTCACGCATTGGCCGTGAGACACCCGCATTTGAATGGTTTCACACGCGCACACGCCACACCCCCGATTTCTCACGCTGAAGAGTCAAACCGGTCGGTCAAAGGCCTGAAAGATGAGTTTATCCAACGCATTCTCATCCTTTAGCGTCATATAGGTGACGCCATATGACATTTCGTCGAAATCTTACGCACATGGCATCCTTTGGCGTCAATATAACACGTAGCAGGTTTAGGTCTGGAGCAGGGTTACAGTTATGGCGCCTTGGGATCTGCTTCTCATACGCTAAAGGATGCCACGTGCTTTGGATTTAGACGAGCGTCACCTGTATGACGCCTTGGGTTCTGCGTCTCATATTGACGCCAAAAGATGCCATGCAGGGGCGTGGTACCGGGGGATAAAGGGTACCGAGTACCCAGGGCCCGAGGCTACTCGGCAGCTCAAGTCCAAGCTCAAGTCCAAAGTCCGTTGCCGTTCGCGGAGCTCAAGTCCAAAGTCCGTCACCGTTCGCGGAGCTCAAGTCCAAAGTCTGTCACCGTTCGTGGAGCTTCAGCCGCGGAGCTCAAGTCAAAAGTGCGCCCCCACCCCCCCCCCCCCCCACCCACCCCACAGTTACTATTGTCACATATTATTTAGGAGGATGGATAGTATGCACATTGGGACGCAGCTAGAGACTGTGCTTCAAACCACGTAGGGTGCGCAAACGGCGAGAGAGAGAGAGACCTTGCGTAATACCAATGTAAACGATGTAATATGTAAACGAAATCTAAAAAAAAAGAAAATAAAAGCCTTTGAAGGAAGAAAAATAAAACTTAACTCAAGATACCCATTTTTTTCAAGCAAATATATCTTGTTTTAAAGGGGTCATGAATTGCATTTTTTATGACAATTTAGATCTCATCATTGCTCGATCTCTGCCCTCTCACGCATGCTTTCATCCTAATAACAGTGTAAACATGATGCAAATAAGACATTCATTGTGCAGTGTAGACAGCTTCATTGATTATAATGGGAGTTTTGGCAAGAGTCCAGATAAACTTGTGCTGTGTGATTGACAGCTCCAGAGATTGTAAAGGGAGCATTCTTTGATAACTTTCTGTATATAATTTAATACATTTAAATAACAGATCATTTTCATGCTACTAAGAGAAATAATGTGAAGTTGACCGTATAGTCACTGGCTTGATTTACTAACATACAAACAGCAATAAAGATTTTGAGACAAAGAACATCTGACTGTACATGAATCATTACATATCAGAAATCACTGATCAGAGATTTAGCTTTAGAATTAACACAGTTACTAAAATGTTGTGGCATTACTGTTGGGTTCATATCTTACTGTAAAAGTCTGTTTGCAGAACCTGCACCGAAATTGCAACTGATTTACCAAAGAATCCACTGTGAAATGTACTGAGCAAACAAATAATGCTCTACTTAGACATTCACATACAAACAAATAATGCTCTACTTAGACATTCACAACTTTGTTAAAAATATATAAACACTTTCCTAGCTTTAGGATTAAGGGTGGAACTGATCACAGTTGATCCGTACAGATCAGGCCCCACGGTTCGGTACGCATGTGATTTGTGGATTAACTGCTAAATTTAACCATCGTAGAGTAAAAGTTTCTAATTTTGGACGTGTTTTGTATTGCCAATTTATTTACACATTCAAACAATTTTCAACGCAAAAGAAGAGGCAAAAATCGGGACTCGCATGTTATCTATATATAAAGTGACAGCACACACCTAATATTCCTACTGTTGTCTATGTCATTAATATTTTAATAAAACAATAAAAATACAGCTTTAACAAAAATGAAACTAAACTATAACTACACTGCTTGTGTAATTTGTGTATTTGTTCTTACTTTATTACTGACTGATCACTTGTTTTAAATAATGTGTGGACTGAATCAGTTAGGCTAGTAGTTTTTGATGAATAGTGTATAGTTTTTTTGTATATTTTTTTGCTGATCCGAAAAATTATCCAATCCGTGAATTTTGTGATCCGTTTCACCACTAATTAGGATCCTTTGGAAGGTAATGTTATTTTTAGTCCAGTGATCCTGTATCTCTCTTCTCTTCTCATCGTGCTAACGTGCCAGTGGGCGGGGCCAAAGATGTGATGATGTAGAAGTACGCGTTGATCTGATCCTGCAGAGGCGGTATTTGGGTCATAATGTGATCAAATCCAAAATGAGTAATTTACGTAGCTTGGTTTTTGGACTAAAAAGGAAGCTGAGCTCTGAAACTTACAGGGATTTTTTAGAGTACAATGACCAATAGAGTACAATGATCATAATTCCTCAATTCAAGACTCCTTTAAAAATGTTTAGATGTTTTTACTAAATATTAAAAATATCTTGTTTTCAAGGATCAAAAATTATTATTTCAATTTATTTTAATATTTCCAAGGTTTTATGTTACTAGATCAAGTTTACACACGGGTCAAAAATTACCCATCTATGCAAGCATGATAAAACAAAAGAATACAGAAAAGATTTTGTTATAATAACAAAATAAAATTGTTTAATTTTAGCAGTTATTTAGATCAACACATTTACTGTAACACTTGAAATATGTTTATTTGACACTTTGTCACACATAACATACACATAACTGATAACACTGAAATTGAACTGTAGTGAATTGTGGTAAATGTGACCGAATAAAAAAAAAACGGACAAAATAAAATCACATCATCTTTAATTGCCATTTCAGTGCTTACATGTCTCACAAATGACAACTACACGTTTGTGCTCCTTGCACACGGGGCTGGTGCACTCTTCGATTGGTCCTCCTGTGGCTAGGTGGTGGCTGCGTTTTGTTTTTTAATAATTTGTAAAATTTGTATAGCGCTTTTCTCTGAACTCAAAGTGCTTAACATGGAAGGGGGGAATCTCCTCAACCACCAACAATGTGCAGCATCCACATGGATGATGCAACAGCAGCCATAGTGCACCAGAACACCCTCCACACACAGGCTTATTGGTGGGAGGAGACAGAATGGAGCAAGCCAATCAGTATATGGGGATGATTAGGAATCCATGACGATGGATAAAGGCCAATGGGCAAATTTGACCTGGATGCCGGGGTTACGTGCCCTCAGAGCGCCTCTTCATATGGGGCATTTTCATCATGCATGGTGCTCAGGAAGACAACCGTCTTTCCCTTCTTCGACACATAGCTTTACCAAGGTTCATGTTGCCATTGGATCCAAATTCTGAGCTATGCTTCTCCCTCAATTTGGATGGCTTCATCATGACAGGCGGTATGTCTACCCTGTTCTAGTGTAGAGTCCACTCACAGGGTCACCGTGATTTTGCCAAGTAAGACATGGTCCTGGATCAACATATGTTGTTGGTCCTGGATCAACATTCCTGTCCCAAAATGTATTCCTTACCCAATTCCTACCCCTAAACCTAACCCTACCCATAACTTTTCCCTAAAATCAGAGGGTAATGAAAAATGAATAACACTGATATTTAAGTACTTCACCCTGGTTCTAAGCCTAAACCTGACATAAACAGTAAACTTGTCCCTCAAATCTGATTGGTTGATTGGAAAGTTGATCCAGGATCAACAAAGATGTTGATCCTGGATCATGTGGTACTTGGTGAAATCACGTTCACCCCACTCACAGATGTAAAGGGTGACCAATAGCATTGATTTAAGACAAGAAATAAAAATGACTAAATATGGAGATACAATAGCCGCGTTTCCACTGCCGGGCTAGGGCCGGGCCAGGGCTAACAGCGAGCCGAGCCGAGCCAGTGGCCTCGGGCCTCAAGCACCGGGCTTGCGTTTCCACTGCCGGGCCAGTAGCCCCACAGCGCTGCCCTAAACCCCGCCCCTAACACGCCTTTCTGGATCAAACGTCATACAACCCAACCCATTTCAGCAGGTATTATGAATTATTTATTTTTTTAAGTTAGGAAGATAGCATGTATATTAACTCACCGGCCGTGGCTGCAATAGTGTCCCGACTTGTCTCGCGAGTCACCACTAACAGCACCGTCCATCAAGTCGAACCATGGAAACCTCCTTCTCTGAGCTCCGCTTTGTCCATTGTGCGTTTGAATCGCCTTGTACAATACTGCGCCCGCAACTTTTTTATTTTTTCCCGAACTTGAAGCGTTGCTCGCTGAATGCTTAGCTTGTTCAGCATCGATGTATTTTATAACGTCATCGTTTCTTCACACGCCGCCAAATTGACGTTGTACCCTTTCTTCTGCCCAAATGCTCAGAAGAGCTTTGCAATCTTCGACAGACCAGTAGCTACAGGCGATTCTCCATTTCGAGCAGCGAATATTTTTCGCGATATAAAAAAGTGAATTGCGCATCTTGCCGCAGATCATAACGTTCCATAACACCGATAAACTCCGCCTTTTACCTCGAGCACGCCTCTAGCCCGAGCTGGCCCGCTTTGGCCCAAGGTATTCGACGGGCCAGAAATCCTGGCCGTTGGCCCCGAGGAAGCCCCGCTCAAGCCCCGGAAGTGACAGAGGAAACGCGACTGGCCCTGGCACGCACTAGCACGGCTCGGCCCTGGCCCGGCAGTGGAAACGCGGCTAATATGGAGTTTCTGCCCGTCAGCGACAATATGAAATACTTGTATATATAATAACGTTCTATTTCAACTTTTATTTTGTTGACCTAGCAAACATTAGATAGAATAGAATATGTCAACAGCAAGCTAGCTAATAGTATTGGACGTTTCTCTTTCTCACTCCAAGGTCAAGGTAACAGTAGCCTAACATTCAAATATTATATCCAGTTGTCTTTCACAAAATATCAAATATTTTCTGTGATAAAAATTATAAAATAAGACTTACATGCATGAAATATACAAAAGCAGTCGTGTTGAGATGTGAAATGTGTGGCAGGTAAATAGTTTTCTGCAGTAAATATGTTCCTACTTACAAAAATGTACAAATACAAAGGTTCCTATATGAGTCATTTTTGACCCATGTGTGTAAAATTGATGTAGAAATACAAAAACCGTGTTTGTTTATAAAGTGAGAAATAAAAATAAACAATGATTTGTGGAAATAAAAAACAAGATATTTAATGAATACCTCGATTAATAAATGATCAAATACGTTTATTTCAAAGATTCAGCAAAGAAACACTCATCCATGATTGAAATAACATAGGGAATGAATATGGGTCATTTTAGAACCCTTGTTGTGCATTAGAAGGGTAGTGACAAAAACAATTTTTATTTTATTCGAAAAGATATTTAAAAAAAAAAAAATAATAATAAGGATTTGTAATGGTCTAAAACAAGTTAATTGAGGAATACTGAATGATTAAATTAATTTCTTGCAAAGATATAGAAAATTAAAAACTCAGTCGGGTCACTTAGACCCATGTTGTGCATCAAAGGGTTAAGAAAATATTTGTTTTCATTGTCTGTGTAGGATTAAACACCCTTCAGGCGACATGAACACGGTGTACCTCAGCCTGATATAGATACTGAGAGAATGAGAAAGAAAAGAGAGAAGGGAGAAAAGAACAGCACATGCAGATCTTTGACCAGCTGTTTTTAGAACGCCCTCCAGTCCCCATTGGTTGTAAGCCCCATTCCTCTCTCTTCTCCTTTCTATCCTCCTTTCCCTCTCTCCACATGTGCTCATTCACTTGTTTTATCCCTATCACTCTTCCTCACTCTGTTTTACTGTGTATTGTCTTTCCTAAAGTTTGGTGAGGAACCATGAAAATACTTTTTGTCCACTGCCCTCTTTCTTTGCGCCATCAAGTCATGTTTCTTTGCAAAATGTTTGCACATCTTGACCTTTTATTTTCTCTCATTCACATGTGGGTTCTATGGTCCTTTGTTTAATGAATCTGTCTATCATTCATTTGGAGTTCTGTTCTGTTCTCTGCTCTTTTCTTCAAGGTGAAAAATGAATTGAGGATGACCCAAAAAAGTTTGCCTGGAAACTAGGATAAGAACATCTGTTGTCCTACTAGCGACACCATGTGCGGTAAATAGACAGGGTGACATCTGAAGTGTAAGCTCTTCACCGTTCCCCCTTCCCTCGTTTATATGTTCGGGAGAATCCGAAAAAAAAAAAGCTGGTTTAACTTAGCTTATAAATTTGATTTGATTATTTTAATGAATATTATATTCTATTATAGATAACTATGTAGGCCTGTTAACTTCTGTTAACATTTTAAATGTTAACTTATATTTTTAGAAATATATATATTTACGATAATAAAAAAATTATACACATATAATAATGTAATTTATTAAATATAACATTATTTTTCATTAAAAATATTATATATATGGGCACATGCCACCAGTTAAGTGATGACTACAGCTAAATACTCTGACACTGATTCTCATCTTTGATCTTTTTTTGCTTTAACCTTTCTTTGCAATCTCTACTTTTCTCACTTTGTCTCTGGCATTCAAGTCTAGCATACAGTCTCCTAAACATTCTTTCCATCTCTCCTTCTCTTGCATCCATTGCTTCCACTTTCTCTCTTTCTTTACTTGAGCACCCTGTCAGTTTTGATGACCTGGTTCTTGGTAACTGGTCTGGAGTCTCAGATTAGCTCTCCAGTGGAGAGAAAGAGTGAAGGATCATCTCTACAGCTTTGATGTGAATTTCAGCTGGGTCAGATACTCATGTCATGACTGCAGTCCCAGAGTAGCCCGTTTTGTATTTGCTGCACAGCTGTACCAAAGGCATAACATTTTAGGAATTTACAAGCTTTGGTTGAGACAGAACACAACATTAACTTCACACCACCAACATGAGGGGCAGGTGGAGACGTGAGAGGGGAGGATAGGGTTAAAAATGTAGGAGAGAGAAAGCTGATATAAGTGACAAAACTGAAAAGGAAAGGAAGGAAAATACAAAAAATAAGGTTATTTGAGAAAGGGGAGGAAAGGAGGTCTGCCAGGGGAAGGGGGGATGGGTATCACACTGTAGAGAGAGGATGTGTGTGTGTGTGTGTGTGGTGTGTGTGTGTGTGTGTGGTGTTGTGTGTGTTCGTTTCGTGGTCTTTGTGTGTGTGTGTGTGTGTGTGTGTGTGGTGTGTGTGTGTGTGTGTGTGTGTGTGTGTGTGTGTGTGTGTGTGTGTGTGTGGTGTGTGTGTGTGTGTGTGTGTGTGTGTGTGTGTGTGGTGTGTTGTGTGTGTGTGGGTGTGTGGGGTCTCCATGATGATGATGACTGTGGGGTGCAGGCCGCTTTTAGCTGAGCATCAAAGCTAATGCCCAAGGATCTCTGATCCTCAAAAAGTCAACACAAATACTTACAGGATATATATGTGTGTGTGTGTGTGTGTGTGTGGTGTTGGGGTAGCACTGCAAATCACTGTCTAAACCTTCTAAAAAAGATGCATTTGTTTCAGAACTCTAAATAAAGGTTAGCATTTAATCCAAATTTCCGACTATTCACAACTCCTCTTTCCTTTATCTATATAGTTAAAAGGTTCATCCTGACATCTATTTTTTACTGTAATATGTTCCTTGAGGTTCACTTAATGTTAAAGGTACAATATGTAATTTTTCGCTGCCAGAGGTCGCATTTTTAAAACAATAACAAAGTGAAGCTTGATGACGCTTTGAAGGAGAGTGGAACGATGGGAGATGTTGTTTTCACCATCCAGAGATGTATGGTATAGTTCACGAATCATGTTCACGGATGAGGTAATAAATTAGTTTTTGTATTACCTGTATGTTTGATCACACTATTTTATGTCATCATAATGAATTAGCCTGTTACTGATATGTGACTATTTGTCAAATGATTTGGTGGGTTAATGCTGCGCAGTTTTACACATTTAAAAAATCGTAATAAAAGTCAATTTGAACGAAACCACAGTATTTGCAAGTAATGGCAAAATATGCCATTAACAATGGCAAAACATACTGTATTTAATTTCACTGTCTATTAAAACACATGCAAGAGCGGTGTCTCATCCAAGTTTGTCGCGAAGCTCTCTCCATCCTGAAAAGCTACGCCGATATTGATCCTTGTTTTATTTCTCTGTTTTTCTCAAAGCCTGCTTGCCTCAGTTGATCTATGTTTACATTTTTTGGGGGGGATTTGCTGTACTCGCAATCAATAATCCTGAACCATGATGACTGAACGACAACAGCGGCGTGCGAGATATTGTATCATAGAAATATATACACAGAATCTCATTAGTGCCTTATAGCGGATTATATATATATATATATATATATATATATATATATATATATATATATATATATAATATATATAGTTTCTAAAAGCAGAAACTGAGGATAGCGTGGATATTACGCCATTTATAGGCGACAATGACAATTATTTAAAACTGGAATTGCTCTGGAAAATGCTCCAAACATACATATAATCCGGGACGCCATTGAAATAAACCATACACTTGTTTCTGACGCTGACATCCTTCTGAAGTCAATACAGAGATGCATGCAGAAAAGATGTTTAAACTGGACACGTCAAAGCAACGTTTTTTCACGCTTCCATTTGTCCTTTTGTTTACAGACATAAGTGCGTGAGTGAGTATGTCAAAAACTGAACATGCAACTGAACATCTAGTGTAGACAAATGTCAGCCGTTAAGGGACTGAACTATGGTCATTTTTGGAGCTTTATTAAATAAATCCTTTGTTTATGATCAGGAGGATGTTTTAAGCTATGAAACTTCCAGGATGTTTTAATGGTACAAAGATCTCTTACAGTCAAAAGATCAAGGCAAATATGATTTCTCATGTCATGACCCCTTTAAATCCATGAAGGAATTTAGAGGTCACTTGTCTCCTTTTAAGAAAACAAGCCCAACCAAACCGGTTCAGCTTCTACCATTAATATATGAATATTTGAGCTGTCAATTTATATGAACAAAAAAGTCAATGAACAAAATATAAATGCAAAAACACAATTAATAATGTGTCATGACTTATTTGCAAAACTGCTATACAATTTTCCTACCATCTGAGAAATTCAGAAAATGGCTCAAATGTCCGTTCGCACAATTTTGGATTCAAATACCCCTGATGGTGCATAAGGGGAAAAAATTAAGCAGAACACAGGAGAAAAAAAGACACATTTTAAAACACTTTTAAACTGTAAGCACATGTCTTAAAAACACTGTCCTCAAGCCACAAGACACTGAAAAACCGTGAGACATAAAGCAATTGTCAAAGATGACCATTTACATGTATCCATAGATTAACAATTTATAAGAGTACAAGAATGTGTCCTGTGCAAATGCCCTCTAATTATGAAGGGTTAACTTGCGAATTCTATTACTGTGGAATGTATCCCAATCAGAGATGTGCTCAGTGATATGCAAATAAAACAAATACTATGATGACTTCTAAAGACAGTTACCCCGGTTTCACAGACAAAGCTTAAGCTAGTCCCAGACTAAAATGCATGTTTGAGCTGTTTTAAAGCAATTTGCACTACAAATCTTAAATATGTCAGTGGCATTGTTTTGTCTCAAGATGCACACCAGTTTGACTGAATTTAATCGATTGACAGCTCTAACGATTATATAAATTTGCTGGTATTCATAAAGACCAAAACTAGGTGTACGGTGTTCCACTACAGTAATGTTTCACACACATATGATGCATTTGAAAAACTGCATGCAAGCTAAATCAAGTTGAACAATCTAATACATTATTATTATAAACGATCAGTTTTAACCAGCTAGTTCATCAGAAGCTGGTTTTAGCTGAATTTTGTACTAGGAAAATGGCTGTAACATTTACTGAGCATCTAATTTCTGAAGCCGTTACACCTAACCTGAAACAATCCAAAACACACAGCACCCATTCGCCAATCCAGCATCATTATTTATGCCAAGGCACATGCACACACAGACAGAGCACCTGCTGGGAATGGTACGAGCAGAGCTCTCCTGGCGACGTACTCCAGCACACACCTCACCAGCAGGATTATTGGAGATTAATAACTGGTGATTATTAAGATGAATACACCGATTATGTCTGTTGTGCCTTATGCTGCCACTGTCGTTAATTAAGGTCACATCGTTAGCACACCAACGGCAGATATTAACCCCATCCCCATCCATCCCCATCACCGAGGGCAACGGTAACCATGGAGTGCTTGCTACATCTCACTGTGGTTTTGGTATAAGGTCTTTGGTTATTAAGATACAGTACAAGCATTAAGGGCTCTTTAACCGCAGCAAAGTAACATTCATATATTGTTCAGTAGCTTCACTGCTGAAAAAACAGCTTAAACCGGTCTAAGATGGGTCTGCTTTGATGGTCTTAGACAGGTTGAGGGCCTGTAAACCTGATAAATACCAGTTAGGAAAGGTTGGGAGACCAGTTAGACCAGTTTAACACCAGCTTGGCCTGGGAGGGAGACAAGGTAGACAATTTTAAACAAGCTCCAAGGCAACTTCCTTACTAACTATCAATAAGCAATGCATATGAGTTTATTGAGGCAAAAGTCATAGTTTATAGTGAATGTGTTCCCCAAACTAAAGTGTAACCAAAAATTTTGGATAGGTTTCAGTTATATTTATATATTTCCTCATATATTGTTGGTCATTTATATATAGATGAGCTTACACCAGCCTAGGATGGCCCATTTTATTTAGTTTACACCAGAAATATATTGTTCAATTTGAAAATATATTTCATTTAAACCTTCAAGTGAAAAAACAAAAATATTACAAAGTGGCAAGAAAATATATTTCAGGTCTTAAAATACATCATGGGTAAAGGCAACATTTATTTTAGGTCTTATGAGAATATAATTTTTTTACATGAAAAAGATATTGTGCAAAACATACTGTAAAAAAATACTGTTTGCATTTACCCCAATTGTATTTGAAGACTGGACTATGTAAGAACATTTGTAATATATTTTTTCACTTGAAGATTTAAAATGAAATATATTTTAAAATGTAAGGCTTGGATTGCTGCTTGATATTATACCATTTGATAGGCCTCAACTGTAACCATGGAAACTCAGACTAATAATGCACAGCCCATGAGGCTTCTGGTAAACTTTTTGAAACTATTACACCCACCTGCAGCAGGCCAGTAAAAAGATGAGATGGGGCGGAGTCTGATGAAAAATCCAAGCTCTCCCTCTCACAGAAAAAATAAAATAAAATCTGGCCTACTCCTCCACTGAGTTGAACTGAGCTGATTGACACCCCCTACACACACTCACACACACAAATACATCAAATACATACACACACGAACCCTCTTCAGCTCTGTCTTTAACTGTGTGGGCAACGGCATTGATTTTCTCTTGAGCTGAAGGGATGACATCACTGTTGGAGGGGAGCAGCATGTGGGCGGCTCTTCTGCATGCCTGTCTTTAGTCGAGCAGACGAGGATACGATGACAATGGCCACCGAGGGTTCGGTAACAGGCGAGGAAAAATGTCAATATCCTTGGTCTGTGATAGCAGTAGCGAGAGAGAAATAGAGCTTTGAAAGGGGTCACTCATTGTTTTTCAAACAGTAACGCATACACACACACATACCGTGAGTGAGAAGGGCTGCATAGTGACACTTTCTTCATAGGGAAGACGACTTCAGATATCTAATGAACCGCATGAAGGGTGGAGATGAGAAGAGAGGAGGACTGCAGGAGAATGCTCCTAATTATCTTTAATAATCCCTCTGTAATCTTTCACACTGAATGGAAATTGTGCGGAAGGGAAAAGCATGGGAAGATAAAGATTACAATTAAAGTAAAAATCACATTTTTTCCATGCAGTAATCTGCCATCGTTGGGCAATGAGCTTTATGCTTTTTCTATGGTCATTCATCTCTAAGAAGCTGAAAGGACTAAAAAGGGAGAATGAAACAATGAGGACAAAAGAGAGGATAGATACTGAGCTATACATATAGTTACTGAGTTGATGTTTTCAGTATGTATCTTGCTGGAAAGACCAGCATAAACCAGGTTAGTGCTGGTCCGACAAAATTTAGCTGGTTAATCAGCATGGCGTTTCTGATGATACTTGTTGACCAAAGATGTCTTCCTTGGATAAGCTAGTGGAGAAACATATCTGATTGAGACCAACACAGTTAACACTTTATTTCGATAGTCCACTTTAGACACTCTACTGATACATAACTTTGCAACTACAGTACGTGTCAACGAACACTTATTATTTAGAGTATTAGTAGACTGTCTGCTGTTGTGGCAAAACTTCTGTTAAACATCATCACTGCGTAAGAAACACTCAGAGTCAAATTAATAAAAAGAGACGTGTTTTATTCTTCCAAGAATAGGCCCAGTCGCCAACACAGCAGTTACCCTGTGAAGTGAGTGACGCCCACCAGGAAGACATGAGACAGCCTTTATAGTCTTTTCAAGGTTCCTCCACACCCGCTGTACCTTTCACCCACTCAGATAAGGTCCCCACTGCTGTTCAGTTTCTACTTAAGGACACAAACTGGTACTGAAATAAACTAGCCAAATCTGACCGTTCCTAAATCAAGAGGTCCTGTCCCATATGTTCCTGAAACGTCACGCACAAGCACATACACACATATACTTTTACATCTGATATCTGTTAGGAATAAATGACTATTCAAATTTCTACAACACTGCTTAATATTGACATGTAGTTGCAAAGTAACTTATCGTCAAATGTAACCCTGGTAAAGTCTGGTCATGTTAGGGGCCAGCTAAACATGCTAAATACTAATTTGGCAAGGTTGGGAAACCAGTTAGACCATATTAACACCAGTTTGGCCAGGGTGGGAGACTAGTTAGACCATTTTAAACAAGTTCCATATGGCCAAAAATATATATTTTATATATTTTTATATATATATATATATATTATATATATATATATATATATAAATATCCATACAAAAAAGGTCAAAATATTCATATTACAAATTTATTTTTAAATATTTTTGTATAAATATATTTTAGAATTTTTTTTACTTCTAATTGCTCATATATTTATGTAATATAATTATCTAAAAATATTTAGAAGTATAAATGCCTTGCTTACTTACGATAGTTAAGAAGCATATACCAAATTGGGGACCTAACTAACACCAACAAACAATGATCATGTCATGTTCACAATGAGCAATTAATATATTTTTAAGCAGTCTATAGACCTTCACTTTGAACTGATTTGAATGTAGGGCTTGTTCTGAATTAAATGAGTATAACTGAGAGAAAGGGGGAGGAAAAGTAAAGAGATGAATAGTGAGGAGTTTCAGCAGAGAGAAATTGTCCCACTTTTAACCAGCAGTAAATCCCACGCAGCACATCTTTACAATCCAGCACTTACTTAGCGAGACGGATGAGAGAAGACTGGGGGAAGGTGCATAAAGGCCCCAATGGCTTGAACATAGAAAGAAAACATTGCTGTAGGGAGTGTGTGCTGGAATTAACTTCACATCTCAACATCAACTGAATTCATTAATAAAATCTCTCAAAAACAGGGTTAATTTTTTTCCACATCCAAAACTAATTTGTGTGTGTGTGTGTGTGTGTGTGTGTGTGTGTGTGTGTGTGTGTGTGTGTGTGTGTGTGTGTGTGTGTGTGTGTGTGTGTGTGTGTGTGTGTGTGTGTGTGTGTGTGTGTGTGTGTGTGTGTGTGTGTGTGTGTGTGTGTGTGTGTGGAGATATCAACTATGGGCATGCACTTTTGGTGACGTGTGTAAACACAATTTCGATGTTGCATTCTTCAAAAATGTTAGATTAAGCTGGCAGACTCTTTTACCAAGCTAAGGCTAATTTCACAGGTAACATTTCATAAATACACACAACTATGTAAAATAAAATCAAAGTTTGTGGACAATTTGGCAAATTAGCTTAATAGGAAATCATACACAATAAAAAATATATATTGTTCTTTTATTCCTCCATTCATCACATCTCATACTATTTCCTATCAACTATTAGTACAAAAACTTTACTGGGTCAAAATTGTTAGTTGTGGTGGAAAGGATTATTGATAAAATATGTTTTAATCAAACAAGGCAGACAGGCAGGATCAAATAATTTTCACAATGATAAAATATGAATTTCCAGTAAAGAAAAATATTGCAAGGCTGAAATTGTGGATCTGAGACAAGAGAAAAATAAATAATAAGTCATTTGACAAGTAGCAAAAATAAATGCATGCTAAAGTTTAAGACAGTTTCAATGTTACCTTCATAAGAAACCTGTTATTTTATTTGAATAAAAATCCACCAAAGAAGTGCATGTAGTTGAAAAAAAACGCCCACATACATGTGATTGTACCTAAGCAGCCTCAGTTCTCAGGCAGTGTCTATGGAAACCGAATATCCACTGACATGAACAGAGAGAAAAGGCTAGGAAATGGAGAACACAAGAGATGGAGGTTCATCGACTGATGGCAAATGGGAAAGCCTAGTGCGTGCGCTGCCCTCCCCCCCCCCCCCTCTCTCTCTCTCTCCCCATCTCCATCTCCATCTCCATCTCCATCCCTGACCCCCTTCCTTTAAGCATAATGATAATTGCATTCTTTATGAGGAACTGAAGCAGGAGGGCAATGCATGACCCCTCTCCGCCATTACAGTGATTAAATAAGACGGACTCTGTCCCTATATCAGCGATGCAGACCATAGTCTTCCTCAGCCCTTGAAACTGGGAGGTCAACTCAGACCTTCAGACTCAACTTTGCTAGTGATAGACATTTAATTCATGACAGTAATATCGGTATAACTTTATGAAGTCATGAAGTCTCTGAGATATAAAAACAAGCATGTCTGTTCTCCGTTTCTCACTAGAGGAGTTAAGGGAGTTAAGAGTTAGGGAACTCTTGTCCATCTTTTGATTATTATTATTTGATTAATAACTATCGGTAAAATATGTTTACAACCGTTTCCCGCATACAACATGAATTGCACCAGCCAAATAGGAAATATACTAAACAGTAAATTAGCGTGAAACTGCAGTCTCATAAATGAGACTCTCATTTCCATTATGACTCTCATTTCCATTATGACCAACACAATCTACCAAGAGCAAATTTAGGGTCACAAGCAGAGGTAATGATAATCAGGTGCGGGTAATCTACTAACAACACAGGCGCAGTAAAAATAACTAAAAATAGTGTGGCTTGGCAAACAGTATGTTCAGATAAGGTCCACTGGCATTCCAAGTAAATTAACACTAGAGGAGAAAATTCTCTCCCTTCTAACACACGCTCTCTGTTCTCAGCGCTCCTCAGCAGCAACGATCACATTTATGTCCAGCGCAAAATGGGTTAAGACATGCTTTTTTGGGTGTTAAATATTGGTGCAAATACCAGTAAATTGACTAACGCAAATCTTAGTAAATCACGTTGCATCATTTATTAAAACACTCTCCTCCCGTAAATTTTGCGTCTAAAAGGGAAACTCTTACAAATGCATATGCAAAAAGTTCAGCCTCAAAAATAACCCTGTCCACGCCTTTTCAGCGCTAATTTTTCACTGTGTGTGTCTTTAGTAAATACTAACC
The DNA here is from genome assembly GCA_036326025.1 of Chrosomus eos. Lineage (NCBI taxonomy): Eukaryota > Metazoa > Chordata > Actinopteri > Cypriniformes > Leuciscidae > Chrosomus > Chrosomus eos. Next base: position 23,804,347 of record CM070821.1, read on the forward strand.
GTAGTTTTTTAACACTATATGAGTGTTTGTGCTGGTACAAGCTGTTAGTAAATATTTTTATAAAACTGTATTTATTGATTTATTTTTGTAAAGGTGCCGTCTTTAATGAGCCTAATTTACTCTGAACACAATAACTTGAATAAAACTACTCGGTTACTCACGTAGTCGGTTAGACGTATGTATACGCAGTGGGGGGGAAACTCCTTTTCCTCGATTTACTGAAGCCTTTATGTAAAGCGCATTTGCAGCTGCACAGCAGAACATGAGCGTCCGGCTCGCTCATAGGCTGCGCAGCGGCAACTGCATATCCAATGGGCGTGAGCCCGCCAAGGAGGCGGGCGTGTCCTCAGACTATAATAGTCCCCGAATTCGCCATTATAGCAGGTTTAACGACTGAAGCGACAACTTGCCATGTTAAATAGTGCGGCTGGCTACGCAATACTCGTTCCCTAACTCAGGGAACTGAGGTTACGTGAGTAACCGAGTAGTTCCCTTTCGAACGGTCACTTCGTATTGCGTAGCTATACGCAGTGGGGACGCCATGCAAAACGCCGCACTGGATAACTGGCTGCCACTGCAACTCAGACCCCTGAGCATACAGAACAAGCCATAACCGCATAATCATGTATAAATAGACCAGACACCGTCAGGTCTAAATAGTACACCTCAGTTAGTAATAACCCAACCTACTACACCAATGAACCCAGACACTGTCGGGGTTATTAGTATATGAACATACCACCAGACAAGTGGGTTTATATATATATATAATTATAACCGGCAAAAAGCGGGTTTTTCTATATATGTAATCTACCCGGCAACAGCGGGTTTATGCATGAATACAACCGGCCAGCAGCGGGTTTATATATATGTGAATGTGATTGTGCACAGTAATATATGACAAGACCAGCCTCCGACGGGTCTTAATCATACCGAAAGCACCTTCGCCTGCAGGGAAGGCACTTCCATATTATAGAAATTCATAAATGTGGAAGGCGAAGACCAGCCGGCCGCATCGCAAATATCCCTGATGGGAATGCCAGATGACCAAGCCCATGACGAGGCCATACCTCTGGTCGAATGGGCCTTGATGCCTATAGGGCAGACTTGACCCGTTGCGGTATAAGCCATAGAAATAGCATCCACTATCCATCTAGACAGTCTCTGCTTAGTGACTGGATCCCCCTTAGATCTACCACCAAAGCAGACAAAAAGCTGTTCTGATTGTCTAAAAGACGCAGAACGCTCCAGATAGATTCTCAGCGCTCTGACAGGGCAGAGAAGGTTAACCTCTCCATCCTCTGCAGAAGGAGGGAGGGCTGATAACGTCACCACCTGTGCTCTGAACGGTGTTGAGAGCACTTTAGGAACGTAACCATGTCTGGGCTTAAGGATGACTCTGGAGTCATCTGGACCCCACTCCAAACATGCAGGGCTCACAGAGAGCACCTGCAGATCTCCCACTCGCTTGATAGATGCCAACGCCATAAGGAGAGCGGTCTTCAGCGAGAGAGGTCTTAGATCAGCTGATTGGAGCGGTTCAAAAGGCGGACCCTTCAGAGCCCCCAGGACCGTGGAGAGGTCCCAAGACGGCACAGACGGAGGTCTGGAGGGGTTCATTCTCCTAGCACCTTTAAGGAATCTCACGACCAGGTCGTTTCTTCCAAGTGACTGGCCATCCACCAGAACATGATGTGCTGCTATGGCTGCCACATACACTTTGAGCGTGGACGGGGAGCGACCCGCATCCAGCAGCTCCTGTAAGAATGAGAGAACCACAGATATCTCACATGACTCTGGGTCAGCCTGATTTTCCGAGCACCAGCTGGAAAAACCCGACCATTTTGAAGCATAAAGGCGCCGAGTCGAAGGGGCCCTGGCTTCAGATATGGTGCTTAGGACCTTCTCAGGAAGGTCCTTTGGTACCCGTTGAGGGGCCAAACATGGAGGGCCCATAAATCGGGTCTCGGATGCCACAATGTCCCGTTCGCCTGTGTGAGGAGGTCTTTCCTCAGTGGGACAGGCCATGGGATTGTGTCCGATAACTGAACCAGTTCCGGGAACCACGGTCTGGTTTTCCAGAGAGGGGCCACCAGAAGGACTGGGCACCCGCTCTCTCTGACCCGTTTGATGACTTGTGGAATCATTGAAACGGGGGGAAAGGCATAAAGGGGACGGTTGGGCCAGACATGGGCCAGCGCATCCCTGTTCTTCGAGAAGAACAATTTGCAGTGGGTGTTGATTCTCGAGGCGAAAAGGTCTATTTCGGCCTCTCCAAACACCTTCCATATCAGACTGACCGTCTGTGGGTTCAGGGACCACTCGCCGAGGGGAGTGTTGCCTCGTGAGAGCATATCCGCGCCCACATTCTGGACGCCTGGGATATGCGCTGCCCTCAGAGAGCTCAGGTTGGTTTGTGCCCATAAGAGGAGGTCTCTCGCCATCGCATGCAGGTTTCCTGACCTGATGCCCCCCTGGCGATTTATGTAGGCCACCACTGACATATTGTCTGTGCAGACTAAAACATGGTGGCCTCTGAGGTTCGACAGAAATGCCTTCAGGGCCAACCCAACTGCTTTCATCTCCAGACAGTTGATATGCAAGCTCTGCTCCGTGCTCGACCAGAGGCCGGATGCAGGCATGCCCTCGTGCAGCGCTCCCCATCCCAGGTTGGACGCATCTGTAAGAACTACTTTCCTCCTGGAAATTGTTCCCATTGCCACCCCCTTGTGGTACCAGTTCTGGGCCCGCCAGGGAATCAGGGTTCTTACGCAACCGTGATTCACCATAATATGCAAGTTGCCCGACTGCCATGCGTGAGTTGGCACACGGCGTTTCAGCCAATGCTGCAGCGGGCGCATGCGCAGTAATCCCAAGTGGAGTACTGGCGATGCTGCTGCCATGAGACCAAGCAGTTTCTGAAACCTCTTCAGTGGCGCGCGCTCTGAAAGTGCCTGCAAGCGCTCGCACTGAGAGCGCGCGCTCTGGTGTGAGTCGCGCTGTCATAGTTCTCGAGTCTAAAACTGTGCCCAGAAAGATCACGCTCTGGCTGGGGGTTAGTTTGCTTTTTGAAACATTGATTGTGAAACCCAGACATTCTAGATGGCCGAGAATCAAATCCCTGTGAGCTAATAGCTCGGTTCTCGACTGTGCCAGCACCAGCCAGTCGTCGAGATAATTTAACACGCGCACTCCCTGATGTCTCAGAGGAGAAAGCGCTGCGTCCACACACTTCGTGAATGTGCGGGGTGCCAGAGATAGACCGAACGGCAGAACGGTGTATTGATAAGCCTGGCCCTCGAAGGCGAATCTCAAGAATGGCCTGTGACGAGGATTTATTTGAATGTGAAAGTAAGCATCTTTCAAATCCATTGTGACAAACCAATCCCCCGGGCGCACTTGCGCGAGGATATGTTTGATAGTTAACATTTTGAACGGCCGCCTCATGAGAGCTTTGTTCAAATGTCTCAAATCTAGAATGGGTCTGAGACCGCCGTCTTTTTTCGGAATCAGAAAATAGCGGCTGTAAAAACCCATATGTTTTAGCGGCGGGGCGACTAATTCTATCGCCCCTTTTGCTAAAAGATTCTGTACTTCGGTGCGAAGCACGTGACCCACGTTGCTTCTCACCGAAGTCTCGAGAACCGCCTGAAATTTTGGGGGTCTGCGAGCGAATTGGAGCGAGTAACCTCGTTTTATAGTGTTTATGACCCAACTCGACACACCGGGGATAGCTTGCCAGGCTAGAACCCGTGTGGCTAGGGCTTGACACACAGATTGGGGCTGGTCGCCTAATGCAGGGGGACCCGATACCCTTATATTGTGATTTTTGCACACATTGAGTATTGGACTGACTATACAAGCATTTGCGTGTGGGTAAGTCAGTGTTACAACAGGGGAGGGGCCGCCTAGTGAAGGGGGACCTGATACCCTTATATTGTGATTTGTGCACACATTGAGTATTGGACTGACTGTACAAGCATTTGCGTGTGGGGAAGTCAGTATTACAACGGGGGAGGGGCCGCCTGATGAAGGGGGACCGTGAACCCATGTGTTGTGATTGTGAAACATGCTCTTTTTGTGCTTTATTTGGGTCGCCGTGAAAATGGCGTTTGTTTGCAAGAACGCGCTTACTGTTGCGGGCCTGTTTGCAGTAATTAAATCCCCAGCCGCCTGAACTGAACAGGGGGCTGTGGGAAGTTTTCTTGGCTTCTTCGAGGGTGGTCCGGCGAGTGCGTGACCCGTGCCCTCTCTCTTTCCTCTGCGTGCTAGGACGACTTTGGCGGCGCTGAATGGGCCGCGGCGCTTGGTCTCGGGCCTTGGCGTCGGGGAAACGGGAAGCGCTTGGTTTCTCTCGGCTGGCGCTGGGCATCAGCCGCAGGGCGGGGCTGAGAGGCCTGTTTCGCGGGCTTTGTTGGCCGCGGCGTCGACGGAGCTAGCTTGTGAGCACTCGACGCCGAGCTAGAGCGTTTAGGCAAAAAGTGACGCATGGCCTGGGACGCTTTCTGTGCCTCGGTGTATCTCTCCGAGAACCCTTTCACCGCCGGGCCGAAGAGGCCGGTGCTGGATATTGGGGCGTCGAGGAACCTCGTTCTCTCCCCGTCCTTAATGTCAGTGAGGGTAAGCCAGAGGTGGCGCTCAAGCACGACCAAACTCGCCATATTCCTCCCGATAGCCTGTGCGGTGGCCTTGGTAGCTCTCAAGGCCAAGTCCGTGGCGCTTCGCAGGTCCCGAAAAGCCTCGGGGTCGGGGCCAGCCTCGTCCATAGACCGGAGGAGTTTGGCCTGGTAAACCTGCAGCACGGACATCGTGTGCAGGGCCGATGCAGCCTGACCGGAGGCGGAATACGCGCGTCCAGCGAGGGCTGAAGTGCTACGGCACGGCTTGTTGGGATGAACAGCTCTAGTTCGCCAGCTAGCAGCTGTGTTCGGGCAGAGATGAGCGGCCAACGCCTCTTCGAGGGGCGGCAACGACTCATAGCCTTTTTCCGCTGCTCCGTCCACGCCCGTCGCGGAAACTGCGGGGCCTCGTGTGGAATAAGGAGTGCGCCAAGCCTTGGTGAGCTCCTCGTGTACTTCGGGAAAAAAAGGCGCTGGCTTGTGACGAGGGGCCTGTTGATGCCCCGGCAGAAACCAGCCATCCAGCCGACTTCGGGGGGTTCGGTGGGCGCGGCCCACTCGAGCTCGAGGTCCGCTACGGCCTGCGTCAGGATCCGAAGCATCTCCGCGTCGGAGTTAGTCCTGGTAGCAGAGGTGCTGGGCGTCGGCTGGGAAGCCATGACGGGGTCGAAAGAGCCCGGCCATTCTTCCTCAGACGCGGCGATAGACAGACTGTCGTCGTGCTCGCTGGGCCCGCCGAAGGAGACAAGGCCCGCCACGTGGGGGGGGCGCTGATCTCCCTCGAACAGGACCGGAGATGAAGGAGCTGGAGAGAGTGAGGCACGCGGGGACGTGGCCGGCGTGCGTTCACTAACATCCATGCTCTCCGGTTGCCGTTGGCTGCGTCGCTTCTTCTTCGGCTGAAGCGGGGCCGGAGAGGGAAGCGCGGTTGAGGCGGCGTCGCCATCACGGGAGAGGGCTAGCCGAGTTCGCAGCATGGAGATGGGCATGCTCTCGCAGGCCACACATCCGCCGGCAGACAGTGCATTCTCCGCGTGGTGAAGTCCCAGGCAAGGAATGCAGTGAGTGTGTTCGTCCGCCTCGTGCAGCTTAGCTCCGCACGTGGCGCAGTCTTGACACGAGGCATTTGAAACAACGCTCGTACAGATAAAACACAGTTTAAATACAATGAATAATGAAAAGGATATCGCCGGATAGCCACAGGAGAGACGGCGTCAGGAGAAACACGTTGAATGTGTCGTCTGCTGAACTGTAGCTCGCTCAGGCTGAAGGCTTGTTCGACGGCGAAGGCTTTCAACAAATGGTCAGAGACGTGAAGTTTGTCGCTGAAGGAGTAAAATCTGCTATAATGGCGAATTCGGGGACTATTATAGTCTGAGGACACGCCCTTGCGGCTCTGACGTGTATGACGCAAGTGTCTCATTGGTCGCACGTCAGAGGCGCCCACGCCATTGGATATGCAGTTGCCGCTGCGCAGCCTATGAGCGAGCCGGACGCTCATGTTCTGCTGTGCAGCTGCAAATGCGCTTTACATAAAGGCTTCAGTAAATCGAGGAAAAGGAGTTTCCCCCCCACTGCGTATAGCTACGCAATACGAAGTGACCGTTCGAAAGAGAACTAATTTTCAGCGCACGCAGCAATTGCACTTTAAGTGGCATGCAATTCCACATGCTAACAATTTAGCCGTTTGTCATTATACATCATCATTTGTGTATATGAAAGCCTTTTTAAGCTCAAGCAGAAAAGATGAAAATATTTTAAATGGTCAATATCAGATCCTCACCTGATATTAAAGATATGTAATTTGATACTTGAACAATATATGTATTTGGACACATAAAGAACCTAAAGTGCATAACATTTCATACATGAACAGGACATTTGTACTGTTTACAGTATCAATACGCACTGTAACTTATTCTCTGTTTCACCTTGAGGATACCACCTTTTCCCTTTTATTCGTAATCTTTGTTCGGTTCTTCCTTCTAATCTGTCCTGCTATTCCCTTTCATCTTCACCTTCTCTCTCGCGCTCTCTCTCGCGCTCTCTCTCTCTCTCTCTCTCTCTCTCTCTCTCTCTCTCTCTCTCTCTCTCTCTCTCTCTCTCTCTCTCTCTCTCTATCTCTCTCTTCTCTCCCACCCCTGCTCCAGCTAATTGCCGCAGAGCTCACTGATAGAAATCAATGTGCAATGTTTGATTGTGAGCCAAAGCACAGGAAGGTGAAGAGGAGCAATGAACATCACAAATACACAAACATACAAACTCAGCACTTGCATAGCTATCTGATGAAGAGGTGGCGAACACAAACATTGTGCATTTGTTGGGTTTCTCACAGAACCCCTGAATAACGCCATTAGCCATATTTGAGCTTGCTTATTATTAATTTATTGCATTAAAGTCAATGTCAAATGGCTTTGAGCAGCATAAAATGCAATAACTGACAAATCCAACGGAGTAAAAGATGCTGCTACTGCTATAAAATCTATTAGCAAACATTTTCAGCCTTTTTACATTGAGACAAAACTAAAAGAGATTATCCAAAAAAGTATAATTCGGTCATCATTGACATGCCATCATGTTGTTCCAAGTCTGTATGACTTTCTTCTGAGAAACTCAAAAAATATATGTTTGTCTCTGTATTTTTATTAGGCAATGAATGTGGGGTCCAATGTATGGACAAAAACAGAAAATATTTTAGTGAGTAACAGAATGATAGAATTTTCTTTTTTGGGTGACCTATCCCTTTATGGGTGAACTTGATTCTAATCCTTTAGTATAATAAAATGCCGTGATGCAGGAGGGCTTCGGCAAACTTCCAAGGGCCCAATTATTCAAATGAACACATTAGTTATTCAAATTAATAACTATGATTTCTGATTATTTCCCAGCTTCTTTATCATAATTATAGTGGGAAAACTGGAGGACATGTCTTACCTTACTGTATATGGTCTTTTTTTTTTGTCAAAATGGTTGGGACCACTGGCTTAATTTATCTTTCTGTAATTGAGCACCATTCAAAAGTTGCTATGTATTCTGACAAAATAATATTTTTTGTGAATCACAATTATTTCATTATAATATAGTAGATTTTTTACCAGTGGGTGATTCTTATTAAAGGACTGTCAAAAAGGAAGACATGTTGTTCCTCTCTGTTACCTTTCACATGCACACGTGTCGCTCAGGTTTGGGACTGTGCACGTTCTTGTGGTGCCACCAGCCAAGCAGAATAGTTCTTTTTCAGTTCTCGAGTGATTAGTCACATGACATTTTACAACTCTAATTGTAAATCCACTCGCTTCAAGACACAATTGTTTTGCAGATTTTAAATCAGGCATTTTCAGCTGGAGCCAAGTAGCCACTGAGATGAATGTGAATGCTAACGGATAGCTTTTTCTCCAGGTATTATAGACCTGCTTGGTTTAACAGTCATTTTGATTGCAATTCCATTTGGTGACACTAGTGGCACATAAATTACAATCTTCACCTCAAAGCATTCTTATAAAATGCATTATTCTATTTTCTTAAAGCAAAAGCTGTCATCTTGAAACTGAAACGAAAACCAATACTGACAGAAAGAAAAAAGAAAAAACGAATTGACTAACCCTGTAAAAGCAGAAGGTACTGCTCGTCTGTTATGTTTCTTCTCGACCTGAAAGCCTAGTGGAACAGACTGTATGGAGTAGAGAGACTAGTGTAAATCTGTCTCCTACATGAAAGCTTCTTTGATAGGCCTCTACTCTCATCTCATCTCCACAAGCATGCCACTAATGTTCTGCCTCCCAGCCAAAATATCCCCAGCAACACCTGGCACCATGAAGAAGAAGAAAAAACTGATTAAATCATTAGAGAAACACATGGGAGGAAGGAAAAGAGAGAGTGGGAGATGAAGGAGGGAGAGTGGAGGGGTAACGGGGGGGTTGGATGAACAACTTCATAAGCTTGGCACTGTGATCCTGGTGCCGTGCCCGTTGTTTATGTCCACACACACATCAAAGGCTGCGGTAATCGCTGCTGTTTGCAGGCCCACATCTCTAGTTCACCTTGACTGACCTGTAATGCGCTACGGGCCAAAGCAGTGGCGGAGGGTGGCAGGTTCCTCACTGAGCAGGCCAAAAAGTGTCTGAACCTGGGCGTTAGCATGTCAGGTTCTTCTAGCACGCTTAATAAATGAACATTAAGAGATGAGCTTCCCATAGCACAGCGGTTGGAGCAGCTCCAGGTCTTCCCCAGCTGTACTGCTCTCGTTTACAAGCCACCGCCTGCTGCTGGAGTGGCCTCGCGACAGGCCTCTGCTCCGAACCGCATCCTCGGGCTCGCTTGAGTAGCCGAGCCCAACCCGAGTGCATGCGCACTGGGTCTAAACATCCTTACATGTCCCTCGGTGCCCTCTGAATAAGCATAAAGTCATACAAAACGTGGAAATGTGGCGTTTGAATTCACAAACCTAACTCTGCAACTATGTTTTTTTCTGTTACAGGAAACTTCAAAGGATTGTGTAAGCAGATAGATCACTTTCCAGAAGACACAGATTATGAAGCAGATGCCTCAGAGTACTTCTTACGTGAGTGCCTCCTTAGTGTTTCTGTGACAGTATTCATGTTCTCACCATCTTGTTCTTCCTTCAATCTGTGAGGCATTTCAAGTAGTAACAGATATGCTATTTTTGCCCAAGTGCTGTTACTGCTAAAACAACTGCTGGGGGGGATCCTTCCCCAAACTTTTTTTATATATCCAGGCCCACAAAACTCTGCTGGTTTCCCATGGTTCACAGACTTAAACATATTCTTTGCTAATAATTCAAAAATATTTGAAAAAGTTTTTAAATTGTATTATTATTCAAATAAAAAAAAAATTATATATGCTGGATATTTTAGCTTTCAGACACCAATAAGAATGTAGTACTCTAACCACTAGCTGTTTAAAAAATAGTCATTCTTTCTTATTTTTAATTAAAAAAGTAATCAAATATTAAAATTGTATTAATAATTAAAATATGAAATATTGTGGATTATTTTAGCTTTCAGCTACAAATAGGAATGCAATACTCTAACCACTGTTTAAATAAATAGCTATTCTTGTTCTTAGTTTTTTTTATTAAAACATAATCAAATATTAAAATATTAAATGTGTTATTTTCGCTACCAAGAACAATGCAGTAATATAACTGTCAATTAACACATTTTACCATGTTTACTGTCAATTCTTTTCACAAAATTCAGCAGATTTCCCAGCAACAACAGAAATCAGCAAAAATGCAATCAATACATAAATAAATAAATTAAAATAGATTCTGTCTGGTTATTACCTCCCAGCTGTTGCTGGCAATGAAATGTCTCTCACACTAAATTACTGCAATAGAGATGCATTTCAATGAATGTCCTTGTTTTTACTTTGTTCCACATATCTTTGGTTTTCTCATGCTGTTCAGCCGTGTAAGGATGGTCTGTTGTCTCTGCGGGAGAGTGTGAATGTTTCCTCACTCTGTTTAGACTCTCAGCAGCGGCAGACTCTCTAGCTCTACAGTACAGCTCAACTAGGCCCGATTACAGTACACTGGCTCCCTCGTAAACACGGAGCATTGATTCCCACTATTTTTTCGTCTGCGCAAGCAGACCCGGCAAGTGAGTGTCAAACAAGCCACACGCATCAATCCTAAACTCACAAGCAGGACTATCAGTTACTGTCATCAAAACAAGGGCCTGAATTGACTGGAAACAACATGGCAACAACCAAGAGTAATTAAAGATTCTGGAACTGTTGTGGAAGAGGACAATGGCAGACTGGCGAGAGAGGAAAAATTAGTCTAAGTGCCGCATTTACAGGGCGCCTCCTGGCCCATTGGGACTGTTTTTGGACTGGCTGAACAAGTGCTAAAGCAGTGTTGATGTTGTCAACGAAAACATTTGTTAGCAAAAGTTCATGAAGTTCAAACAATGAAATCGAAACCAAAAAATGTGCATCATGACAGTAATTAAAGGATTTTAAGTAAAACATACTAGGGGTGTAACAGTTTGCAATTGTGACTTTTGAACTCACGGTTCGGTGTGTTTTTGGTACGGCAGTTATCATTTAATGACGTTGGTGTCATCTCGTCTGAGGCAAGCTTATGCTACATGACTTTTGTCTGGATTTTGCTGTCGCAGACAGATTTCCAAGGTCTGCGACAAAACCCCGGATCATTTGATATTATCGCCATGTGATCTTGTAGTGTGTGCAATGCAACAACAAGGTGAAACTAATCCATCCAATCACAGTGCAGAAGGTATAAATGGAAAGCTCTCATAATAACTTGCGTGAATTTCTCGCTTGAATTTATTTGAGAACACATTTTTCCCCCTCTGTTGGTCAGGACTGCCTCTTGACCAAATGTCTTGTAGTTTGTGCACCTCGTCAGCGTTGTGTTGTGTATAGGCTATGTTTGTTACTGAAATTAAAACTATTGCGCTCCGTTTGTTTGCGTCGTCCGCAACTCCTTCATTGAAGTGTAACAGAGACTCGCTTGCTGTCAGGATGAGCCATTATGCAAAATGGAAATACTTGTGTGACCTTTAACATTTATAGATAATGATACAACCGTAAAATGTAAATTATGCGCTGAGGAAAAAAAGGTCTCAAATGCATTAAACATCACAAGCATCTGACAGGAGGACAAGCCACTTTAAACTGCAAGCTTATGAGTTAGTTTGAAGTGCTTATTATAAAGCAAATCTAATGTTTTGGACAACTTGGATCATGCACTTTTCCCGCTGCAGTTCACTCTGTTTTCTTTGTTATTTTTTATAAGTATTATTATTATACGACGGGGGAAACTCTGAGTTTTAAATTACAATCAGCACACACAGAAGTTTACCCCCATTTGTTCTATACATACTGAAGCAAAGAAAACTTAACTATGCAGAATGTGTAAATCACAATGTAAATACATTTGTTGCGTATAAACAAACAAAAACACTGACAATGAATTACTAAGCATGGCCGTTGTGACGCATCACCATGAGCACCAGGTTTTTGAAATGCTGTGTCAAGTAAAACACATGGGTTTTGTGCTATTCACTTATGCTTCGTCCAGCTGAATGACCACTAACTTATCCAAATCAACATATAACATTTTCAACTGCTACTTCTTGTTTAAATCAGCTCAGACTGTAACATTTAGCAATAATAATATATTAGAATGTCATGTACAGCCAAGAGCCCTAGAATCACAGCCAAGGAATCAGGCTCATCCTTCAGAGCATTTGCCCATCCAGTCAGAACCGTTTAACCTACTTAACCGAACACCCATTGGTTAGATGATGATGATATCAGATAAAACACCATACAATTATCTCAGTACAGAGCCTTCTTCGGTATCGAAGCTTCATGCATCACCCCAAACAGGTGCCTGACCTGCTGTAATTGAATCTTCACTAAGCCTGTGATTATAGCTCATGCATTTAAACAGCGCAGGTTATGCAGTTATGCGGCAGCATTGACCCCATTGCGGTTGATCGTTGATCGCTCAATTTCTGAGCGCCCGGGTCTCAAACTGAACGTCTGAGTCGGATCAGTCCAAGCATGTCTCGCGCTTTGGGCTGCTAGGTGGGTGCAGAGACAGTCACATTGCATGCTAACTCCACAGATAAAGCCTTGCCAATGAGTCTTGGTGCTTTGAGCACTTGTGGCTTCCCATATGTTTAGCAATAAAGACAGTTCAGACAACAAGTTCAAGCCGCTCAAAGAATGACACCCAGAGAAAGGGGTGAATATTGGGACTAGTGGACAAGGAGTGGTCGAGATGACATGCAACCCGGGACAGAGAACTACCGCAGACCTTACACGCTCTGTGTGTGTGTGTGTGTGTGTGTGTGTGTGTGTGTGTGTGTGTGTGTGTGTGTGTGTGTGTGTGTGTGTGTGTGTGTGTGTGTGTGTGTGTGTGTGTGTGTGTGTGTGTGTGGTGTGTGTGTGTGCACGTACAGTATATATGAACGCATGTGTGTTTGTCCTTTTCCTTAGCTGCAATTGGACGAATAGGCCGCAACGCTCCCAGTGGCTTGTGAATTAGGACACTTACTTCCATAAATATTTCAGCCTCTTTCTTATATAGGTCAGTTTTCTGTCTCTCTCACTTTCTCTCCTCTTCTTCCTACTTTTCTTCTCCTTGCCTGTCTATATCTTATCCTCTTAGACATCTGTTCTGTAGTAACTTCAGTCACCAACTGTGTCCTGAGTGACTGGAGAACTACAGAGTGAGCAGATACAGTGGTGTAGGTTTCAAAAGTAAGTCATGCATTTGCATTTTCTTTCTTTTTACCAATACGAGGTAACAAACATTGTGGGTATAAAATGGGTGTTTTAGTTAACCTTAAAGGGTTAGTTCACCCAAAAATGAAAATTAAGTCATTAATTACTCACCCTCATGCTGTACCAACCCCGTAAGACCTTCGTTCATCTTCAGAACACAAATTAAGATATTTTTGATTAAATCTGAGAGGTACATCACTGCTACATAGGCTGCCTAAGGGAATGAAACTTGACGGCCCAGAAAGTCATTAAAGAAAATGTTTAAATATTGAATGTGCCTACAGTGGCTCCACTATAAGTTTATCAAGCGACGAGAATACTTTTTGTGCGGAAAAAAAACAAAAATAACGACTTTATTCGACCATCTCTTCTCTTCCGTGTCTTTCTCCTAAGCTGTTGGCGTAGTGTAACAGCGCAGCACTTCTGTGTTATACGTCACACGTAGGCTCACTATTGGCGACGCTGGTCATGTGTGTGATGCGTGTGACGTTCAACCAGAAGCGTTGCGCAATAACATCGTGAAATCTCCAGGCCCAAAGAGATTACTTGAATAGAGTTGCTATTTTTGTTTGTTTTTTGCGCTCAAAAAGTATTCTCGTAGCTCGATAAACTTAAGATCTAGCCACTGTAGTCAGTTGGACTCTTTTAACGATTTTTTAATAACTTTTCGGGGCCGTCAAGTTTCATTCCCTGGCAGCCTATGTAGCAGTGATCTACCTCTCAGATTTAATCAAAAATATCTTCATTTGTGTTCCGAAGATGAACGAAGGTCTTGCGGGGTTTGGTACAGCATGGGGGTGAGTAATTAATGACTTAATTTTCATTTTTGGGTGAACTGACCCTTTAACTACCAAGTTGTTCTGAATCCTTCAAGAGCACTCCAGTCACTGAGGGATATGCGCTTATGCAATGCCGCAAAACTGACTAGCTGAACAGGTAGTGCAGCATACAAGTGCACTTTTAGCATTGATATTTGCTTTTTGAAAAAGCATGTTGTAATACAGAGTATTTGTTAATATGCAGTTGTAATCGAAATTATTCAACCCCCATTGCCAATCATGTTTATTTGGAAAATGTACAGACTTTCAGCTGTTTGCAATGAGCAAATCAAACAAATGTGATCAAAATAGCCCAACACAACAAATCTTTCAAGTGATTTCCCCAAATTCAACTGAAAATGCAAGTTTTAATGACTTCGGCAGTCTCAAAATTATTCAATCCCTTCATGGCAAGCATATTTAGTACTTAGTAGAACACACTTTTTCTGTTATGATCCGCTGCAAACAAGAGGTCTAACCAGACACCAGCTTCTGGCATGACCATGACCAATGGCCACCAGTTCAGTAATATTCTTGGGTTTACGTGCTGCAACCACCTTTTTCAAAACCCACCAGAGATTAACTATGGGGTTCAAGTCAGATGACTGTGACGGTCACTGTAGAATCTTCCAGGACTTCTTCTGCAACCACTCCTTGGTGGAATGTGAGGGTGCTTGGGATCATTGTCCTGTTGAAAGGTCTAAGCTTCAGCTTCCTCACTTACGTCATGACGTTTTCTCCTAGGATTTCCTGATACTTCAATGAATCCATCTTGCCTTCCACATGTTGCAGGTTTCCACTGCCAGAGGATGCAAAGCAGCCCCAGATCATCACCAATCACCACGCTTAACTGTAGATAGTAGATAGTGTTCTTTACAGCAGATGCTTCATTCTTCTTCCTCCAGACATACAAAGAAGAATCCCAAAACTTTGGTGGCTTATTTATATGATTTTGAGCACTTTTCTTGTGCTTTTGGGTCAGTAGTGGTGTACATCTTGGAGTTCTGGCATGGAAACCGCATGTGTTTAGTACGTTCCTTACTGTGTTAGCTGAAACCGCAGTGCTTGTTGCCACCAAGTCTTGCTGCAGGTCTTTACAGTCACTCGAGGGTTTTTCTGAAACCTCAAACCCTCGCTAACACCTGTTTTGCAGATTTGTGCTGTTGTGAGGGATTCTATTCAAGGCGCTGAATCATTTTAAGACTGCGGAAGTCATTAAAAGTTGCATTTTCAGTTGAATTTGAGGAAACCACTTGAAACATTTGTTGTGTTGAGCAATTTCTTTTCTTTGATTTGTTCATTGCAAACAGCCGAAAGTCTGTAAATTTTGCCAATAAACCTGATTTGCAATGGGGGTTGAATAATTTCGATTACAACTGTAGGCCTGCAAAGCGATTATCTACACCACTGTTCAAAAGTTTGGGGCAGGTAATTTTTTTATTGTTTTTGTCTCATGTTCAAAAATACAGAAAAAAAAACAGTAATATTGTGAAATATTATTACAATTTAAAATAACTGTTTTTAATTTTAATATATTATAAAATGTAATTTATTCCTGTGATGTAAAGCTTCATTACTCCAATCTTCAGAGTCACACAATCCATAAATCATTATAACATGATGATTTGCTGCTCAAGAAATAATTCGTATCATTATCAATGTTGAGAACAGTTGTTATTCTTGTGGAAAGCCTGATGCATTTTTTTTTTTTAAATCAGGACACTTTTAGAAAAAAAGAATTTATTTGATATAGAAATCTTTTGAAACATTATAAATTTCTGTATTGTCACTTTTGCACTGTTTATTTATCTTATATGATACCTTTTCTTTACCAGTTAGCGCTATGCTAAACATGTAGGCTTAGCTGTTAGCCTGCTAACTAAAGGCTGACTAAAACACAAAGGGAAATGTTTAATTTGATCAATTTTAGCTTTGGCAATATAATGGGAAATGTAATTTAAAATACATCAATTACCATATTCTCATGATTAAGACCCAGGCTGAATTTGGAACAGCATACTACCATTCTACTCTTACAGCAATTTACTCTCAGGCCTACATTTAGCAGAAGCTTTTATCCAAAGTGACTTACAATAAGGAACATCAATCAATTTGTCATAAGATCCAACAATATTTGTAGTACACAATTGGATAAATAGCAGAAATATTAATAGTAGCATGCAAGTATGTTATTCTGAATTTAGCCTGAAAACTGAAATATACTAAATATTAAAGTTATTTTCTATAATTTCTAATTGGGCACTAAAGAAAGTACCAATAATTTTCTCGGCCAGTGGAATTGCTTTGGGGTCTTGCATAACAACGGCATATTTTACTAAAATCTTCTCAACAACTCACTCCCTTACAAACATTTGGAGGAGCTGTTGGACTCAATCTTAATAGGATAATTTTTTATGCATTTAGAAGTGAGATTTCTGCTAGTATCATAACTTGTGCTTTAGTAGACACTGTGGTTTGGATGCTCTCATCACTCCACCACTCGTGAAACGGTTACGTAAGGAATCAGAGCTTCAACCGAGGAGCCACATTAGTGAAGTGACACTAAGTGATGTCATAGAAAGCGTCATACAGTTTAGCGATACACCAAATAACTGACGTTTTTTGAAAAACCACACAGTGCAAATGAAGATTTGGGGGAAACTGGGGGAAATAAAAACAGGTCAGCATTCACATCTGTTCTAACACTGCACATAAAAGCGCATGTATATTCATGCCTGTATTTTTAGAGCCCAACATTTGCATATTTACATGCAAAATTACTGTATGGATCCATGCACATTTTATTATGAGGGAATTGTGCACTGATTCTCAAGCACCAACGGGTGTACGCTCGCTGAGGGTAATCATGAAAGAAATATACAACATAGTAACAGCACATCATCTACAAACACACAAGCACACACACACTTTCACACAGGCCCTATCAGTGGCAGGCTTCTCTTGTTGGATGATCATGGGTATGTAGCCAGTGGAATCAGGCATTTCACACATCCACACACTGTTATATAAGAGTGCTGAAGCATTCTGAAGCGCCAGTGGGTTTTTAGATCATGCCGTGTCAGAGCTGCAATCTTCCACAGGACCAAACAGCGCTGAGAGGAGGGGGAGGGGAGGACGAAAAAGAAGGAATAAGAGGGACTGAGAGAGTGAGAGCGAGAGAGAGAGAGAGAGAGATTTTGAGAATGTGAACCAGCTGGTAGAAGGGACAAGAGGGTGTTTGAGACAGACAGAGAGGAGTAATAAGGGTGAAAACGATAAGAGATAATGCCTGAATTAATTTCACATGTATTCTTTTATGTGCTCTCCTCCATTCCTTCTCTCTTTATCACTGGAATTTTGTTTTGCCTGCATCCAGCTAATGAGGGCCACAGCATTAGCCATTTCTGTTTAAAATATACTACTAACATTGACCATTAAACAAGGGGGATCATGCACCCATTCATTTTGAGAGGGTGGTCCTAACATGGTGCCCTATGACTAGGGTCAATTTTGTTTTTTGCTAAGTAGTATATATTTTTAGGGCTGTCAGAATTAATGTGTGCAATTTTTACACATTCAAATTCACCCAAAAATTACTATTTAATTCGATTTCAAAAGACAAAAGAAATCATGAGATTAACTGTGATTATTTAACTTTATTGACAATGTTGTCAACTAGTGTTCACTAGTTTTAAGAGTAATTTACAGTATATACACAACACTGTTTAAAAGTCAGTAAAAAAAAAAAAATCAAGAAATGAATATTCAGCCAGTTTTGATTAAAAGAATCAAAAGTGACAGTAAAGACATTGATAATATTAGATTTCAAATACATTTTGTTCTTTTGATTTCAACTTTCTATTCATCAAAGAAAATGTGGCATGTTTCCACAAAAATATTAAGCGACACAACTGTTTTCAGCATAATTATAAGAAATGTGTGTATATTTATCACACTACTTATTTTTACTCGCACAGTATAAAATGATTTTTAAACATGAAGTTTGAAAAGCCCTGCTCTGACAATCAAAGAAAAAAAAGATTTTAACTATTAATTTCAAATTATTATTTTTGAGGGAGCTGAACTATCAGCTCACCTGAAAACATCTCTCCCTCTAGTTTGAAAAAGCATGACACTTTTGCATTAAACTACACTAAATAAAATTGTATCACAACAAAAGTACAGAATTTCACAACAGGGACACATAAGTTTCATAAAGACAAAGCGTTTGTAAGTTTCATCATAAAGGTTTTGTACATTAGTTATCACGACCGTGTGAACTACTGAACCTACATGTCGACTACCAGCAGGTGCTCTGGAGTATCAGGTCTGTATGGCTCTCCCCCTCATGGGCACACGGTGTGGCCAAAACTGGCTGTGACTGGATGACCCAGACACACACACAGACGCACACATACCAAAACACTGGCAGATAAAATCAATGAGGCTGGCCGAACAGCAACGGGTTTGCCTGTGCGGAGGCTGCAGTAGGTTAGCTCAAGGCAGAGGATGGACTGCTGCTATAGTAGACAGAACTAAAAAAGAGGAAGACACCATCTGACACCATCCGGCCCACCATCCGGCCTGATCACCGGTACAAGCGGGGATTTAATTAATCCTCATTCCCTAGCCACCTCTTTTTTTAACCTTTCTTTCTTCCTAGCACTACCTCTCTCTCATTTTCTTACTCCAAACATGACAATCCATCATAGGGCTGATAGGGGGGATGGGGCACATGCCACTGAAGCCTCAGGCCCTGGGCATGGAGCACACACACACACACACACACACACACACACACACACATGCACACACACATGAGAGTGCAGGCCACTCACTGCCTGTGTCACCTGATATGACATCGCTTAACTTATAGAGATTCCACACGCCCAGCCGACGGATCCATGATCATAATAGCAAAGGCCATGCTCTGCATTATTGATATATTTAGACCACAGTTGTCCTGTTGGTCATTTGAATTGCAGCACTGTGTACTGTACCAGATTCCCAGCATTACCGGGACCGCAGTACCAGCTTATTGGGCTTGAGAGGCACGAATTGTAGGATGATACTGCACACTGTGATAGAGATCAGTGGAGCTCAATGGAAATAGGTGGAGGATTTTGTAATAATTTTGTAAAGGAGAATTTAAAAAAAGTGATGAATCGGACCAGGAGGCATTAGCGGATATGTAATGGTCTTAGATGGACAGATAAAAAACTTTATTGGAATTGAAAAAGGTAAATACAGGATGATCGTGACTGGCTTAGAGTAAGTGTATAGTTTAATGTTTTTTTTAGGCTATAAATTAAAAACAAAAAGTTGTGAGGAGCTGTAGGGCCCATTTCATTTTTGTTTGGCTATTTTGCTGTGCTGCTCATGCCAAATTAAAGTGACAGTGCATTGTTCATGGTCAAAATAAACATGGGTTGACACGAAAAAGGAACAATTTCACCATAAAAGCAAGTAAATGAAGAACTGTGTTTCACAGTCACCATATGACTTTCAGCACTGTGTGAAAGATACAACAAAAGAGACTATTGTACTAGGAGTTGCAAAGCCCACAAAAGCATGTTTAAATTATTTAAACTACAAGTATAGCTGAAGTTGAAGATTCATTTTCTCATAAAAAAAACCACTACAAAGCATGTTGGTTTAACATGTTATATGCATCACAGCTGAGTATTCTGGTGATCGTAAACAAAAGCACGTGATTGGAGGTCTGCACATTCCGCAGCGGTCCAGTTGCGTGCTCGGCGTGCTGCCAGTGTGAAAGCGCTGCGTCTGCTCTGTATACATGCAGCTTGTGCGCTGCTTCCGCTCTGCTTGCATGTCTAGTGTGAAATGGGCAGAAAAAAAGGAAACAGCACTTACATCAGTGGCTCCCAACTGGTGGGTTGTGTTTTTATAGGATAGCAGGGGAAAAATATAATTCTAAAATGCAAATAAAAAAATGCAACAAACAAACTCTGGTGTTTTGCTGCAAATTGTCATTTGTGATTGTGCATTTATTCACTTGGTAAAATAAACCAAATCAGCCATATGTCATCATGGATAAGTTGTGTGACATCCATGAAAAAAGCCATCCACAAAAAACATTTTTAAAGGGGTCATGAACTGCTTTGTTATATTGTTTCATAATGTTTCCTGGGGCGCACTTATAATGTTAGAAGGATTTTTACTTCAAAAAATGTCATAATTTAGTAATAAAAGCCAATTTCCTAGCCTGATTTTAGCCCTCTGTTTTCAATGCTCTGTTTGAAGGGGCGTGTCTGTGTGAGACTGCAGTGTAAACGCCCACTGCTGTGATTGGCTAACATCTTTGCATATGAAATAGCTAGTATTACATGTGGAACTTTCTCGAAAACTTTTTGCATGTTTTACTGTTACTGGTCTCAATGTAAACTACTCATGAAAAGTGATAATTATAGCAATGCAATTAGATGGCATTATATTTAGATCGTGGCATGAAAAGGTTGCAGTGATGAGCATAGCCGATCACAGACATGTATGCAGCGATCTCGTCATTACAACTCGATTTCTGCACACTAACGAATTCTTTCATCATAACTAACAGTGCAAATACAATGTAAATAAGAGATTCGTTGATTATTACGGGAGTTTTGGCGCGAATCCATGCGCGAGAACTCTGTCACTGATAAACACGCGCAGTTTGATTGACAGCTACAGCTATTGTAAACGGAGCTTTCTTTCATCGCTTTCTATGTATAATTCAATCAGTTTAAATAACAGATTATTTACACCCTACTAAGAGAAACAATGTGAAGTTGACCGTTTAGTCACTGGTTTGATTTACGGACAGGACAAAGGACATCTGACTGTGGCTACATAAATCATAACATCTGAAATCACTGCTCACAGATCAGCATTACAATTAACAGGGTTACTTACATGTTGTGGCAATACTGTCGAGTCCATATTGTAAAAACCTGTGCAAAATTTGCATACCAATTTACCAAAGAATCCTGTGAAATTTTCCGAATACGAATAAATAATGTTCAACTGAGACATTCACATTGTTGAAAAAAACGACCACATTCCCAGCTTTAGGATCCTTTGGAAGGTAATGTTATTTTTAGTCCAGTCAGTGACCCTGTGCTCTTCTCTCTCCTCATCTCACTAACGCCAGTGGGCGGGGCCAAAGTTGATTTTCTTCTGCAGAGCCGGTCTTTCACTACCTTATTACGTCATAAAGAGGCACATTCCAGGACGAGTTGTTCGCCGGGCCTGGTAACAATAAAAGCTGATTTTGGACTAACAAGGAAGTTTTCAGTTCTAAAACGTTCAGGACATTCTTAAAATATGATGACCTCTTATACGTCAAAACCTCAGGGAAAACTTGATTTCTCATTTCATGACCCCTTTAAAGAGATTTGTTTACTTTTTAAGATCAATAATATTTTTTATACTTTCCATGTTGGGTTGCCAGTAAATGTGCAGTGTTAATCAGGGTTCAGAAACAAAACCACTGATCTAGTTGTCACATATTATTGGAGACCCACAATACCTATTAGACTACTATGATAAAAGCATATTCGTTTAGAGTGATAATGTCATTCTCAGCCATTTGTGTCTTGAAATTATATTTTATTTATTTTAAAGCTCCAGTCCGTAACTTTTTTGGGTTAAAAATTATCCAAAATAATAACACAACCAGCCAGTGTTCGAAAATATCAGCTTGCCTTTGCTCGATTCAAAACGGTAAGCTTGTAATAATGATTTTAATTCCAGTGTACTGGTGGATTTCCGCGGGAAATTCGAGCATGTCTTTGCGTCATTACGTCACATCTGTACACATAAAGAAGGAGCCCGGGCTAGTCGGCTATATTGCGTGTAAGGAACCTGGAGGTGGAAATGTTTAGCCTTTTCTCACAGAACTTTAAATAAATAAACTTCTGGCCTTGATCCAGAAAGGTTCAAACGACAATCTCCAGTGACAACTGGAGATTCACCAGTCCAGTTGTAAAATAATTCAGACTTAGGAGTGGGTAGAGAAAAAGAGAGACTGCGACCGGGCCCACGCGAAAACAAGGATAAACATCGGCAGGGATTTTCCGTGATTTTAAGGGGTTCAAAATGGACGCATAGATGGATTTTTTACTGTTGGACATGTAGGACATTTCAATAGTCCAATCGTGTAACAGTAGCACACTTGTTCGCTTTCACAGTTACGGAGTTTCCTATGTTGTGGCTTTTTTCGTTTTGCTATTATGGTAAACATGAATTATTTTGTGCTAGCTATGAGAGGGAGCAATTCACCTCTACTGCAAGAAAACCAGCCGCCTCCTCCGAAATTATATATATATATTCCAGTTTTAAATATGCATCGGATTACAGATAGATACGTGTGTTTTTTTTATTTCAAAGAGAACCAGTAAAGAAAATTAATTTTTGGTATGACAATTAGAAATTAGACTGCACAGAAATGGAAACTGAACTACAGGTAGCCATAATACACATTAAATGTAGTCACGCAATGCTGATGTTGTTAACATTAACAATTTGAGAACAAAGTATCATTTGAAAGGTTTGACGCGATCGTTATATTTAATCAGCGATATTTACTGCAAGACTTTTTCCCCCCTTAGTTGATCAGAAAAAAAGTGGATGTTAGGCCTGCTACTTGTTCAGATTACATTTTCCGATGAAAATTCTTATGTTGTCATGGTCATACTGTACTTCCAGAAGTAAGATCTGTGATACTGAATGCCAGTATACACCGGCGCGGTGACTGACAGACGCGCTGTCTCCTCAAAACATTGTGATCATACGCGCTGTTTCATGCCGATGTACAACTCAATTACAGATTTTCAAACAGAGATGGCGACAAAGAGGAAAAACGCCGGACTGCAGCTTTAAATAATTTAGTTTGAGAGCATTACAGCTACCAAACCCTAAATCTAGTAGCCAATGTAATGTGGCTTTGACAACAAAGGAAAAAAATATTTTAAAATATATTAAAGGGGTCATAAATTGAGAAATCCAAATTTTCTTGAGCTTTTGACATTCTGTCACCGTTATGATCAGTTTAGTTCTGTTCACAGACTTTTAGATTGTTTTCATTAGTCACCTGTGTTTCTTTGTCTTTGTTTCCCACCACTCATTAGTTTCTGTGGGCACGGATTATCATCACAGCTGTTCGTTATTTTGTCATCATCACTGTATATTTTCGTTCCTCCTTGTACACTCTTTATTTGTCCGGTATTGTTATTGTTTCACACACTGTCTCGCATGTTTGCTGTCTAGTTGAGTTGTTTAAATAAACCTTGTGTCATATTCGCTTCGTCTTCCTTGGATTTAGCATTACAGAATACAGGACCCAAAATGGATTACGCCACAAAATTCGCTGCTGTGGCTCAGAAGAGTTTTGTCAACTCGCAGTCACCTGCCCTTATGACGACGAGACCCTGAAGTCACTGTTCTGGATCAGGGCAAATTACCATCAACCCGTTGACCTCCCAGACACAACTGGACTGAAGTGGAAGGAAGCCAGACACCAGATGATGGTGTCTGGAGAGCATCCTTCCCAGATCCAGGACACAGCCAGATCCAGAGCCCGAATTACCCCGTTTGACGTAGAGTGACCACCCGCCACGATGAGTGAGCCAGAGCCCGAGAATAAGAGGACAGAGCTTACAATCGCCCTGGAAGAGGTATACCCCAGAGTGAGTCTGACCAGGGGTGTGAGCCTGCGACACAGCAGCCGAGGGAACGGAAACCAAAGACTGGCTGATAGACTTCAGTGAGGAGGTATTGACTCCCAACCTATCCCAACTGTTATGTTTATCATCGCTGTTTCTAGACAGCACTCAAGACGGTATGGACTATAATTTATTCGTTTAATTGACCTGCATGGACTGTCATACTGACCGTCATTCTGTCAAGATTCTTATTGCCACCATCACCATGAAGCTCAGCCCGTCCTCCAGCCCCGCCACTGCTAGATGTTTACAGCCTTGTGCCGTCTCCGGGATGCCCTACGATGACGTCGAGCTGCAGGTCATGCAACCACCAGCAGTGCCAATGCGAGAGGATCCTGCGGCTCCTCCTCCGACCTCTGTTTCCTTCGCTCCATCTTGGCCCGTCGACCTGACGGCTCTGCCTTGGCCCCTCATGACTCCCCCTTGGTCAGTCATCACTTCCTCCACGGACTTACGGGCTGTCCGGTGCGCTCCGTCTCTCCACCCTTGCGGCTGCTGCTGGTTCCTCTTTCCCTTTGGCGTCGCTTCTGTCCTCCGCCACACCGGCTCTACCTCAGCCCTCGGGTACTCTGGCTCCGCCTTCGCCTAGGTCTCCAGTGCCAGCGATGTCGTCTGTTTCCATTGGCTCTCCGTTTGCACCTATGAATCCATCGTCCTCTTCTCCTGCTGTCGTCTCCCAGCTTTCATCAGCCACTACATGCGTCTACAGTCACCGTTATGATCAGTTTAGTTCAGTTCGTGGACTTTTAGGTTGTTAATATTAGTCACGTGTGTTTCTTTGTCTTTGTTTCCCACCATTCATTAGTTTCAATGGACATTGATTATCACAGCTGTTCGTTATTTTGTCATCATCACTGTATATTTGAGTTCCTCCTTGTACACTCTTCATTTGTCGGGTATTGTTGGCTCGTATGTTGGCTGTCTAGTTTTGAGTTATTTAAATAAACTTTGTGTTATATTCGCTTCATCTTCCTTGGATTTAGCGTTACACATACAGTATTAGAGGTCATTATATATTATATTATAAGAACGTCTTCAATTTCAGAACTGAAAACATTTACTGCTAAAACAGCTTTTATTGAAACCAACCCCAGAGAACGACTTCTTTTGGAAGGTGCCGATTTATGACGTCATATATATTTGAATATACCTCTACAGAAGTAGATCAATGCCTACTTTTACATCATTACCACTGTAGCCCCAACCACTGATTCGCGCATGACAAGTAGTAGATAAATAACATTATGTGACGCTAACACTGGATCGAGCAACTAAGCGATAAACATGCCTTTGAAGAGTGTAAAATGTGTGACAAAAGCACAATGTTGTATTTTATTGCGAGTGTACACAAATATACACACTTTGCAGTTTGAACTTTGCGCTGTTTATTATGCTGCGTTCACACCAGACGCGAATAGAGCGAAATGTATCGCTATTTAGAGTTTTATTCATTTTTATACCGTGTATTCTCCGTGTAAATTCGTGCACCGAACCGTGACGCCCGTAGGCTACCGTTTCGGTTCAATAGGAATACATGTACCGTTCCAGTACCCCTATACAACGCTGTCATTAAGTTGAAGTTATCACATTATAAAGTCCTTGCTCCAGACCTGCTCACTCGCTGTGTTTGGTTTTATTACAGTGTGCTCCTTAGCACTGGAGCTCCCTCTGCTGTCCATAAGGTGCATCTGTAGTGCGCACCAGCCATTTCAAACCCAGCCTCCAGTATTTGGGCCACGCCTCCTTATTTGCATACACTCCTCAATCCTCAATCCTCAAATGCTCAATCCTAAATGGCTAAATGATTAAATGCCCAATCCTAAATCCCTAAATGCCCAATCCTAAATCCTAAATGGCTAAATGACCAAATGCCCAATCCTAAATACCAAACGCTCAATCCTAAATACCAAATGCCCTATCCTAAATACCAAATTCGTTTTCGACTTAGACTTTTAGTTTTCGACTTAGACTTTTAGTTTCAAACTTAGACTTTTGGTTTTCGTTTAAGACTTTTAGTTTTAGACTTTTAGTTTTCAATCTGACCCAATAATCCCTCCATACTCGTTTACACGAAAACCCCGTTTTTATCACAGAAAACGATTATTTCTAAAAACTCCGGCCAAAGTGGAGATTTCTGAAAACGCCGGTTATGTGTTGCCGTGTCAACTGGGAGAAACGGGGTTTTAGGTTCTCTCGTGTCGATTCTGAGGATTCTGATTGGCTTTATCCTTCTCCCTACACTGCCGCCCATCGGTTTGGCATAGTTATGATGGTGCTCGCGGCGTATTTATGCGGGTGTGTGCACGAGGTCCTCCGACACCTATTGTTTTTTCTGGGCAACATCTCAACTTTGCGTTACAACTGAAAAAAAATTCTGATTCTGATATGTAATGATTCATGTACAGTCAGATGTTCTTTGTCTCAAAATCATTTGTTTATGTGTCAGTAAATCAAACCAGTGACTAAATGGTCAACTTCACATTGTTTATCTTAGTAAGATGAAAATACATTACAGATTAATAATAGATTTTGAGATGTAATGCTTAGCTATTTCATATGCAAAGATGTTAGCCAATCACAGCAGTGGGCGTTTACAGCAGACACACCCCTTAAAACGCTATTTAAAAGCGTTCAAATCAGAGGGTAGGAAAAATGCCTTTTATTTCTAAATTATGGCAATTGTTATGTAAAAATCATACTAACATTATAAGTACACCCCAGGAAACATTATAAAATGCAGTTTATGACCCCTTTAAAATAGAAAACAGTTATTTTCAATTGTAATAATATTTCACTATATATATATATTTCAAATAAATGTTGGGTTTGTGCAGTTGAATATACCTCAAATGTTTACTGAAAGATTAAAAGACTTTTTCGAGAGAGTTAAAAGTCCAAAGTGTTTAAAAGCGAAAGCACAACATGCAAATTAATAGCAGCACCGCAATATATAAAATGTCAAAGTAGACAACCAACATGACCTATCTGCTTCCTAAGCCTCTCTGAGTGTGCAAACAAATCTCAAACTGTTTTTTGAGTGTCCTGCCGCGAACGTCGCAGACTATTTCAAGTCAAAAATAGTCCAACTTTTAATAACCAGTCACCAAATAATTGCATTCTCTTTTCCTCGTCGGTCTAGTTTTATAGAACACAAAAACACATCTTGTGTGAACAACACTTTCAATTGACCCTTCGCGTGGAGCTTGATTGACAGGTGATCTGACCAATCATACTTCGCCATCCGCCATTTTGTCCGACAAAGCAGTCAGGAGAGATATTAGATTAACATGGGAGGATTTGAACTTGAAATACTGAATATACTGACGCCTTTCCGCGGTTAAAACAGCATTCCTTCTTATGTTCATTCATGTTTATTTGATGCTATAAATGAACTAGAAGGAAGAGATGATCGCATCACGAGCAGCTTTAACTGATGCTCTAGCGATCTGTCACGACACATTAAAGAGCCACAAAACGGTATTTATTGTTTAAATTTCTTTTAAAAAATGACCAAATTTGAAAGGTGAGACTTTGTTTAATATCAAAAGTAACCGAAAAGTAACCTGGTCTGTCCTGTCTGTCCGCGTGTTGTCAGTCTCCTCTCTGCTCTGCGATGTATTTTTCACTGTGTGAGAACATGAGAGCGGCGTAGCTTGTCGGACATAGCGACAGTAACTAAGGGGGGCGGGTCTTTGCGAAGGGTCAATTAGGGTCAGATAAACCTGAAATCAACCTGCTTCCTTAAGACTGATTCATCGACTAGTTGTACAGACAACCCACAGACTAGTTGGTTTTGAAAATACGTAATTTTGTACATTCCTAATTGTTAGATGGGTGATTATGATTATATAGCTGCTGTGTGTGTGTGTGTGTGTGTGTGTGTGTGTGTGTGTGTGTGTGTGTGTGTGTGTGTGTGTGTGTGCGTGTGCGTGTGCGTGTGCGTGTGCGTGTGCATGTGCGTGTGCGTGCGTGTTGAGAGGGCAAGGTGCTGGGGCAGGGCTAGATTAATAAGCGTTTGTAGTATTCAATCAATGTGCCTGCAAGCTAAAGCACCTGATTAGCATGACCCTGTCCTGCACATCAGCACATTCAAGCCTGTGGGAGGCTGATTAAGTGTGAATGTTAATTTTCTTCCACAATGCTGTCAATGAGCATGAGCGTGAGAGAGAGAGTGTGATGGAAAGACAGCAAGCAATGGAGAATGAAAGTTCAAAGACAGCCACTGTCAGAAAGAAAGTGTGTGTATTCATGTGAGTGTGAGAGAGCATTATTTATACCCCATGTACTGAAGCTCCCGCTAATTCCAGCAGCCATATCACCCTGTAGCCCAAGACTGGTTGCCCACTGAAGCTAAGCAGGGCTGAGCCCGGTTAGTACCTGGATGGGAGACCTTCTGAGAAAACCAGGTTGCTGCTGGAAGAGGTGTTAGTGAGGCCAGCAGGGGGTGCTCACCCAGTGGTCTGTGTGGGTCCTAACGCCCCAGTATAGTGATGGGGACATTATACTGTCAAAGAGCACCGTCCTTCGGATGAGACGTTAAACCGAGGCCCTGACTCTCTGCGGTCATTAAAAATCCCATGGCACTTCTCGTAAAGAGTAGGGGTGTAACCCCGGTGTCCTGGCCACATTCCACCCATTGGCCCCTGCCAATCATGGCCTCCTAATAATCCCCATCCACTGAATTGGCTCTATCACTCTCTCTCCTCTCCACCTATAGCTGGTGTGTGGTGAGCGCACTGGCGCCGTTGTACTGTGGCTGCTGTCGCATCATCCAAGTGGATGCTGCACACTGGTGCTGGTTGAGGAGAGAACCCCTGATATGATTGTAAAGCGCTTTGGGTGTACAGAAGTACATATGAAAGCGCTATATAAATGCCTCATTCATTCATTCATTCATTCATTCATTCATTCATTCAATTCCAAGCAGTTGTTCATAAGCAGTTATTTCATACATGCAGTATTATGAAGGCATTACTATGAGTTGGTTGGTGTGTTGCACCCAAGGTTTAAGGTTATGGTTAGCATAGCCTAGTTAGCCCCCACTAACTACCATAACTTGAGGTGAATAGGGATGCTAACAGATTTCTAAACAGATACCTAAACCTAAAGTCCTGTGCTGTGCAAGCCACTCGTCATCATGAGCAGCGTCATCCTGAAGGCTCTGCTCGAGCCGCCAGCATCTTTGACCTCCACTTAAATCAAAACCATGACCTCTTAGATAATCGCAAGTCTCCTAACCGCCTCTCTGCTCAGATCTCCCTCTCTTATCTGTTATGGGACAAGAACCTCAGTTCACGGCCTCCCATCCTCACCAGCCATTAGCAGGGCGAGAGGTGAAAGTGCTAATTTGGCCCAGGTCAGTGTTAGCTGTGGCACAGAGTTTGGAAGTGACAGGATAATCTTCATGTACTCTGTTCTACGGTGTGACTGCTGGAAACATGAGGATTGTCTTTTTGAAAAGGGCTATTTTACAAAGGAACTTATATTAGACTGTTAACAGGATTGTGTGCCATTCAGAACTTAATTGAGAAGGACTTCAACATTGTAACTGCATTTGAATTGGCGTAGCCAATAGGATGCACAAGTACAATTCACTCTGAATGACTTCTTTGAAAGTTTTGAATAACGCTTATAGGGAGTTTCAAGGTGGAATGACGGACGAACACAGACAGACAGATCAGCTATGAAAATAAATAGAAGATAGATAAAAGAGCTATTATGAAAACATTGTAGAGTATTGAATTAATTTGGACATCACCACAGTACCATATGGTCATTTTTAAAGTACCATAGCCCATAAATAGGATAATGATTCTGTGCTGTGGCGTATATATATATATATATACTAAGGCACTATAGTATTACTATCAGATAGCTTTACAACCCATCACTTTTTTTAGGGTAGTTTTTTTTACTGTGACCTCTTTTGAAAGCGTAAATGAAAGAATTGGACTGGTAATATAACTTAATCAATAGCCCCAGCTGTGTACAGCTTTGAGTCTGAAAACAACCTCTGATAAAAGCCCCAGTTCACACAAAGCGTTCTAATAGAAAGCGGCACTGCTAAAAAAACACTGCTGCTTTGCTCCTCTCTTTTCCTTGCTTCAGGCTTGACTTGCCCCTGACTCTTCTCTCCTCTTTGCCCATTCCACCATGTTAATAACAACCCCGCAGGCAGTGTTTCTGCCCCTGACAGACCCTCAAACGCTACACAGTGCTTGTGTGAAAATTTCCCTGTGCTTCGTGCCAGTGTCATGCCTGGGGAGTCTGGGCAGATTGCCGAAAGAGACGCGCTTACCCTGGGGCATCATTATCAGTCCAGCTCCCCAACAAACCTCCATGCTAAGCCTTCGGTCCACAATAGCCTCACAGACTCACACACAGAGCAGAAGAATGAAATACTTATTCATACATAAATTGAAAAGCCCACGAAAATGTGTTTGATGTAACTTTACAGAATGGAGCCAAAGTCATAAATGTGAAAGATGAAAGCGCAATAGGTCACAGACAAAAAGTATATTCACACCAAGATGAAATCAATATTCATAGGGCTAAATTCAAATGAAATTCACTCCTGTACACTAGGTGGCACTGACCGACAAACAAATGTGACAATTTACAACAGGTAGTCTCAGCCTCAGACATCATGCGCACGGACTGAACATCCGATGCATATGGCACACTTCAGGATTTTCAAAGTCATCATCTGATTGGTTAAATTCTACAGGATGTCCGGGAGACGTGCGTGTCACGTTCTTTAACGGTCCGCCTGGAAAAACAGAACTGCGTCATGTTTACACCTGTGACAATGAGCGCTTATCAGGATCAACTAAACGCTGGATTTATATATATGTTAAGTATGTTATAAGTAGTTTGATAATTGGTTGCTTTACATGTCAGTCAGACATCATCTGGGTTGGTCCTTGGCCAATGAAAGCTGTGAGGGAGTCCAGACCTTCTGCCGTCAGTCTGGCTATGTGATACTAGGTGCACACACCTTTCAAAGTGAACATTTTAACAAGCTTAATAGCATTTTTCAATACTTTTTGAGAAATATGCAAGATTAACTCAAAGTGCCAGGGAAAAATAATTACTCGTCTTCAGTGTCACATGATGCTATTACTTTATGCTGATTAGCTGCTCAAGAAACATTAATTATTGTTATCAATGTTGAAAACAGTTGTGCTGCTTAATATTTTTTTTGATGAATAAAAAGTTCAAAAGAATCTGTTTTTGAACTGGTAGTATATATTACCAGTCTTACAAAAGAGGCTTATTGGCTTACACTTATTGGTTATTTAATTTTTTTGTCCATTAAAAAATTAACTTGCACCACTCTTCGTAAAGAAAAAAATGTGGTCTGATGACAGATTAATATTTGTGCAAGGGGTAGAATGGAAACCCATTGTTTCTATTCAAAATTTTGTTTGCAATGAAAATTTGCCAACAAATGTTGTCCTCAGTGTGAAAAGGCCCTCAGGCTGGTCAGTCTCCGGCTGTGATCAGCGGAGGGAGTCTGGGGAGAATCCGCCTCTCTCTCTTCCT